>WBMY01002659.1:27432-55395 GCA_013397315.1 Donacobius atricapilla
TGTGTGGCGGGCATGAAAATCCTTGCAGGATTTAGCCTTGAAATCTGTACCGAGAGTGCGCAACGATCCTTTAAATTTTCTGTTGGAGTGATTCTTGAGGAGAGGGGCACTTGACCCATCTGCCATCGCCTGTCCCTGTGTCCCCAGTTAGTGCCGGTGACAATTTGGGGTTGTCCCTTCTCGGGGCGGTCTCTGGAGCTGTGGCTGCAGCTTTTAGGAGAATCCCGCTGATAAATGGGGCTTAATTTTCAGCAGTTCCCTGGCTTCGAGTGGGTGTGAATGGGAACTCCGCGTGAACAATTGCAAGTGCCAAAAAGCACAAAACCCCTTTTGTTTATCATTCAGGACACCCTCCTTCCTGCTTTTCCCAATCCCCAAGGTTAGACAAAAATACTTTTTTACCGTCTAGAGATAAGGATTTAACCTTCAGTATGCAAATTATTTAATAAGCAGCGTGACCTTATTAAAACAAAGTGCTTTGCTTCCATTCTTGGCTCTTTAAAGAAACACCATTAAAAAAAAAAAAAAAAAGGACAATAAAATGATTGTTCCTCTATGGTTGTGCAGGGAAATAAATAACTTAGGATATGACTAATCCCATCTTGGGCTAAAATCTCTTCTACTGAGCTGTTTTTCAAAGACATTTCATAATTGGTGAAGATGTTTATATGTTTGGGATTTTTTTTTTCTCCTAAACTGGGTGATAGCTGTAAAAGGTGAAAAATGAAATACGAAAGATAAATATTGGTGAAGTGCCAAAAGTTTAAATCAAGAGGAAATTTCGTGATCATCAGCCAGTTTTGGGTGTGTTCAGCTGACTTGGTCCTTTCCAGTCCATGGGAACAAAGAAAACCGGGACTGAGCCCCTGAAAACAGGAGCAAGAAGAATATTAAGCTGCATAATCTGGTAAGTTCTGACTTAATAAAAACCGTTGCACTTTGCTGATTTTTCCCAGAAGACCTGTTAAGTCTGGAATTCCAGATATTCCTTTGCCTTTACATTTGGTCTCTGTGCTTTGAGAACCCAACACAAACTTCTTAGCAAATTCCCCTTTCTCATTCAATGATTTTCCCAAAATTCCCTGGAATTATCACCTCCTGAACGTAGAACTCCATAAGAAACCTCCAGCAGTTCCTCACATCAGAAGGAAAGACCGAAATCACCAAAAAAAACTGAGACGGAAAACAAAATAAATCTCCTCAAATCATCCAAGCGCCTTGCTTCAGTTGTCCAGGAACTTTTGCCACTTGTGGTTGCTGCGAGTACTTCATTCCCAAACTGAAATGTTATTTCAGGGGATGAGGCTGAGGGATTTTCACAACTGTCATTCCTGCAGGAAGTTCTGGCCTGGCCACATCAGCATTTTCTGCCTGCCACGACTTGGAGAAACACAAAACTCCTGACACCGGAGCTCTGAGTGTTTTTCCCTGAGCATCAAGGCAGCAGGAAGAAAATCCCGATTCAGGGAGAATGCTGGGGATGTTCTGCAGCTATCCCTGAGGATAAAGGAGCTCGGCACTAGCTCAGGCCTTTTCAAAGAGCAGCTTCACCACCGCGGGTCACGTTGTTCTCCCACCTGCACCGCTCCGGCTTTACCCAAGAATAATGAAATTAATTTCGCTAAAACTTAATTTGCCCTTTGTTAATTACCCACCCGAGAGCTTTAAATCATTTTTGAACCGAATTAAATTCTTTTCATCTCCTTTTCCCTGGTTTATTTCCCGTTTAGCAGACGAGATGCAAAACACAATTTCATCAGGTTAAGAGAGAAGGCTGTGTCCCTGCTCAGTGTTTATCTTGCTGTTTAATTTTGAGATTATCTTTAGTGTCTTGGCTCTCCAAAGCAGATGGGCTGTAGGCTTGCTGTAAATCACCCTCAAAGGAGCTGTCTCATAATGCCTGGGGCTGGAAAGTGTAGGTGCTGCTGGAGCCCACACTGCACCTTGCCCATTTTTGCTGGTGTTTCTTTATTTTTCCACGTGGCTGCAATTCCAGGGTGACTTAATTTGCTTTTCCTAAGAGCTAAAAAAAGTGTTTTTTACGTTGTTTGCTTAAATATTTCCTATCCCTGTAAGTCCCTTCACTGCTGCAGTGTACAGAACAAAATAATCTGGGGGGAAAGTCACAGCTTTGGGGTAGCTCTACAGGAGAAAGGGAGATCTCCAGCAAATTCATAGGAATCAATCCTTAGCAGGAAATGTGAGAACTGGTAGGAAAAGCAAGGAAAATGTGCTCAGCCACTTTTTCACTAAAATTGGGGTTTAGCTGCTTCAGTTGAGTCATTTTTTCATTGTAATTATTCAGCCATATTTAAGAGGAGTCTTTGGTTTTTCGGAACTTTTAAAATCTTTCTTTGAGGAAAGAAATAATCCTATTTCCTCCTAATAAAAGGCCTGTCCTCTCCTTTTCCAGAGGTTTACCTGTTTTTACTCGGTCATGCGCTGAGCCAATCTGCAGGGAGAATTAATACATTGGATATACTGAGCCAGCTCATTTTTCCTCTGCAGCTCAGTTCTCACCCCTCATTTTGCCTTTTCCTGGAGCTCTTCTGGTTCTGCCTCGCTCCCACCCAAGCAGTTGCTCCCATTCCCCATTCCAGGTAGGAAATTTATTTGCTATCCCAAATAAATCAGGAAATTCTCCGTTATTTCATATCAGGATTAAGGAGAGGTGGGGCCGCTGAGAGTCGTGTTAAAGCGTGATTTATTGTTCTTATCTTCCACAGCCTCATCGAGGGTGAGAACGTCTTCACAGCATGAGCCAGAGGTCAGTGGTGACAAGATCTCTAGTTACAAAGCCTTTCAAAGATTTATTAGCCAAGAAATTACTGCCACAAGGATTGTTTTTGTCTTTATACCAATTACTAATTATTTTGTCTTACAGGATTTTCCCCGCAGTGCAGACCTTCTTCACTGATCATGTAACGACAAACCGACCTACTTGCTGCACCTTAAAACTTTTTATTATTTCTGCAACTGCTTCTGTATCTAAACTTTAAAACTTTTTATTACTTAGCTTGTCAGGTTTCTGCTTAAACTACAAACTCACATTCTTGCTTCTGGCATCTAAATCTGGAAGCCTTTTCCAAGGTCTCGGATCAAACCCTGTGTTCGTGTCTGTCTTTGGGCCTGCATGCACAAGGTTTTGAGAATTCTCTGTGCCTGGATTTCCCACAACTTCACAGTGCCAGGTGACAGCACAGGACCCACAAATCTCAGGGTGCAGCTTAACTGCTCCTTCAGTTATTAATAATATGTTGCTGCTTGAAATGTTTTTATTGTTTGTGGCTTTTGATGGTCTCCTTTTTTTTGTCAGCCTGTTTTTAGCGCTTCCTCTGCAGCAGAAAATCCCTTCCCTGACCTTCAGGCTGAAAAATCTAGGCTGGGAAAGGAAGATGTGAGCTGCAGATGGATGACATGAATATCTTGGGACAGAACAGTCTGTGAGTCGTACGGAGTTATCCATCTCCTCCTCTTGCCAGGAGCTCATCATTCCATGATCTGTTCCAGGGAAAGAAAACTTCCCTCCTATATAAAAACTTTCCTCAGACAACTGAGGACTCTGTTCCCAGCAGACAGAACTCGATCCTGAGATTGAATCTGAATTTCCGCTTTTGCTTTTGGTTCTGGTGTGCCTTGGGGTTGGCTTTGAATGGGTTGGTGGAGATTTTAGTTGGCTGGTTTTGGGTTTCTGGCAATGTTCCTCCGCGGTGTCAACAAAGTCACCAGCTCTGCAAGCAGGGCTCTGGTGGGTATTTTTAGGAAGGGCTCCATATGTGCCAGAGAGCTGCAAGAACATCTCAGGAATTCGGGAGGAAGATGAAGTTCACAGCTGAAATCACCAGCTCGGAATTCCAGCAGAACTAAAGGGAAAAGTTCCCTTCACCTCTCGTTCCCTCTGCTCACCCTGCGTGTGCCTCACCAGGGACATCCTCAATAGCTGAAATTTTACCCAAACTGGGGAAAAAAAACCCCAACAAATAAGGTTTGGTTTGTAATTAGATAACTTAAAAAGCAGGAAAAAAATAATCTGGGGGGGAAAGTCACAGCTTTGGGGTGGCTCCAAAGGAGAAAGTTGCCACATCTCCAGCAAACTAATAGGAATCAATCCTTAGCAGAGAATGTGGGAAACTGGGGAAAAGAAAGGAATATGTGCCCAGGCACTATAAAAATGGGATTTAGCTGCTGTAGCTGAGTTATTTTTTCATTGTAATTATTCAGCCATATTTAAGAGGAGTCTTTGGTTTTTCGGAACTTTTAAAATCTTTCTTTGAGAAAAGAATTAATTCTATTTCTTCCTAATGAAAGGCCTGAGAGTGACATTCCTCTCCTTTTCCAGAGGTTTACCTGTTTTTACTCGGTCATGCGCTGAGCCAATCTGCAGGGAGAATTAATACATAAATATACTGAGCCAGCTCATTTTTCTTCTGTCACTTTTGCCATGATTAATGATAGTGACAATGTGTTTAACTCTGCTCCAAATGAGACTTCTGCTATTGCTCGGTGCTGGGATACTTTTTGAGTCTGTTATCGTTAACTAAAAATAAATTCCAGCTAAACTGCAAAGGCAGATAAAACCATTTCTTTTACCTGTTTCCTTCCCTTTCTTGTTTATTCTTGCTTTGTCCTGTTGAAATCACTGGGTTTATGCATTTAAATATTGTGAACATTTCCAGCAGCTGTAAAGATCATGCAATTCAGTGGCATTTAAACTTGCTGTATTTTATAAACATAGAGTGATATATGGATATCTCCTTTAAATGGACAGCTTCAGACTGACAATTGTCCAGCTGCTAAAAGCTCTGGGCAGGGAGATAAAAATCTCTCTCCCATCTGATAAACCAGCTTTAAAGGGAATCAATACCTGAATCTATCACCTGCTTTTATAACAATATCCTGCACTACAGCACAGCACAAAAAAGAGCCAGGAAACCATTAAGGGCAGGAAATTCTTCCAGACTTGTTTCTCATAAACCAGAAAAAAGGGTCAGAGGGGATGAAGGACAGAAAGGAATTGTTGCTAGAATTGCAAAGAAATACTTTAAGGCTAAGAGGAATTTTTAGGAATTTTAAGGCCTTCCTTGCAGAAGAGCCCCTGAGTGTCCCCAGGGCTCTCCCAACCTCAGTGATTCTGTGATTTTCTTGATTTTTCCTTCCTTTTCCCTCTCATGAAAAGGTGAAAAGATTTTAAATTTTATTCCTACCAGCAGGTGGGAGTGGAAATTCCCAGTGCTGGTCACGAGGAGAGGAAGAATTTCCGGTATTAATTTGGACTCTGCTGCGGAGGCTTGGAGGAAGTGGTTGATGGCTGAATCCTTCCAGTGCTCCTCGAAGGAAAAGCAGAGGGGCTTGATGGATTCTGTCTTTAGTGGATATTTGCAACGCTTTGTGGGTCTCTTTGAGTCACTGCAAAGGAAACCTACCTGTCATCAAAGCTGACTGTTTCACAAGTAACCTGCCCATCAGCCACTTAGAAAGTGGAAGAAAAAATGGCATTATTAATGCAGATGGGTATTGCTGCGTGAAAACTGCTCAGCCACTCTGAAAACTGCTCGCCCACCACCAGGCAAAAAGAAAAATTGAATTATTAATGTGAGCTATTAATTCTACCCAAAATCCCTTAAAGGGATGTGAAAGGTTTCAGCCTTTCTTTTGAGGGGATTTTCCAGTGGTGAAGCTGGGATGTGCAGAGCAGCCGTCTCCAGCATATTAAAAGAACATAAATAATGAATGAGTTATGGAGAATCATCCCCCAAGAAAAGCAAAATACGCTTTGTTAATGCATATTATTTGTATTAAATGAAATCCCCAGGAAGAGAATTCCAGGAGCTGCAGAGTGTCTGTTGCAGACTTGGTGCATAATCAATGGACAGAAGGAAATTGGGGACCAGGAATGAGCTTTGCCTGCCCTGCCAGCCTGGCTTGGGGAATTCCAGAATCCTGTTGGGAAATGGGAAGTTCCTGTTGGACTCAGTGGAAATTCCTGTTTGTGCCACAGTGAGGAAAAGCCAAGAAGGGACCAAGGGGAATCCTTGGGATCAGGGGTGGATTTGCTGGAAGAGGAAAGGAGGGCGACACAAATTGTGCATTCACATTTAGGTGGCTGCTCAGATCAACACATTTTTCCCTCTCTTTATGACAGGATGCAGGAAAACAGGTGTGGAAGGTGATGTAAAGATGAAGGGTAGAGTGATGTCCCAGCAGGACTTCATCATTCATCAGTTTTTGCTTTTGCTATTCCCTTTCCCCTGAGGTTTAGGGAGAGTCCTTGGCTTTAGCTGGAAAGGAGAAACAAACAAAAGTCCTGTTTGCTTCATCTTTGGAGCTGTGGAGAACTCAACCCAGGAGCTCCAGCAAAGCCAAAAACTCTGATCTGTGTCAAAGCTGCTGGATCGAGAACACAAATGAGATGCATTTCAAGGGACAGAATCTCCTGGTTCCAGGTTACTGAGCCAATTTCATAAAACATCATCTGTTTTTAAGCCCCTTGGAAAGGATTTGAAGACATTCGGATGTACTCAGTAGATGAAACCTCTTAATTTGATGGTCTAACAAGTTGTAGGGGTTTGGTTGAATATCCCGTCTATTCATTTTAATGAATGATAAAAGAAATGCAACTTATTTTATTGAATCTTTAGTCTGGGAGGTCTTCCAGCCCAGATCTGGTGGGGTGTTTGGAAGCCTAAAAGTGGCAGCAGGTGCGTAAAGCAATTCTTTAGTGTGGCTGTTTTGTTAACAGTGAAATCCCTGCTCCATGTGAGCAGGTCTCCTCTCCACCTGTGGGCAGCTCTGTGGAGATGATGCCTTCGGTTTGAGCTTTCCTGTATTTCAGGCTCTGTGCACCCAGGGGTGCAGCTCTGAGCTCACACTCGGTGTCACTCAGCTCTGCACACAGCAGGGACACAAAACAAATCCTGCTCCTGCTGCACACCAAGGACAACTTTCAGCCCAAAAGCACAAACAAGGCTGGGCTGGAGGGAGGAACAAGAAGGATGGGAATTCATAACCTGAAGCTGTAATTGGACAATTAAAGCCCAATGTGCAAATGGACCAAAACTTAAAAAGGCTGAGGTCTTGTGACCATTTGTCCATTTTGTGACCATTTTGGGTCCATCTTGGGTTGGCCAGGCTCTTGTCCTGCCCAAGGTGCACCCTAAAGGCCTTTCAATAAATCCCTGCTTTATTCCCTTAGCTCTGTCCAGTCTCTGTTCCAGCTCAGGAGGAGAGGATCTGTCACCTGCTCAGGAGCTGCAGAACATCAGGCTTGCTTTGAAGAAATGTTCAGCCGTCAAGTCTTTTCATCCTAAATCTGTTTTGCGGATTTATTTTTGTCGCACTGTTAAAAATAAATCATTATTAATATTGTTGTTGTTGTTATTATTTATTTATTTATTATGAAACTTCGTTACCCAGCAGGTTGTCAAAAGCTTTAAACAACACAACATTTCAGTTTTTACACCCTTCTCCCTGCAGACTTGAACAACTGCAGAACAGATGGTTCAGCTGGTAGTGGAGGTAAAAGGCTCTGCAGATTAAAAAATTGTTGGCTATTTTTATGCCATTTCTTCTTTGGCATTTTGCCTCACTTTTGCATCTTTGCCTAGCACATAAAATGAGCCATTGCTGAATGTTTTCAACTTTTTAAAACTTCCTCTGATGATGCGCAGTTTATTCTGTGTAGGAGCTCAAAAGTGAGAGCTGACCCAAAGAAGGAGAGTTAAAAGTAATGCAATACTGTTGGAATTTCTGATGAAATTAATATTTTGGCTTGGGATTTCTTTTCTCCTTTCATTATAGTCACTTGCCCTAAACAGACTGTGATAAGAATTTGCTCCTTTAAAATAATTCTGTCTCAACACATTTTAACCAGTGTTAATGGACACAGTGTTAATATGTTAATATGGACATAGTGGCCTTCTAAAAGGCAGAATTTGATAACAAAATTAACTTCCGTTAATAAATTAGGATTTAGGGAGTTAAAAAAAGCCTCAGAGATGATCTCTGTGCTGCATTGGGGTCCCCCAGAAAAATCTCTTGCTTCTTTCAGGCTTCTCAGGTGGTTTGGCACAAGGTGCCTGTAAACAGTCAGAAATCTGGATATTTGCATGTGGATCTCCCCAGTTCAGTGCAGTGTCCATGCATTAAGGTGAAACACCCGCAGGTGTTTGGCCGAATCTGCTCTAAAAACGATGGGCATGGTCTCCACCCTGGCATTCCTGAGGGCAGGCAGGGCTTTTGTTGCCCACAAATGTGATGTAAAAACCCAGGAAGGATGGGCTTCTCCAGGCCTTGGCTGCTCTGCAGGTCGCCCCCAGCTCTGACATTTACCAAAAGTTGTTTCTTGGTGTTGTCCCGAGTGTTGGATTTTCTTGGTGTGGCATTGAGCCCACAGCCACGGATGGATTTGGGAGCAGGAATTGGTTACACCAAGGAGCTCTGAGGTTCTGCAGGGGTGGGGTTGAGCTCCCAGCTCCTTATTTCCAGAAAGGAATCCTCACTCCTCAGGCTCCCTCTGAGTGCAGAGCAGACAGGAATGCAGCCCTGGTTTTCCAGCCTGAGATGGTTGGATTTCTAAAACTCCGTTCTCACAGAACTTTCTGTAAACAGAGAAGATGTTTTTGCTGACTCGATCTTGTTTTCATTCCTTCTTAGGGGTGGAGACCATTTGCTGTCTCTCTGTGCTGGCCAATGCGATTGAGTGGGTGTTACTGCTAACACCAATCAGTTTAGCTCTAGTGACCTGGTATATAAAGAAATCAAATTGTTCATAAACTCAGTTTCAGCCTTCTGACAAACCCTGGAGTCGTGTGCTCTGATTTCGTGTCCTACAGTGACACAGGAAGGGTCTCCAGAGTGCTTGGAGAGTCTCCAGCTGCTGGCAGGATATAAAAATACATATTTTTATATAAATCCCATATATTTTTGTATAAAACCCCAGGAGTCTGGGGTTGGGGCCATATTGGAGATTTCCCCCAAAAAATCCTGCTTTTCTTCTTGTACCTGCGAAGAAATCCTGGCCTGACCCCAGAGCCTCACCAAAAAATTTTCACTCACATCTTCTCCCCCTCCACGTGCTCTCAGTTGTTTTCTCTCTTTTCCACGGGTACAGTTTTTTAATGATCAGTGTGATCTCCACAGGGACAATATTTAAGGAACCGTAATACTTAACAACCTCCTTACCTTAATTGAGTGTTTATCTCTGCTATTAAATATTCTTCAGAGTTCTTCTGGAGAAAAACCTTGAGGTGCTCATTAAAATTAATGCGTGTGGTTGGTTTGTTTAGCTGCCAGAGACAGAAAGCACAACGGACACGAGTGTTTCAAGCCCGGTAATGTGCAAAAGGTGAGAGCCAGGATGTGAGGGGTGTGAAGGAATTGGGAACAGCAGAGACTTTTTTCCCGATTTCCTGTTTTCCCAACGTTTCAAACCTGCACATGCTCTGATGGTGCAGCACAGGGCGGTTTTGGCTAAAGTAAAGGTATTTTTATTAGAGATAGGCTGCAAAATTAAAGGGGGAAAGAGGATAATGAAGGTAAAGTCCTCCATATTGATGCTGTAAATTTAGCAAGACTTCGGAGTCACACAAAGCAGGCACAGGCAGCTGCTCAGCTGGTGCTGGAGCCTCAGGTCACAGAACATTTGAAGCAGCATTAAATCACCCTGCTGCCATGGTAGGCACTGGAAAGGCCAAGAAAAAAATAGATTCTGTGGGTAGGGATGAAATATTTTAGACAAGCTGATTACCTCATGCGAGAAAATGAGTTAATACTTGCAGCAGCCCTATAAATTGTTTCTTCTTTGGGAGTTGTTTTCAGCTATTGTGATATTTGGAATTATGGGGCTTCTCTTTGTGGGCGCTGGTCAGTGCCAGTGTCAGAAATGCCATCTGAGGAGCTGAGGGCACAGAGCCCACACTTCTGTCTCGGTAGTGGACAAGGTGAAAGTGAGACTTTGACCTTAAATACAAGATTTTGCTTAAGAGCCACAAAAAAAGTGAACGTGAGCACTCTGGGAATGGGAATGCTGTGCTTCTCTCCCCCTGTGTGTGTGGCATTGTGGGACGTGAAAAAACGAGACTCCAAATATTTTCAGAAGGCAATGAGCATAGAGAAGGCTTTATTGTCTAATTCTTACTACCTTTATAAGGTGTTCTGATACAGACTTAACATGGTTGGTGAATAGAAACGACACCTCTCTAATCCCATTTGTTAAACCAGAGAAACAGAACTAGAAAGGCAAACATCTAGAGAAAATTGTTTTGAGAATGGATCAGTTGTTTACCAAGATTGTTCTGAGTAGAAGCTTTCTTGAGATATTTTTTCCCTTGGGAAAAGTTGGCAGCTGCTGGAAGGCTGAAATCTCTCAGACTCAGAAATATCAGGCCCACAGTGTGTGTGAAGTGGGCTCAAGTCGCACCAGGAGAGGCAGATATTAGGAGAGGATTCCTTGTGGAAGGGCTGTCAGGCGCTGGAACAGGCTGCTCAGGGAAGGGGTGGAGTTTCCATCCCTGAAATGTTCAAAAAAAGCGTGTGGATGTGGCACTTGAGGACGTGGTTTGGTGGTGGACACCTGGACTTGACGAGCTCAAAGGCCTTTCCCAACATTATTGATTCCATGTTTCTTTCTGAGATTGCAGTATTTAGTGAGAAAAAAGCTCAGAATCAGTCAAATTCCGAAGTGAAAAAAAAATTTCCGTAGCACGCAGGCTGGACCATGAAAATAACTAATAAAGAACATAAATTCCATCTGTTATTACTGTGGGTCAGTCTTAGGCAAAATTGTATCACTCTTCTGTGTTAAGCTTTTGTCATTATATTTTTATATCCTGGTGATTTCAGTTTGTTCAAGCCCAAAACAGAGGTGATCAATGGAGAAACTGAACAGAAAAAAAAATGGATATTAAAACTGTCTTACAAGGGTTTTTAATGTACTGGTTTATCTGGGTTCAGGGGTGTTTTTGGAAGGAGTAATGGAATTATTCCTGGCACTGATAGTGCTGACAGCAAGGCTGTTTCCAGAATTATAATGGGAGATAAAGGGAATTTGGCCTTCATTTGAATAACTGGTTGACAGATGCTAAAAAAAAGAGTCAAGCAATAATTTAAAAAAATACAGTTTATAAGTAACGAGTTTGGGGATTTACAGTAGTCAATACCAAAGAAAGAGAAAAAGGCTTAAAATGTTATTATTATAAAAGAAAGAAAGTAAATGGCCTAAATGAAAAATGGGATGAGTGAAAAAATTACTCAAGTATTAACATAGCAAAATGATCTCACAGGGAGTAAGTTGAGCTCTCTTTTAAAAACAGGGAATATTATGTATTTCTTTTGGATTCCAATCAGCAAATCAGCCTTGCTGTTTCAAGGTGACTCTGTTGAATTGTCTGCAAGAATATGAGAATACAAGTAGCACAGTAAAGGTTTATCCAAAGATAATTTAAATGGGGAAATTTCACAGGTTGCAATGTCTAGACCTCAGTGATTTGTCCAAGGCAGCAGTGAGATTTCAGGGCTCAAAGTCACCCGTGGGTCATAAATTTGTGGGATTCAATAAATTTTCCATCAGAACCCAAAGAAAAGGTGCTAGGAGGGAATGGCCGATGTTCAGAAGACACTGCAGCTACGATTTCCAGAAAATTCAGTGTAATCTGTTAAAGCCACCAACTTCCAAGGAACACCAGATGAGTTCCTTCCTCTGGCTTGAGCTCTTGACTTCTGGAGCTCAGGAGTCATTGCTGACCCTCTCACTATTTTGTTTTTATTTTTTTTTTGTTCTCCTTTAAGTGTAGCTGGGATCCAACTGTAAAGGAGAGTGGAGCAATTATAAAAACAATGATAAAAACGCTTCCTCTGCTGGATGTCTGAAGTGGTGTTGGAGGTGGCTGCAAATCCGTGCTCGGAATTGGAGAAGAGCAGAGGGACCATGGTAAAGGTGAGCTGAATTACAAACAACAATGTTCAGTTTGCTGGAGTTCTTCTGGCAGCAGAACTGAGCCATCAGGAGATGTTCACTCGCTCTTAATAAACAGCACCTGGAAGAACAGGGGTGAGGAGGGAAAATTGTCATTAGAAATGGAGCTTTTTTTTGTCTTTTATCCTCTGCCCCTCCTTCTGTGCTGCAGCAAATATTGATTTGTGGGCAGGAGCAACGAGGGCTTTGCCTGTGCCCATTCTGATCTCATCAGAGGTGAGTGGGAAAGGGCAATACTTAATGACATTTTCCCCAGACCAGAAACCACTCTGGTATTTAAAAAAAAAAAAAAAACAGCATTATGCTGAAAAACTAAAATAGCTGCCATTGGGAATTGGTGTTAGTCGTGCTGCAAAAATTCTGAAGAGGGGGACTCTCAAAGAAGCTCTGTAATATCACATCAGCTGTTCAGTGCTACTGAGAACACTTTTATTTTGATTTTAAAACATAATAGAGTGCATATTAGAGTGGAAGGGGGAGGAATAGAACTGGCAGTGTAAAATGGATGGGTTTCTAGCAGGATTCTCTTGTCCTGCCTGTGGAGAGCTCCAAGGCAGCGTTCTGAAAAATCATGTCAGCGGCCTGACCCCAGTCCCGGTGAGGGCAGAAATGACATGAATTCAATGTTTGTTGTAGGGCTCTTGTGTTGTTTTACACACCCCAGGCCTCCTGGGGTCTCATCCTGTTAAAGTTCATGGCAAGCAGAGCATTCCAAGCCCGTGTGCTGGGCAGGGAATTGCTCTTCTGTCAGCAGCTGGGGAACGGTCCCCGTCAGGCCGTGACCCTTGGCAATTGTGACTGCACAGGCTGGAAAAATGGAAAAGTCTTGCTCAGAGCAGGGGATGTTTCATCCGTGTAAATGTCACAGTCGGAATTCCGGGCCTTGGGAAGGTCAGGTTCTCTCCTGCTCCCTGAGTGACCTCACGCAGCGCCAGGGAGAAGGTCAGTCTCACACCTGGGATGCTCCGCACGGCTCAAAGAGCCAAGCTCTCTCAGAACCTTCCCGGTGAAGGATGTCGCCGGCTCTGGGATTTCTTTCCAAACCCACTTAAATCCAAAGTGAGGGTGGGCAGGCCCTGGCACAGGGTGCCCAGAGCAGCTGTGGCTGCCCCTGGATCCCTGGCAGTGCCCAAGGCCCGGCTGGACACTGGGGCTGGAGCAGCCTGGGGCAGTGGGAGGTGTCCCTGCCGCGGCAGGGGCTAAAACTGGACAATCTTTAAGGTCCCTCCCAACCCACACTTTGCTGCTCCACAGAAATCTCAGCTTTAGATCTTAATCAGTTTCCTTATCTTTATCAGGAAGGACAAACTGACAAAATGACCAGCTTTCAGTTGGCTGCACGCCTCGCTTTGCTGTCAACACAAAACGTGCAAAATGCATCCACAAAGATGGATTTGCTTTAATAAAGGCTTCAGAGCCACATTCACGACAGCGATTGGGCCAGTGCTTTATGCTGGTACTCAGTTTTTAAGAAAAAAAAGAGAGATATTTTCTGTAAAAAGATACTTAAGTGTATTTCTAACCTTAGGTAGGCTGATGTGAAATTCGGGCAGGTGTCCAGCTCCTGTGCTCATCAGTCCCCAGGTGCCACCAGAGTTGCTGCACTTCATTGGGTTTAATTTTCCAGGGAAGCACGTCCCTGTCTACAAGCAGATCTTTCCTTCAGCTGGGCTGAAACTTGGGCTGGTGCCCATCTTTGTGTGTGAACCATCTCAAACATTTAATAATCATCCAAAAAAATAAATCAGGAACCAACTGGGAGAGTTTTATTGCTGCTTGGATCAGGAGATCCAGCCCTCAAAACCAGCAGTGGGAGTATTGGTGGCTTCATAGGCAGGGGTAGGATCTGCATTCCAACAACCTTGAGAAACTAGTGAGGAAGGAAAGATAAAGCCACAGTTAAGGGAAAAAAATTCATTAGGTAACACTTTCGTTTCTGATGCCTCGTTGGATGCAATTAAATTTTTGGCAGGAGCGATGGTTTGAAATGTTTTGTCCAGAAGGTTATTGTAGCTGGAACTGAGGCTGGACGACCAAACAACCATTGTCATCAAAACAAGGGGGGAGAAAAGTTGGCTGCTTACAAAGCTGCAAGGCCAAGTGCTGATCCCAGTGGGAATCCAGGCTGGATTCCTGCTGGAGATGAGGTTCCTGATCCTGCCGTGTGTGAGGGTGCAAGAACCTGTAGGTACAAAGTGCAGATGTGGTTTTATTCCACAAGGGACACACACTATTCCTCTGTCATGTGAAACGTTTAATTCAACCATCCTGCATTCTACCAAAAAAAAAAAAAAACCCAAAACAACAACAAAACAAGCCAGACCACCCCAAAAACCCCAAAACAAACCAACCACAAAAATGCAGGAGAGCAACACGTTACTTCTGCAGGCGATTAAATCACATCCTTTTTATAAAACATAAATTCTGCATTTCTTACCTGACTGCAGCGGCAGACACGTTAGATAACAAATTCTGCAGATCTGCTTTTGCAGACTCTTTTTCCCCCCCTTTGTTTCTACCACAGTGGTGTCTTTTAGAGCAAGCTGGTTAAATGACAACACTTTGAAGGGAGAATGTGGTTCTGAGTGTTTCCCACCCTCTTTGAGCAGCCTGGGGAGTTGTTTTGTCCACCCAAAGCTCTGCGGGGATGGCTCAGAGCCGCTGCTCCCTGTGCAGCCGGGTGTGAAGGGAGTGAATTATGGAGCACAGCTTCAACATTTCAAAAGGAGGCTTGGGCTGAGCAGGGTGGGCTTTTCTTGCCCTTGGAAGGAGAAAGTGTCCCTTGTCTTAGATGCATGTCGAGTAATTAGTTTTCTTCAGGCCAAAGAATAACTAATTCACTGTAATTTATCTCGGTAGAGGGTCGAACAAAGACTTTGCTGTCTTGTGAGAAGAAGTTACAAAGCAAGACAAATAAATACATCCTCCAGCTGAAACACAGCTTTGTTCAGAGGCTTCAGGACCTCTCATGGATTTGATTTAAGGGTCCATCCAAGCGCTCTGCAGAGCTTTGGTAAGAGCTGACTTTAATAAAGGGAATCATCAGGGCCTGCACAGTGGTGGGAGGCTCTGAGGCTGATAAACAAGCTTTGCTTGTCCTTCAGATGTGGTTTGTGAATAAAATCTTGCTTTCCTTTCAGTGCAATAAAGGGAAGGTATCAAAGTGTTCTGGGCATTTCCCCTGGCTGCCAGGCTAATTAACCAGAGTGGAACTCTTTGTGTCATGGCTTGAGACTTTGCTGATTATATTTATCAAGGCAGATCAGCGGAGGGTTTGGGGTTGTGTTATTTTCTGGCTTTTTGCTGAGTGCAGTCAGGTGGAAATGAGGCATGTCCTGGTTTGGGTGGTCTGTCCCCTTCCTTGTTCAGGGATGGACGTTCCCTCACCCCTCTGCTGCTCCCCCTGCCAATCCGCTGCTTATTGTCACTAATCTTCCTAAATACAATTCCAAACAGCTTCAAACCAAATAGTTACACGAAGGTTACTTCAGAAACACGAGTCTGTTGTGAGAACACCGAAGGATTGAGGGAGACGGGGCTGCAGCAGGAAAGGGGCTGAAGATGGAGCAGCCAGGAGTGTTTCACTCAGAGCTGACATCATGCCTCGTGCCACAAACTTGTTTGTCCAAAATTTCTGTGGAGAAGAAGAGGATGAACTGGTTGTCATTTAATTGATGTCCAACCTCAGTTATTTACAATCTAGTAAGGAACTTATCCCCGCAAACCACAAGGTTTAAAAAAATGTTCTTTGCAGCTCAGCCTCTCCTAAAGGACATGTCATCCATACCATCTTATCAGCCAAAAAAATTATATATATTTATATAGACATACCTGTTTCTTGGAAAGGTCATCTCTGCTGAAATGTTAATTAGATGTTGGTGCTGCTAAATATTAATAGACTAAAATTCAGCTACAAAAAGTCTTTATCTCGGTTTCATTGTAAATACATTTTTAATGCTGTGTCTCAGAGATGCTTGTGGATAAAGAAAATTTCCTTTTCGTTTTCTCCCTCTCAAGTTGCTGCTCCCAGGAAAAGCAGGCCCATAAGTTAGTGCCTGCTGTAGCAATAAATTTAAATTCTTGTAAGCAGGAATTCAAACCCAGCAGTGCTGCTGCAGAAACTCTTAATAAATTAAACACATTCATTGCACTTTCCTGGATTATTAAAACACTTAAATATTATTAGCTGGGTTGACTGAGAGCAGTGGGCTTCTCTGCATGGAAATGTGAGCAGGGAAAAGCTTCCAAAAAATCCCAGTAGGTGGAGGACGCTCAGTGATTCAACTTACTCCTCTCTCCTTTCTGAATTCTCTGTGTAGCAGCCCGGATTTTTTCCTGAAATTAATTGTTTTAATTATGGCAAATGGCTTGAATGGCTTCTGTGTGAGGGAAGAATTAAAACCCTGGGACGGTTTAGTGCGGGGCGGGGACATAAAGAGGGCACACGATGGAGATATCCCAATAATGAATTGCACACACACAAAGTAAATCTGGCACTTCCACTTAGCCTCTCTTATAATACAAGAACCAGGGGACTTGTAATGAAAGCGAAAAGGCAGCAGAATGAAAGCCATTAAAGAAAATAAATATTTACACGAATGCATAATTAACCTGTGGAGTGAATTCCCGCCGGAGCTGAGCGAAGCCAGGAGCTTTGTGGGGTTCAGGGGAGGACCAGACATTTCTGTGGGCAATGGGAACATCCGGAGTCGTGCTGGATGGCGTGGGAAGCGTGGAGGGACTGCGGGGCTGCAGCTCCTGCTCCCGCGGGCAGGGACAGGGAGTGTGCAAACCCTCCGGAAAATGGCCCTGGCCGCACAAACCTGGCTCAGGGAGGGAGCAAATTGCACTCCTTGCCATCCCCTTCCCTTTTAGTGTTTTTGCTTGGTTGCCAAATTTTCCCTTGTTGTTTTTTTTTTTTTAATGATTTAATTTCTTCCAAATGTTCTCCCCTCCCTTTATTTACATTTCTTCCCTGATTCCAGGATTTGAATTGGAGTCCTTTGGGCAAGGTTTGGTCTTTTTCACTGCCCCTCATTTCATCTCCATTTCCAAATTTTCTCGATTTTTTCGATTGCACTGCTTTTCCTCATATCTCCTTTCCAAGCCTTTGTTAAACTTGGTTCTCTGATTTCAGGATTTCAAGGGAGGAGCTTCCATTGTTGGGGTACAAATCCCCTTTGGGCCCCATCCACTCAGGCCCAGGAGTGTCCAGAAATGTGAGGACTGAATTAGAACCTTCAGAGAAACTAAGACATAAATCCACACAGACACGAGGTAGAAATGCAAGTTTAGTTTTAAATAAATAGAGGATTTTTAAGTGCCATAGTAAATAAGAGACTGAGTCAGTTAGCAAGAAAATGACCTAAAGTCTAGTTTAAAGTTCAAGTAACATTGTCTTTTGCAAAGTTTGTTAAATTCTAGTCATGATAAAAATAATGTAGCCTTGCTAAACATTCCTAGGTAGAAGAGACAGAGCTATATGTGTAGAATTTGTGTAAGAAATTACGAAAATTGTCACACACCAACCTTAGCTTAGGGAGCTTCAGGGGAAGACATGCCCAGAGCAAACCAACTGTTTCTGTCCTGTGCAGCTGGCCATCCCAGCATTCCTAAAGAAAGGCATAGTGAATAAATAAAGAGAATTTATCTTTGGGGAGCAGGTGAGTTTTCCAAGGGTGTGATGGGAGCTGTGTGGTGGCAGCAGTGCCCAGTCCCTGCCCTGCTGGTTTGCCCACCCAGGGTTCCGGTGTACCTGCTCTTTCTGAGGCGTAATGTTTGAAATCCTGCAATAACACAATTTCTGCAGACACGTGTTGTCCACAGTTCATTGATTTCCTAAAATAAAGCACGTTCACGTCCCTTGTGAGGGTCTCTGCCAGGATGCTGGAGACCAAGGATATTGATGAGCCCCATGACATTATCAATAAACCTGTTTTTCCCTTTGCTAAAATCAGTATTATCCAAACCAGCTTCCCAAAAGCTGTCCACCCAGCACATGCAGGGAATTGTTCCCTCCAAACAGAGGTGCTGTGGGAACGTAGCAGACACGTCCCAGGCTGGGTTTCCATTTCCATTTCATCCATTAACCTTTCCAGGATCTCTGCCAAAAGGTGCCCAAGGTATTTTGACCTCTTTATCGATGGTCTTCATTAACCCACTGGTCTGAGAGGGATTTTCTAAGATCAAAGCAGGAATTCCACCTCAGCACAGACAGACGTCCCAGGAGGCTTCTCATTCACACTCAATTGGTTCTCTGGCAATCTTAAATGTTTCCCAGCCCGTTTCTTTGTGACCTGCTTCATTCCAGGTGATGTTTGAAAGCTCTGAGACGTGACAGAGGCGATCTGAAGTAGGTCAGGAGCTGCCCCACAGGTGGATGTCTGCACTGCAATTGGTGTTACTCCTCAAATAGCACACTGCCTGAATAATGGCAGTGTCTGTAAGGGAAATAGCTTAACTCGGAGCAACAAATTATTTCTTTGGTGGAAATTAAGACAAAATCTGACTCAAAAGTTTAAAATAGTCTTGATTATATTCTGCAGGGTTTGTCTTTATGGTGCAGGGTGTTAGAAACAAGATTTTCTTGGAGCTAAAAGCTTTCCCTGAGCTTGGAATGTCTTGATTTTAAACACGATAAGGAAAACTTAGTGAAAACTCCTTCCTTACTTCTTGTTTCCGACCTGGACATCTGAGACATTTCAGTACACCCTGTGGGGACCTTCCCAGCACACAGCTCTCTCCTGTTCTTGCTGTGCTGGGTCTCCCACTCTCTGTGCCCGCCCTCAGCCTGCCTGGGCCGGGCCCCCTTTGCATTCCCTATTGCGGGGCAATATAAACATCACTGTTGTTAGATATTTGCTGTTGTTAGATATTTACTGTTAGTAAATTAGTAGATATTAAGTAGATGTTATTATTAGTAGATATTTAGTAGAGAGACTCGACAAGGTAGAGGCTTGTCAAGCCTCTAAAGGGGGGATACTGATGCTGTAGGATTTGAGCTTTTATATTTTCTGTACCTTTGTACTCCTGAAGTTCTTTAGTGCCTGACTCCAAACCCCACCCACAGTGTGAGCTGCTGCTTCCCCATTTGGGGCAGACACAGCAACTCCTCTCCAGGCCTGGCAATCAAGGACCCCTCACTGCCTCAGGCCTGAGAGATGGGAACAAAAGTGAGCTGGGGAAAAACTTGGGGTGAATGGCTTCATTACCTGAAGCTGTAATTGGAAGATGAACCCCCAGTGTGCAAATGGCCCAAACTGACCAAAGTGTGAAACCCTGTGACCCGGGGTCCATTTTGGGTGCAGCCCCTGGGGGCTTTCCCTGCCCCAAATGTACCTGGAGGCCCCTCAATAAATAGAATTGCTTTTTATTCTCCTAATTCTGTCCGGCCTCTGTTTTTGGATAGTCCCAAAAGGCATCACCATGTCTGGGATAGGTGCCTTCAGACTCCAGGGAGTTCTGGTTCGGAGCTGCCATGAGCAGCCCAGCACCTCCTCACGATGAGTTCTATTTATTCTGGCCTGACGTTGTCTGAGGGAGCGTGCAGGGCTCAGAGCTCCTTTGGAGCTTTGTCTTCTTCAAACCCATCTTTAATGTACTCTTTGTTTGAGAGCTCCCTTTGTAATTTAGTTGAAGCTGAATTATGAAAGGATCCTGCTCTAAATGAGTCACCGTCCCACTAGAAAGAATGTGACAAATATTAAATATTCTTGTGTCGCTCGCAGATCTGAAAGCAAATCCATTCTTCCCCTTTAATGCTGTTCCTGCCTTTATATTCTGATGATTCATCCCACATTATGGTGCCAATTTTTTTTTTTCCTTCTTCCCAAAGCTAACAGGTGTTCCTTGGATTTGCCTCATCTGCTAGGAATCACTGTGGAGCCCAGCTGGAAATTTTCCATTCAGGAGCCCCTGCACTGGGCACTGTGCACCTGGAACCAACATTCCCAGTCCAGCCCAACGTGGAGCTGGGCCTGGCTGGTCAGGGCTCGGCAGCTGCTGCAGCAGATCCACATCATTGTCCAGGCTGGATTTTCTGCCCAGAGCCCAGGGCTCTTGTACCACATTATGGAAATGCAACTGCTCCTGCCTTGCAATGGTGTTTGCTGTGGGAGTGTGATTAAAAGCAGGTATTTGTCCAAAATTGTTCCCTTCTCTAAAATATCAGCACTCAACAGCAGCGGCATCAACAACTGTCCTTAGGCAGGAGTTGGGGTTTTTTTGCAGCTCAGTGAAAGCTTATTTTAATAAGGTTACGTTGTCCAAACTCTCATCTTTTTAAACGAAAATGTTCTGCCAGATTGAGACGGATGAGTAAATGATTGAAAATCCAGCACACGTACAAGTTCTCCTCAGTCCTGCCTTTGGCAGGCAGTGGTTCCACGCATCTGAAACCATCACAGGCAGCAGGACTGTCCCCATTTGGTGGGCAGTGCCAAATGGCGTTTGACAAATATTAATTCGATTTGATCGGATTGTAGTGCAATATTTTATTTGCAAGATGTTCAGACCTAATTAAACTTTTTTTTTGACGTATTAAAATACCTTGGAAAACATCAGGCTTCTTTAATTGGAATCTGATAAACCAAGAACCCAGAGCAATCATCCCCGTTTTAATCTGATTCTGTAGAAGTAGAAATTGTTGTAATGCTGAGTAAAGGAAGATTAGAAAAAAATATTTGAGTGCATTTTCTATTCTGATCTCTTTGGTTTGGTGCTCGAAATATATTAAATTTGCTTCTGAAAAATGCAGGGGAAAATTTAAGAGGGAATGGTAATATCAAGTTACCCTCACTTTGTGACACTGATCTTGCCACAAAAAATATCATTTTTGCTATTGCCTGTCATGGTAACATTTCACCTCATTTATTAAAGCTGTTAGCACCTTGACTTACACAACATTTTAAAGAATGCACAGGCGAAGTGTTGCCCACATTCCTCTTTTCTCTTGGAAAAAGAGATGTGTAGAAGAGTTGGGAGAAGTTTTACGAGTCAAGGCTCAATGCACAGCAGTGGCTGGGGTGGCACCACTGCTTCCCAAGCTGCTTTCCAAAATAAAACCCCTGACAAGGTTAATTAGAACCCGGAACGTTTCACTGTGGGTTCAGCACTGCTGAAATGTGCTGATTCAGACGAGAACTCTGTCAGGCTTCCTACTATGGCTGATTATCTAGACCTTAATTATTATATAAATCAATCCAGGATAAATAAGACCTTCTTGGTGTAATGGCTCGCTGCCATTTGTGATTAATATTTCATTAGGCACGAAGCCATCAAAGCACTTAAGCAGGTGCTCAATTTTAGCCACTTTAGTCAATTATACTTGGAATTAGGCATATGTTCCCGGGCTTTGCTTGACTGGACTGTTCCCCAAAGCTGAGCTGACCTTTACCTCTGTCATTAACATCAGTGAACACTTTCTGTCTGTGTACCACCAAGGATTACAGATAAGAAATTCGCTCATTCCGCTCACAAACGAAATGTTGTCACCATTTCCAGGAGAGGGCCGACTCTTTGTCATCCTTCCATATGGCTGAGAGGATGCTTTTCCCCAAAGCCTCGTTTTCCTTTGTATCCTTTGACTCTCCAGGTGGCAATCACGTTAATACACGGAATTATCAGCCTTTAGAGACACAAGCCAATGAAAAGTGTGTGCAACATCTTTTCCTCTTCCCTTGTAGTAAACAGATTAAAGTGATGCTGCAGCTTTTCCACAGTCCAGCAGAAAAATCTCACCATTATGTACTTCATGGGTTGGTTTTTGCATCACCAACAGGTTTTCACACCTCTTTTAATGATTTACTTTTGATTTGCCAGTATTTTGAAAGATAAATAATCAAAAATTGTGGGCTAATAATGCCAACCTGAAGTCGGGGACCAGTTTTCTATTTTTTTTCCAAACCTTTGGTGGTGGGATCTGTACAGGAGAACAGAGACTGAAGAGGGATGGATGTGTCACAGACATATCCTGTGGGCTTGGCGTTTCTGAGCCTGAATTTCAGCTCGCTGCCCATTGCCGGCTCCTTTCCCAAGGGAAAGCTGCCAACAGTTTCTCTTTCCAAAACATCTCTCTGCGTTTCTCAGCACAGGCTCAGCAAACAGTGTTCCCTTTGCCAGAACAACTGTCCCAGGGGTTGTTTCCTGTTCCTGAACCAATGGAGAGCAGTGTCAGTGCCATGGAGCAATAACAGACCTTTTTACACAGCGTGTTCTAAAAGAAACTGTTGGGATTGTAAATAAAGCTTCTTTCTCTGCTGACAGCTCCATGGAGTCAATCTATTCCGTGTCCTACCGTGACACACATCCACTTGTGAGACAAGTTTGTGAGCTCAGAAAAGTCTTATTTATGCTGACATTCAGTTAAGTTTCTTTGTTACCTTTCTCACTGCAGATGAATAATTTCCAAAGCCTCTGTTCTCATTACGGATCTAATTTTGACTTCTTTATGCTTTGGAAAATTCCAGTGTTGCCACATCTCTGTTTCCTTGATTTTTCTCCCTTCATTCCAGGACGTTGTAGGAGAGGCTTGTCCTCCCTTTGAGCTCCCACCCCCCGTGCTCCTGCTCTGCCTCTGCTGCTCCAGAGGATGTAAAAATGCCTTTAGGAGACACTCATTAAGGATATGGACCCTGATACCCATTTTAAAAGGGAGTGAGGTCCAGAAAAGGAGCACAATTGATTTGTAATTGTGCTGCAAGGGCTGGAAAGTGAAACACAAGACGCAGCTCAAGTTGCAGATGGACAATTTGTCCATTAAATGATTTCCCTGAGGTCAAGGACTGATGGCACTTGGTGGGCCAGGACTTATTTGCTGCAGCATTAAGGGGTTGGGAGGAGGATGATTGCTGTGGAAAACTTTGTCCAGTTTTATTTGTGGGCAGCAAAATCCCCAGAGAAGTTCAGGCCAATCTGAAGGAGTTGCTGGTTTTCATCCACTGGAGAAAGGAAAAGAGAAAGAAAATCTAGAATTCCCATAACTCGTAGGTTATCTGGACCTTGAGTTCCTTATTGTGTGCTGAAGACTTTGCAGCCTGAAGTGAAAGATCGAAATATTCTGTGGTCAGCAAGGAAAACCTTCAGCTTTCATGGCAGCTGTAAATACTGGAGAAATATCAATCACGGGTTTCAGAAGTGTCAATCCACTGGAAGTTATATCCGTGGTGGACAGGACTGTGGGACTTAATCAAGTCATTGCTGAACTGTATTTGATAACCAGCATGAATTAAAAGGTGGAGGCTCAAGAGAAGAAAGAGGAAATGGTTTAATATGAGTAAAGAGTAGCCAAAGAGGCAGGTGGCGTGACCTGGGTTAGGTGGTTTGTTTTGATTTTTTTTTTCTTCATTAAACTCTAAGGCTTTGGTAACTTACCAGAAGTTCCTGAGTTTTATTTGGATTTCATGAGAGATCATATATTCACATGGGATATTACAAAACTTAAATGTCTGAATGGGGTAGGTGACTGAAACAGTAAAAAAATAACCTCAGGTGATTTGTATGAGACTTCAGAATTTGCTTTAAAGACACTAATTATTTTTTTCTCCAAAGACATGAAATATTTGATTTCTGTAGCCCATCTAGCAAATGTCTGGCATTGTGTTATTCCACTATTCTGTTGTTGATGCATCATTTTAATGATAATTGTAGGGGGAGGCTGGAAAAGTAATTTTGGAGCTTCAGTTAAAGATGTGAGCTGGTGTTTCCTCATTTACAGCTACGTGTAACCTCCCAGCAAAGGCAGCCCGGCTGATTCCATCCATCTGGAGGGTAGGAAATCTCTGCTAGCTCCTGCTCACCTTCAGAAATCCTTTCCTGCTAAAATCAACCCAGAATTCATGAAAATCAATGGGAAAATGGAAAGTGATGAGCAAAGACAAGCCCAAATTTCCCCTTGTAGTCAATCCAAAGTTTTGAGAGTTTTGAGCTGGCTCTGGTGCCCACAGGGTCTGCTCCTGCTGGGGACATCGATCCTTTGATATTCCCATCTCTTTGTCTTCCTTTTTCATCCCAGAACAAAATATTGTGTTCTTCAACTTTGACGAAAGAGATTGGCAACGGGACAGGAGGAATAATCTTACCTGCCCAAGGCCCATTAATACTCACAAAAATATGCTCTAAATGAGACATTTATACAAATCAATATACATTAAAATGTATGGGGAGCCAAGGCAAGCCAAGCAGAACTTGTTCTTTAATCTTCATTAAAAATAAAAGATTAAAAATTTATCTCTTCCGTCCTAATGCAGAGAGGTGTGGTGAAGGGAATGTGACCTGAAGTTTTAATGGAGCAGCACTTAAATTTTATTATCTATACAAAAACGGATTTTCAAAGTGGAAAAAAAAAGAGAAAAGGATAATACACTTTTAAAAAGCAGCAAACAAGCAAACAAAAGTGCTAGTGGTTTGGTTTATGTTATAATGGAGCAGTATTTTTAGAGGAAGACAGGCTGTGCATGGGAAGAATTGGGATTTTTAACTGTGGGCAGGCTGAGCTGTGTCCCCACAGCAGCATTTCCCTTTTTATCTCTGCATCTGGAATGTGCTGCCTTCCACACCCTGGGCTCGTTTGGTTACAAACGTCAGGGAGAACTCTGTGCGTGAATAGGGAAATTATATGGATGGAGAGAGGAAAATAAAAGGGATTGAGGGGAGGACTGGGTACGTGGTGAGGTCCAAGGCCAGGCTGGACGGGGCTTGGAGCAGCCCGGGGCAGTGGAAGGTGTCCCCGTGGCAGGGCTTTGGAACTTGGCAATCTTTCAGGTCCTTTCCAGCCCAGGCCATTCTGTCATTCTCTGAATAAAAGCAGAGTTTTGGGTTCCATTCCACCCTCTGCACCATCTGGATTACAATTTTTTGCCCTTTTGTTTTTTGCCGTCCCCTTGACAGGGCTGTGAATTATTTCTGCCTTCCCTGCGTCACTGCAGGCACCCTCATTGCCAGCACCCCTAGAGCACCCAAAGCACAAAACGGTCCTTCTGGGGCCCTATGAGGACTGCAACCTTTTATTTTCTTTATTCACCCCGAGTTTTTCAGTGTATTTGGTGTTTTCGGTGTGATCAGCTGAAGTGCTTTGCAGTTGTTACTGATCTCACTTTTTCATCCCAGCACTCGCCATGGGCATAAACAGAGTGGAGCTGGGCTTTCAGCTCAAGGTTCAAGGACCTTTGGTATTTAAAGCTGCTCCTCTTACCCATTAGTCCAGCATGCTATTTGTTCTTGCAGATAAATTTCTCTGTCCTTTCCAATTTCTTAGCCCTCGCAACAGTTTGCAGGAGTTTCAGGGCGAGCGCGAAGAACTCTGTGTCACAAGGGCAGGAAATGCTTTGTAGTGCTGAGCTAGAGCTGCTTTCCAAGGAGTTTATTTTCTGCAGAGGTTCAGACTAAAGAGAGGGCAGAGAAGCCGTGCTGGCAACTGGGATAAAACCTCTGGAGCTCTGAGGATTAGAATGGATTACAAACCTCAGGAACTCAGGTTGTAACTTCCTCAGAAGTTATAATCCCGCTGGCAGGGCAGGCATGAGGAGGAGGAGCAGCAAAGTTTCCCTGGATTTTTCAGGCAGGAAAACCACCCCACTTTCCCCAGGAAGTCGAGCGGATTTACAGCTCGCTTGGGTCCTTAGGTTTTGTCTGCTTGGAGCTCGACCCTTGGGGTCTGGGAGTCAAAACAGAGACATCCAGGTGTGGTCACTCCTTCCTAGTCCTTCCTGGTTTGGGTTTCCTCTGCCAATCCATTTTAATTCCAGGTTTCTTAATTGGATTTCCTCTGCCTATCCGTTTTAATTCCAGGTTTCTTAATTGTAAATTCATTATTTGGTACAGGTTTTAGAAGCATTAAACCTAAGGATGCGACCAAAGGAAAGAGATGTTCTGGCCATATTTTTGCATACAAATAGGCAAAGCCATCAGCACGTCCCTTCTTTTATGTGCTGGATTATTTTTCAAGGTTTTTTCCCTGTCAACAGCTCAGGCATCTGGGTTTTTTCCCAGTAAAAGGCAGGCTCAGACTGTCACTGTGCTTCTTATCCTCTAAAAATGCTAACGAAAAGCTGAGCTAGTCTGGCTCTTCACAGGAAGCAGAATTGAGCTGAACTGGTAAGGAAAAAGGATGGAAAAGATCTGCTCTGAAGTTTTGCACTGCCCAAGAGGTCCCTGCTTTAAAAGTGACTGAACAATCCCAGCTCCTCATCTATGAAGGCCGAGGAAAACCAGCTCTTCCCTTCTCACATGTTTTGGACAAATAGATTCGATTTGACCCAAATATTTTCTTTCCTCCAATTCATTTAGCTGCCTCCTGAATGTTTGGAGAAGTCCTGTTGGAGTCCAGGGCAGGTGGGAAACCCCTGCAACTGCCCTGGGGGGCCCAGAGCCTGCCTGGACCCCAGNGAATTAGGGAAATGTCGGGATGAAAATCCCGTCAAAGTCCCATGGGAGCAGGGAATGTTTTCCCACTTCCAGTGATCCTCATTGCAAATGCAATGGGACAACTAAGGATTGAGGCCTCACCTGGCTCCCCCCACTTGTCTTGTTAATCCATTTTAGGGTGAAGGTGCTGCTTGTGTGTGATTTTCATATCCCAAACCCCGAACCCGGCAGTTCTTTCTCCTCCCTCTGATGGTTTCAGTGCTCACAGAAACCAACCCCATGATGAAACTGCTGCCACACATTGCTCTGATTGTGATTGTGCTGTCTGCCACTCTGATGGAATTCAGGGATGGATTGTGGGACGAACACAAACCTTGGTGTGTTCCATGGAGTGAGCTCCTTCCTCTGCCTCATCCTGCTCCAGGTCTGTCACGGCAGGACACGAAATAGATCGACTCCATGGAGCTGTCAGCAGAGAATTCGGGCTTTATTTACCATCCCAACAGTTTCTTTTAGAACACGCTGTGTAAAAAGGTCTGTTATTGCTCCATGGCACTGACACTGCTCTCCATTGGGTCAGGAATAGGAAACAACCCCTGGGACAGTTGTTCTGGCAAAGGGAACACTGTTTGCTGAGCCTGTGCTGAGACACGGAGAGAGATGTTTTGGAAAGAGAAACTGTTGGCAGCTTTCCCTTGGGAAAGGAGCCGGCAATGGTCAGCGAGCTGAAATTCAGGCTCAGAAATATCGAGCCCACACCGAGTCTTCCTGAGGGCTCTCCAGACCCTTTTCCCTCCTGTCATTATTGAGGGATATGAGATAAAGTTACAAAATATTCCTGAAATCTTTAAAAAATTCAGCTCCTTCCAGGAATCTTTCCATAACTCTGCTGGGCCCTTCATTTCTCAAACCCAACCAAGTGATTTTTTTCTCCTTTTGATTTCCCCAGGAGTGGGGAAAGGTCAGGGAATGTAAACATTACTAAATGCCGTGGAAATTACTCTGGGTTCTCTGAAACCCAGAGAGATTCAGACTATCAGCATCTTTTAAGGGTTGCAGAAGATGAATTTTGAGCAATTAAGCAATGAGTAATCTGGTATGTTTTTCTTCAGAGTCAGGAAATGTAGGTGAGCGTTTGCTGGGAGCTGGAGCAGAAGGCAGCGTGCAAAAACAGGGAATTTCTCTTGGAATTTAGTCCTGAGAAAGGCAGGTGGGCAAGACAAGCTCCGGGTGTATAAATAAAACTCAGGTGATTTCTATGAGACTTCCGAATCTGCTTTAAGGACACTAATTTTTTTTCTTTCCAAAATAAGACATGCAATATTCGATTTCTGTAGTCCACCTGCTAATCTCTGCTTAACACTCATCATTCAGGCTGGCAGGGAGATGATGCTTTGCAGGGTATCTTGGGTTTTTTTTTTTCTTTTAGTAGGGAATCAACTCTTTCTCAGGGCACAACTTGCTCAAATGTGCACTTATATATGATATTTATATTTACAAATACATAAAAAATAAATAAAAATGAAAATATCTATATATTAGATATTTATATATCTATTACATATCAATATTTTTATATCTACTATAGAATATATGAACTATATTATATACTTAAATATAGAATATATAAA
>WBMY01002659.1:55515-80551 GCA_013397315.1 Donacobius atricapilla
CCAAAATCATATGCTTGTGGGGGCAAAATAAATTTCAGCATTAAATTGCAGAAAGTAACCACAATTTTAAGCATCAACACGAAACAATTCCTCTGAAACCACAAAGGAATTTTTGGAGGAGGGCAGCAGAAAAACCCTGAGGATTGAGATGTTTTACCTCAGTTCCTTCAGAGGGGGTGGAGGGCAGGAAGAACAGGGAAATTTTGCATAATTCCACATGGAGATATTGCAGGAGGGAGGAGGGATTGAAAAACACGGCACTTACAGACAGATATTTTATTTTCTCGAAGGAAAATGTTCCACAGCATCCTAAACCCTGTGGTAGAGAAGCCCAACATATTTTGCTGAGAGCATAAGTAGAAACGAAATTAAACTGATGAAGAGTCTCTGGTAAATATCACTGAGGAAACTCAGAGCACTCATTGTGCACGTAAAAAAAAAAGAATAGTGCTCTCTATTACCCACTGAAATATAAGGAAAGTTACTAGTGATGAGAAATTGGATTGTTATGGGATAATAAAGATAAATCAGGAGTGTTAAGGCCCAAATTTCAGTGTAGATTTGTCAGTGTTTGCTGCAACTGCTAAGTTATAACTCCATTATCAGGGCGGTGTGAGGGTCCACTTGGAGAGTGCTGCACACCAGTTCTTACATTTAGCGTCCATTTTAATACCCAGCCTGGCTGATTTAAGGCACACCTTAAGTTAATTAACTAGTTCAGCATTAAGATTATCTCTGAGAGCCAAAAAGTTCCATTTTGGTGTTAATCACGGTGTAGCTACAGCTTTTTAATTTGATTTTTTTTTTTGTTAGTGGAGATTCAAGAGCAGTGGAGTGCCCAGTAGTGCAGAGCATTCCCAAATTCTTCATTTAATCCAAACTCATAATTACCTACAATTCATACTGAAGGCTAAATACATAACAAACAGCGTGGCTGGACGGGGCTGAAATTGAAAACCAATCCCAAGACAAACAATATTATTTACACTTTCAAATAAAAGCCTGTGCTCAATCCCATTATTCTGCTGTTTTCCTGCACTGTAATTTCTCCTGGAAGATTTTTGTGCTCTAGAATTTCGCAGTGCTCATCCTCCTGCTTCGATTTTCCTCTAGATTAACAACACTGAGTTTGGTCTGATTTTTGGGGGATTTTTTTTTTTTTTTTTTTTTTTTTTTTTTTTTGTGTTTTTGGACACTTCTGTGTNGAAAGTTCTCTCTGAATCCTGTGCTTGGAGGAATAAATTTGAGAGCTGGATTTCTTTCCCACTTTTAAATCTGTCAGACTGATAATAATGGGTAATGCTATTTTAATGCGCCACAGAAGCGGGCAGGAGATGGCCGAGGTGGTGCTGCCCTGATCCCACTGCCCCGGGCTGAGCAGGGCAGCAGATCTGGGGCTGGAATTCCACAGGGACCAGTCTCCTGGTTCAAACCAGGAGTGCTATGATGGGATTTTCACCCCGACATTTCCCTAATTCGGGGTTTTCTGTCTCTCAGAGTCCCGTACAAGGTTTNGGTCCAAGGCAAAGCTTTCCTGGGGTCCAGGCAGGCTCTGGGACCCCCAGGGCAGTTCCAGGGGTTTCCCACCTGCCCTGGACTCCAACAGTGCCAGGACCAGTTTTTGGAAGCAGGATGTTGATTTTGGAGCAGAAGTTTGGGGATCAATGGTTCTGTGGCAGGGGGAGAGCTCCCGCTTTCTCCGTGCCCTCTCCGTTCCAGCAGGGATCTCCGGGGGATTTCTTTCTGTGGAGAGGAATTTCTTCCTGTGGGTTCTTTCTGGAAGCGATGCTTTGATTACCTCCTATGATTTCACACAGCTGGAAGCCCAGCTCATTGTAATCTTGGCTTTACAGCCTCTTGCACACTGGTCAGGTTTCCAGCTAAGCATCTCTTAGAAACCTCTCTTAATGCTTTTTGTCTCAGGGCAAAGCAAAATATCTTTCCAGCCCTGACTGTGAGATAAATGGCTCAGATACCACCTTTTATGAGAGATTTCTTAGGGTTTTTTGTTTATTTTTATTATTTTTTTTAATCTTATCCCCACATTCCCCACATTTCAAAGGTTCATGTGTTTTATTTGGCTCTGTGTTGTCTGCTTGACACAATCTCCGCATTTCTTCTTTTGTTTAATTGTGATTTCACATCTCTTGTGCCTCCCAGTTCCCTGCTGGGATTTTTTTTTTATCTAATCACAGAAAGATCTGATGCTTTGCAGGAGCACTGCTGCTCTTCAGGAACAGCCAGGAAGAGAACTTGCTTCTCTTTGAATGTGTATTTACCACTTCTGGGGGTATTATTGTACTGAATAATGATCCAGTCTCACCAAGACTTCAGAGCACGGTGAATTACAAGCTGCCTGCAGTTTGTGGGCTCCTGTTTAATTGTTTGCAATTTGTTGAGGTATAAAATGCCTAAGTGCACGAAATCCGTAGGACAGAACTTGTTTTTCTTCTGCATTTACTCTCTGAAGGCACAGTGGGGTGAAACTCGGCCTCTAATTCTTAGCCTAAAAATAAGAGTTTATTATAGACTGGAAAACTTGACTTTTCCGAAGGATACAGGCATTTCCCACTGCGTGATATCAAGGATTTACACATTCCCAGCCTCATGGAGGCTTCTTTTTCTGCCTCAGACTTGTAAGCAGCCTTGAAGAAAATTCCTTTTTTTTTTATTAGCTTATCCTCCAGCTTTCACCGCAGGGCTGGATGAAGTTGTGTAGATACCCCAGGAATCAACTCTGGCAATATTTTCAGCCTTCAGAAGTCCAATTTCTGCTGCTGGGCTCCTTTTCCTCGCGAGTTTGCCCATCCCTGGGACTGAGCAGAGTGATGTGAGGCTCTGTGATAAAGCTGAGCAAGATCAAGAGTTCCCTTCATGCCGAATCCCGCAAGCCTGGAATGTGAATCCTGGTTTTTGTGAACTGGAAAACTCTTTCAAAGTTTGTAATCATTTACAAACAACTTTCCAGGCGACAGTTCGGTTCAGACAGAAAGATCCTTCAGGAGCTGCTCTTCGTTCCTGCAGCAGCTCCCTCAGGAAAGCCTCAGCATCCTTCACCCCACGGCCCTGGGTGTGGAAATTCCTTTTCTTCCACTTCTAACTGTCAAGAACATTTTCAAACTACTGCCCTTCATGCTAGCCTAGCTAAATTCACCTTAGGAAGGAGGTACCTGTGGCTTTTTGTCTAAAAAAGATGTAAAATATTCGGCAGCAGTGTGAATCATTGAGAGCATAAAGAGAAACAGCTTGAAAAGCAACACAAGAGCACGTTCAGAGAGTGGCTCCCTTTTGGAAGCCACCTTTTTGATCTCCTTTTCCATTTTTCCTGAGGTTGTGGCACTTTGTGAGGGATCGACCACACTGGTTTAAATTCTCCACCACTGGAATAGGATGGGCAGTGTAAAGAGGGCAGTGCTTGTGTTTCGGCAGTTTATTTTGCTTTATCCCATTCCTCCGGACTGATAAAACCAGCAGAGTTAGGCCTGGGATAATGGGAGGCTCCACTGAGCAGATGTAGCTGGATCCTGATTCTTAGAAATGACAGAACTTGGTGAGTAGGTGAAACCAAGCTTGGCTGGTGTGATTTAAGGAGGCTGAACTGGATTTTTCAGAGATTCCACTGAAATTAAATGGGCTTAAGAGTGAGGGATGAAGCTGGTCCAGCAGCACTGACAGTGTGGGTGCTTCTCCCATATCTGCCAGCTCCAAACCGCAGCCTGGCTGTACTAAAGTCAGTTCTCACAACATTTAGGGCAATAACAGCCAAAATCCTGGGTGTAAAAGGAGATTTTTTCCCATCTTTTCCCATTGCAGCGCCACAAGGAGCACATGCATTGAGGAAAGCAGCACTTCCTGCTCTCTACCAACAATTCTGTGTGGTTCGTGCAAACAATCTGTGCTTTAGTAAGGAGTATTTTTAGAAGGAAATTTTGTCTCAGCATAGGCTCCTAATGAAGAGGAACAATTCCTGATGAGGGGTTGATTCTCTGTTCATGTGCTCACATCCAGCACAATCAACGTGTTCAGGAAATAATCCTCCCTTTGGACAAACAGAATGGCAGTGACAGAGGGGCGCTGTCTAAGACAAATCCAGCATTTATTCAAGAACTGTCTCTCAATTATCATTTCAGTTTTGTTTGCATGAATTCTGCCTGCCTGCAAATAGGATTTGCAATCCTGAGCCAGATTTTAATTCCATAGAAATCACAGTGGAGGTAGCCATGGTAGAATCACAGCTTTTTATTTGAGTAGAAAGTGTTGCAAGAGTTTCACAGCCAAGCCAAGCCATTTGTTTGCTGTTTTGTAGTCAACATTTTATAGCCTCTTTTTAGTACAGGCTGTTCATTTAATGAAGGGTAAAACTGGTCATGGAGTGAATGGTTATCTGCTTCCCTTGAATAGGAAAGTAGCTTTATCTCCACTAAAAAAAAAGTTGGAGCAGAAGCCTTCAGGTAGTCTGACAAAATCAGCAAATAATTGGAATTAGAGGTGAAGGAGTAGAGCAATCTGTGCTGTTAGACTGGGAGGTTGGTGTGCACGTTGCTCTTCCTCCAGCTGTATCTTCCCAAAATAATAAGGGAATAAAATGTTCCCTGAAATGAAAATCCCCTGAGCTGCACGGAGTTTGAGTGCTGTGGGGATTCAACAGAAATGGGCTCCCTGATTCATAAATTCCTCTCCCAGTCCTGTTGACTCTAAGGAACAAAATCTGCAACTGGGCTTTGAAATGTGGGATCCCGCGCGGGCTGCGGGCGGTCCCTCACCGCTGAGGTGAAGACAATGCAGTGATAAATGAAATAGGAGCAGCTGGAATCCCTTTTTTTTAATATCTTTATAGATTTGCTCAAACAATTCACGAGGATTTGTGCCTCATAACCCCCACAGGAGTGAGCTGGGCAGGGACAGGTCGGGCACAAGGCAAATGTTTGACCCTTGCGCGCTGTTGAGAGGAGAGAAGGATCCGGGGGCTCCTTGGCAGCAGCCAGAGATTTTGGATAAATTGTGTGAGTGCCTGGGCTGAGCTGGAGGTTGGAGATTCTTGGGGATTAATGGATCTGGGGAATGGGGCCAGGCAGGGCGAGGAGCAGCTCTGCTCACCAGAATTTCTGCAGTGACAGATCCCAAACTTGGAGCTTGGCCGGGACGCTGCTGCAATTTTTGCCTTTTTGGAGGGAGAGGATTTTAATCCCTAAAATCACGGTGTTGGGGCTGGAATCAGATGATATTTTAGAAAACCATTCTGTGATTCTGTGAAATTCAGTGTCTCGTTTTTATCTTATCACACTTTCTGTTCTGTTTTGCTTCCATTCCTTTTTATTAACGCATCCATCGCTCTTCACCCTTGGGACTTTGACACATTCTTTTCTGGGACAAAGTTGTGGTCAAGTGGGATTGGGAAGAGAGGTCGAGGCAGGGTTTACACAGTCCTGGCTACAAAATGAAGCATAATTACTTTTAAAAAATCTTTTGCCTTTCATATTCCTGTGATGATGCCCTTGCACTGCTTAAAAATCTCTTCCAGGTTGCAAGATGTCATATTTCTGATGGACCTCTGTATGCTGTTAATTTAACTCTGACTTATCCTGAAAATCTTCAGCATTTTCTTTTATAGCATTGCAGGGAGAGAGTCAGCAAAAGTCCTGGAAATTCTGTTTTAAAACCCTGAGCTGCAGTGTGGGCAGAGACTCTCAGATAATCAGAGCAAACATTTTGAGGCTTTGTTGTTCCATCTGAATATGTCTCTAATCTTAATATAATCAACTTTCCTGCTTGCACACATGATTCCTATTATTTTTTGTTAGTAATTAAGGGTTTGACATAACAGAAGTGTTCCAGATTCATGGAAGTGTCCAAAGAAAATTGAATTTTAGCACTTTTTACTAACCTGTGAGTAAAGGTGGAGTACTAAAGCGACATGATTTTGGGTGTTGGCTTTGAATTTTCATCTGGCGACTTGTTTTCCTGCTAAAATTCTCCTTTTGGGGCTAATTCCAGCATTGTTTATCTGTTTGGTTTTTTTTTTAAACAAAAGTACATCTGGAATGACTTCCACCTGCTCCTTCAGCTCTATCTTGAGGGCAGCGTGGGCGGAAATGAAACAGCAGCAGGGGGAGGGAGGGATTGATGACCACGGAATAAGGAAAAGGAAAGCAAATCCTCAGGGTCTGGTCTGTGTTGCTCCCTCACATTTTAATCACGCTTAAAATTTGGGGCATCATTTATTTGTAGCACCTTTGGTCTTCACTGGCTGAATAATACAGGACTGGTGAACAAAAAAGTGGTTTTGGGGGGGAAATCAAAAATTGCCACATGGCTGGAGATGAATATATCTTGAGTTTTACCTGCTGTTATTCACTGCCTTTCACCTAAGCCCCAAAGTTTCAGGAAATTCTGTCTGCAACCATAATGAGCCTCAAAAAGGATAATAAAAAAGTATCAGGTGTTGGCAGTCTGTTGAGAAAGCAGGTGGCTGCTCCTAAATCTAATTCCTGGGGTTTTATGGCACGGCAGTAAAAGAGGGAAGCAACCAGGGTTGTTACCCACAGAGTCGGAATTAAATTCAGATTTGTTTCAGCAGGGCATTAATGGGGTTCCTCAGAGAGAGAATCTCTGGCTTTGAGCTTGGTACAGGGTGGAAAATCATCTGGACAGGGGTTTCTGAGCTGTGACAATATGTTACAGCTTGAATTTTTACTAATTCAATTTATTATGCCCAATAGCTCGTGTCCGTATCAGATGTCCCATTAATTATCTCTTTTTTTTTTGAGCCTTTTGCAAGAACTAAGGGGGATTTGCTTTGTCCTCACCTCTCATGTCTTTATGGTTCACGTCTAATTATTAAATTAATAAGAACAGGTAGCTCTGCTGATTTTACCTTCTGGAAAATCCATTCTGGAAAGATCAGCTCCACTTCCTCCCTTCCCTGTAAGGATTTTTAACGTGCTAACACCAGAATTCCGAATCAAAAATGCCAATTCACTATTAAAAAGAAGCCCAGCACGAAGATGTGTCACAACATTCTGAGCTTGTTGCTTCTTTCAAACGTATTTTAAATTCTTTAGTTATGGGTTTGCACAGAGAAAACCCATTTAGGGGCGTTCATAATGATTCCTACAAGTGTAAATATTAAAGGGGAATAATCAAACAGGAACGTTCCCTGCTGCTCCTGCCCAGCCCCAAAAACTCGGGTACAAATTGTGTTTCTGGGTTCCCTGGCAGGCCCAAGGATAATTTCTCACCTTCTGCATATTCTTCTTTTGTTAAATGTCCTTATTTCAATATATTTGGTAGTTTATCACACAGATCCTTTAGCACTTCAGTCAACAAGCAAATAATAAAGGTTTGGTCATGGAGCTCCATGAAATTCTTCGTGGATTTCTGATCTTGTGGATATTTTCTAATTTTGGGGGGACAATTGAAGCCAGCAGTGCCCTTCAGAGCTGGGCACTTGTATTTTTAGTTTTGGCCTTCTTTAAGGTAGAATTATTTGAATTGGAATGCCAATATCCAGTTAATGACACGAGCATCTCCAAATCATTCCTGCATTTTTTGTCCTCGCACTTCCCAGTTTTTAAACCTCTGAAAATAGCTCAGGAAAAAGCCTGGGGAGTCAGGAGGGAGCAGGAAAATGGGGAATGTGCTGTAAAATAAATCAGCCCTGCAGTAACAGGGGTGAGGTGAGTGTAACCCTGCTAAATATTAACACAGGCATAAATTGATCATTTTTTAGCTGGCATCCCATTTCAGTCAAGCATTTTAATTTGACACCTAGAATCCAAAGGCTTTGGATGGAAAGAGAAAACAAGAAAAGCTTAATCATAATGTTATTTTAGGAAACAGAACTAGCCTGGATACAGAGATGTGTGTCCCCACAAGGGCGACTGACCACGGTAAAATCATTTCTAAATTTAAAATACAGACCAAATGTACACAAAGCTGTTACTTTATGCATACACTTAATTAAAAAAAAACGGAGTTTTCCATCTTCATTTTACTGCTCAGTACCTAATTTGGGCCTAAATATGTTTAAATTAAATATTCATTTTTCTGTTTTGTTGTTCCAAACCCATGCAATGGAAGCAAACCCATTTCCTAATCCTAAACTAGGCAAGGAAAGGGAGTGGATTTATCCTTAAAGGCAGTGCTTGACTTTCTGAAAAGATTGATGAATCTTCTGTCTCAATATCTGGTAGCAAAGCAGATCCAGAAGATAAAATGGGCCTTTACTTTGTCTTTTTTTTTTTTTTTACTACAGAAATACTTTAAGTGTGTAATGAAGTCCATTTTAGCAGTGTAATGCATTATTTATCATTAAAAAAAAAAAATTAAACAACTTTTACCTGAGTAAAAAGAATAGAAGTAATAGAATTGTGATCTCCCACCATTTCGATTCTGGTAAGAATTTTACCATTCTTAGGCATTTATAAATGCACATATTTTGGATGATTTGTCAGAAATTCTTGCCTGATGTGGTTTTTTCTGCCCTGAACATCTGGCCAGATGCCCATTCCCACCGTTTCTTTAATTCCAGCGTGAATTTCCACCACTTGCAGAGGAGGAAACCTCATCTGGATTCTCATGCCAGTCGTCAATCGGCCTTGGGTTGTGGGATGCTTTGTGACAGGTGAAAAAAACCAGGATTAATCTGAATTTTAAAAGGGATTGATTAGGAAAAACAGGATTAGTGGGAATTTGGATGTGTTTTTAGGGCTTGTTTTGCCTTTAGAGGGGCAAACAACGTCGTTGTTGCTGTTGTTTGTCCCCATCATTTGTGGAGCCACCCTGGGCGCGTCACTGACGCTGCTCATCACACACACACACACACTTTGGTGAGAAGGCATGAACTGTTTAATTAACATATCTGACTCCATTTATAGTATTTTTCCAAAGGCCAGGGACTGGGGGAGAAGGTTGACACCTCTCCCCATCCCGGAGGTCAGGACAACTGTCCATCAGCTGTCCATAGCTCTAAGAACAGGAATGAAAACTCTCCTTGAATTTATGAAAACATTGCTTCTGTTTACAACACCAGAGCATGAGAAAAAAAAAAACCCAAACCATGAAAAACAGAAGGGTGAAAAAATCAGGGCAACATGTCACCGCTGCCCGGGGTGGCCGAGACCCCCCAGTGCAGGATTTGGATTTGGATTTGGATTTAACCCCTGCAGGATTTGGATTTGGGGATAAGGATTCCGTCCTGGCCTGAATTCTTTGCACACACGGCCCCCTGTGCCTGTGCAGCCGCAGCAAGAGGAGTTCCTGGGCGGGAATTTGATCAAGGGCTGAGCAGATGGCAGCTCCAACGTGAGATTGAGCTGATCTGCAGTGATGAAGACAAGTGTAAAATTGGATTTTGAGCGGCTTGAAAAGCGCACGCCTCGCTTGCTTGGAGTTTCATGCAAAATAAGTGTGAGTTCTGTGACAATTTGTAAATTTGGCCGAGGGGAAAGCAATTAATAATCCTGGTGGCTGTCTCGCTTCTCGAGGGATGCAAATGGTGCCGCCTCCTGTGGTGGCAAAGGCGAGGAGTTACCGAAGGGCTCGGGGAAGAGAACTTTTACCCGGCTGGCAGCAGGGGCTGCAAATGAACTTTCATACATTTATTGTGTGAAAGCTTCACTTTTAGCGTCGTGGGAGAAAATAAATTGTTTAAAATGCCGGTGTTACACGAGAAATTCACGGGGTGAGGGTTTGGTCCCTCTCTAATTTAGAGTTCAATAGTTAGTTAGAGTGTTAGTGAATATAATTAGTTAATTAGAGTATATAAATCTGGCAGTTTCTTGCCTGTAGGGTTACACAGGAAGGGCTGGGTGGGTTTGCAGCAGTTAATCAAGTTTGCCTTTCGGTTTCAACGTTACTTTTCTGATGGACTGGGTGGATTTGCGGCATTTAATCAAGGTTGCCTTTTGGGTTCAACATTTTTTTTTTTTTCTGTCTCTGGACTTCTGAATTAATTTTCACTGCTTTATTGAGAGCTGCAGCTGTTTGCACCCTTCAGAACTCCCCGAAAGGGCTGCTGCTCAGTTAATTCCACGGCACAAACCCCCAAATATCAGCAATTTTGGTCCTTCCAGCATTGCCATCGGGTACTTTTGGCAAATTCCTGGGAGGAGCTGCAGCTCCTGCAGGGGGAACACACCTGGAGCAGCACTTAAAATTCTGCCTCGTGAGTGGCAGCGATTGCAGGTTCACCTCAGAGCCGCTGCTGGATATTCCTGCTGGATTTTTTTCTACTGGATGTTCCTTGTGGGTATTCATACTGGATATTCCTGCTGGATATTCATACAGGATATTCCTTCTGGATTTTTCTTCTGGATATTCCTTCTGGATATTCCTTCTGGATATTCATGGAGGATATTCCTTCTGGACATTAATGCAGGATATTCCTTCTGGATATTCCTTCTGAATATTCATGCAGGATATTCCTTCTGGATATTCCTTCTGGATATTCATCCTGGATATTTGTGCTGGATATTCATACAGGATATTCCTCCTGGATATTCCTTCTGGATATTCATACAGGATATCCATGCAGGATATTCCTGCTGGATATTTGTGCTGGATATTCATACAGGATATTCATGCAGGGTATTCATGCAGGATATTCCTTTTGGATATCCATGCAGGATATTCCTTCTGGATATTCATGCAGGATATTTGTGCTGGATATTCATGCTGGCTCCTCTCTGAACAAACAGTTCCTGCAGATATTATCAAGGGGAATGCTGAAATAATATTGCAGTCAACACAGATCTTAACTTGACCTTTTTTTTTCTTTTTTTTTTTTTCCCCCAAGCCCTGAAATATAAATGTAGCCAGGCTGCAGTTTGGAAAGTAAATTAGGCAGAGCATTAAAAATGTGGGTTGGTGCATTTTTTTTTTTTTTGGATAATAATTTTTTAGTCTAAATAATTTCCTGTAATCCAGGCCCCCCATTGCCATCTGCAGGGAGCAGTTTTCCTCTTTGGGAGTGGGGTTGGGAATGGGACAGCCTGTGCCTGAGGCACTGAGAAAATCAGCACTGAACCAAGAGCTGCTGGGGGACGTGGGCTTGGAAATAAAGTGCTGGTGATGAAATTTAACTGCAAAATGTCCCTCAGAATTCAGTCAGGAAGGATTGAACCTTCATTTGGATTGTTCAGCCAAACCCCACCTTTCTCGCCTTTACAGTATAAAAGTCTGGAAATTCAGGTTTTTTTCTTTTTAGTAGTAATCTCCTTACAGCTGTGTAAATTAAAACAGATGATGGGAATGCTGATTATGGAAATTCTGAGCCCGTGACCCCATCCTGCTCCCTGAACACTTCCTGGACCATCCCCAGCTCAGGTCCCTGGCTGGTTGAATCTTGGAAAGCTCCAGGAATGGGGATGAGTTGCCAAGCAGCATTTCTACACTGACCAGCAAAAAATAAAACCCCAAACCCCAACAAAAAGTGCCACACAAACGTCTCAGTTTAATCATATTTTCACTTTCTGTTTTAGTTCGTAGCTGTGGCCTTTGGGAGGAATGGAGTGAAAAGGCAGCTGGCGGGGTTTGGCAGAAATAAATGCAGTAATCCGGTTCTAAAATTCTGAAGAAACAAAGAGATGGGGAAATTGGTGCGGCCTGACGTGCCAGGAAATGAAATAATGACAAAACACACGTATTTGAGAAAAACCCCTGATTTTATTGCGCTGCCATCCTAGAAAAGGCAGAACGGAAGGAGGCAATGATCATCTGGAACCTGTTACTCTGCGTTTTGCTCAGACAAAAGCTGTTGACTGCGTGCCACACAACATTTACCTCGCTCACCAACAAGAGTTTGACTAGAACGGGTTTATTTGGAAATTGTATTTGCACACGCACTCATATATTTCTTTTTCTTGTGGGAAATGAATTATTCTCTCTAATACGCAGGAGAAATGAGCTGACTTCCCAGCAGCATCCGTAGAAATGGAGTTCAAAAAGTTCTTGTAATGTAGGAGGAGATTTGCATCTCCACAGAAAACAGGAGGCTGGGATTCCTCCCTTTGTTTAAAGCAGTTCTCTTTTTGCTTGGATTTGCTCACCTGTAATTTTATTTATTGAATTTCCAACTAATTTGCTTTCAAAGCAAGTGTGGTGAGCAGATGGAAAAAAATATTGATAGCTTTTGCCACCACGAAGCACCCCTTGCATCCGGGAAATATTTATGTTTTTAAAGAAGATAACATAGAAACTTTATGGAGAGCCAGGAAATGATTCTTAAAAATGAAAACAACAAAAAAATCTTTGTAATGAGATGAATCTGTGCATGTTGCGTGGGATATTAGACAAAAATTTATCCAGCCAGAAGTGTGTTCACCTACTTTCAGTTTATGTGCACACATAGACCGGGAACAAAGCTCTGCCTTCTGAGAAGATAAGTGCTTTTTAGAGATCTCTGGGCTCTCTGGGGTTTTAATTAGGGATTTTTATAGCTTTTGTATACGAGCTTCTAAGACCTTTTTACTTCAAAATAAAATTCAGATTTTTTTGTGTCCTCCCTTGATCAATTTTAAGGCCAACAGTGAAGGTGGAAAGGATCTGTTTCTAAATACTAATGAGTGCCTTTCTCAAAGGGGAAGGAACCTTTGGCAGCGTGCGTGGGTAGGTGTTGAGATATCTATAAAATTTATCTATTTTAGAGATACAAACATAATTGTGAAGGTTTGTAATTAACGGAGTTATTTAATTATGCTCCCGAATTTAGGCTTTGCCTGGTGATTGCTGCCTTGGTGCTCCATGCAGCCGTCAGGACCGGGGTGATGTTTGTGCTTAAAAATAAAAAAGAAGCTGTGGTGGCCATTTCTGAGCTGAAATCAACCCAGAGCCCCACGGAGGTGCCCCAGGGAGCCTCATCCATGCAGGAATTGGAGCTTTGAGATTTTTGGGAGTGAAGGGATGCTCAGGCAGCCAGAGGCAGCTCAGCACCACCCTGTTGGCACCTCCTGGGCCGTGGTGACAGCTCTGTCCTGCCCTGATGGGATTTTCACCCCGTCAGCCCCCTAATTCGGGGTTTTCTCCTCTCAAAGTCCTGTACCAGGGTTTAAAAGATGAGCAGAACCTGTGAGTTTGGTCTTCAAAGGTGTTTATTCCATTTCTGATCTNGTGTGACAAACGAAACTTTTATTTATTTTAAGTCTTTGTTGTTTTCAATCCATCTCTGAGTGTTGGCAGTTTTTCCCATGGACTGAGGTCAAAGGCAAAGCTTTCCTGGGGTCCAGGCAGGCTCTGGGACCCCCAGGGCAGTTCCAGGGGTTTCCCACCTGCCCTGGACCCAACATTCTCCCTGCCCCGCTCCAGAGCAGGGCTCTCAGGCAACTTCCCCCATCACAAGCTCCTCCAGAGGATAAAAAGACATAAAGTTCATTTTTTCTCCCTGTCATCCCTGCTCTCCAGTTGCCATTGAAACTCTGTGAGACGTTCTCGGCTGGGGTTGCGCTGATGGCTCTGTCAGAAGCTCTCTGAGTCAGCAGAATGTGAATAAAAATTGCTGGCACCTGGCATAACGCATGTTTTATAAATATGATTTATCCCTGGGAAAGAGCACAAGTCAAAGGCATTGTTGGCAGACTCGATTCAGATTTTTTTTTTTTTATATTTTTATCTCGTTTTTGTGATTCATCTCCCAAAAAGAAAGCCCCGGAAGTTTGACTCAGGGTGTGATGCAAGAGGAAACAGGTGGCAAATTCCTCCCAAATTCAGGGTTAAGACATGATGAGTAAAAACCTGTGGGAAAACTCATATTTTTAAATATTAGTGACCTCATTTTTTCAGCCGAGGGAAAACGCTGTTTTCCTTACACATGTAATGAGTTATTTGGTGTAGAGTACTTCAAAACAGGGAATGTGTTCTTCTCTTTAGCTTCTGTGTTTTGAATAAAAAGAAAAAAATTAGCTCAAGAATTTTAATTTCAAAAAAATAATCCCAGATCCAGCATTCCTAAAGTTCTTATGATTATTTTCATAGGGTGTTATAGTCATTTTTACAGCTTATGGTAAATATTTATGTCTTCCCTGTTGAAGCCTTGTGTTTATATATAAATTTATATGAATATATACAAATATGTCTTAAAGGTTGGGCTTAATGATTCTATAATTTTATGATTCTCTAGATTTATGATTCCATAATTTTATGACTCTATAATTTTATGATTCTAAATAAAGGCTCTGATGTGGGAAACAAATTAGGATTTACAGGATAAACTTACAGTGATGAATAGGGGGAAAAAAAAAGAAAATAAGGCTTAAATGGATGCTTTTCCTCCAAAAAAGAGTTTTGCACAAAAATATTTCCAGCTGAATTGTCTGAACAGTTGTGAAATCAATTTGAGAGCTACGGGTGGTATTTTCAGCCACAAACACCTGCCAGAAAAACATGAAAAAACCCTGTTGTTATCATGTAATCCAGCAGTCGTGGCTTTAGTTTTATACTTAAAATTAATTTATTCACTTAGAAAACACTGTTTGGTTTAGAATATTTTCAGCTCTAAATAGTCACTGAAACACTGATCAATTCTGGTCACTGTTTAAAAAAAAATATCTTCAGTTTTTAGTATATTTTTCTATCCCAGTGTCCAAAAATTGGATCTTATCCCTTTTAGCTGGCCTGAATAATGCATTTCCAGTCTTGTTCACCCTGTAGTTCTGGGAGGCTTTTAAGTTTGTTTTGATTTGCACTGCAAGGAACTCTGCGACTCAAATACGGAATTTCTGAAGAATCAATCTCAGAACTGCTCTTATTTGATGTTTTCTCTGGCCCTCTGGAGAAAAATGAGAGGATCTGATGGAACTGGTTGGAAAAATGGGATCTGTGGGGAAAAGAGAAGGGTGGGAATAGCGCAGAGAAGCTCTGGAGTGACATTTGATGCATAAAAAGCACACGGGTGTTTAACACCTGAGAGGATTGAGCGCAGTGAATGCATTGTGGGGTGAACAATTTAAAAAAAAAACAAATTGAAAGATTTTGTCAGGTGAACACGCTGGATGAACTTGTGGATGCATCCCTCAGACTGGAACAGCGTTGGAGATAAACTGGGGGGGGATCTTAAAGAAGGGGAGACGGGGGTTGGATCAATTTATTGGGGTTTAAGGACTTGCCTTTCACCAGGTCAGAGATGTGCCCACGGATTTCCTTCTGGCCGTGCTTGGTAGCACAGTGTTGGTTCAAAGTGCCTTGGGTGAGGTGAGGAGCCACAAAAACCCTCTCAGACACAAACCCCGGGCAATCCCATCCCAACAGATTGTCCAGAGGTTTTAATTCTGGGGCACAGCTCGTCCCATCCTTTGCCATGTTCATCCCTAACTTCTTAAAACGAACCTCCCAGGACCCAAACTAATTGTTTCTTATGTTTTCACCTTTCATTAATCAACCCCTAATCTTACAAAGAGAAACCTCATTAGCTGAGCAATGATCTAATCTTTAGAAAGCTGAGTTTGATTTGCGTTAATTAAACTTTTTTTAGTTCTGTGCTTAACGAGCTCTGCCTCGGTCGTTCTGTTCCTTGGCCTGGGATCATTGTCAGACTGATAATTATACAATTACTTAGTCATGCTGTTTATCTCTTTTCTATGTTGACAAAATATTTCATTTCTTTACTAATCCAGAAAATTCCTGGCTCTTGAAGAGTCATAAAAAGTCAGTGATGATAAAAAACACGCTGGAAGCCAACGGAAGGAGCCTGTCTTGACCTTCCTCATTTATGATGCCTCTATTTAAATAGCTGTGCTTGTTATCCTCAGTTCCTGTTTGAAAAGAAAGTTGACTCATCATCTCATGAACACACTAAACCACTTGTTTTTTTGCGAAATAACAGGTAAGTGACTACCCAGTGAATTTATTTGGGTTGATTTTTCCCATTGTTAGGATCCATCCTGTGACATAAAATACGAAGCAGAGACAACAGAGAAACGGTTCAACCCCTGCAAAGTTTGGATGAAGAAAGATTTGGCAGCTCTTGTTCCATGTTTGGTTCTAAGGTTCCAGAATTAGCGGCTGTGCATTACTGAGCTTTCTGAACTCAGCAAAGATGTGGTGCTACCTCAGTGGTTCTTTTAAAGCAGAGGGTGAATGGCTTCATCCTCTGACCCCTCCCTACCAACTTTTCACCATTTCCACCTTCTGCCTCACGGCATTGGTTACCAGTCTCTCCTCCCAGCCAAGGATGCTGTCCCGCCGGTTTTGCTCCCCAAGATTCTTTCCCTGTCATTCGTGTAGGTTTAGCTGTATTTTTCTGCCGTGGTCGATTCTCTTTGTTGCTGGGGACTCTTGTAACTTCAGAAAGGGAATAGCTTAGGTTAAGGTTTCCTCCATGAACCCTGAATCCATCCCTGGGCTGCCTTGCTCCATCCCGGTCTGTCCCTGTCCCTTTTGCGCAGGGAAGGAAGGAAGGGAAGGGACCAGGACACCTCCAGAGCCACCCAAGTGCGGCAGAACTGCCAAGGAAAAAGAGCTCTTCCAGGCGCTCCTCAGACTCCTTTGTTCATCAGTCACGGCTCTGACAAGCTGCTAACTCACTCTCCCCGAGATTCCCGCGTCTCCAGCCCGGCAAGGAATGACAAATCAATGACAAATCACTCCAAGTTCAGGCAACAAGTTGATCAAAGCCTCAGCAGTGGGAGCGCTGCGGTTCCTGGGGGTGGCGGGAACAATCCCAGCCTCCTCCCCAAACATCTTGTCAGCTCGGCTTCAGTCAGGCTTTGAACCCCCCAAAATCCAGGCAGTCCAAGGGGCTGGCAGGGAAGAGAGAGGCCTCGCACATGAGTTTGTTTGACATCAAAGGCCGAGCTCCCACATGTGCCAGGGCGCTTTGTGCTCGCCTCCCCCTTGCGCTGCTGCTGCTGTGTCCCCGTCCCTCTGACTCACTGCTGCTGGCTTTGAAACTTCAAAAAACCCCCAAACTTTGCAGCTTCTCCAAGAGGTTGTAACTTGGTTTTTAATGCTTGAGCAGAGCCGGATTTGGGCTACATAAATCCTGGAGTCCCAGCGTCGCTTGAGTGACGATCCACATTTAGGAGAAAACGGCTTTTGGGCGTCCCTTGGCAATCTTATTTTATGGGGATACTTGGTTCTTGTTTTTCCCCTCCTGCCTGTGCCCCACAGTGGAGGAGACAGCAGAAATACCCCGGAAAATGGGGAGAGCTGTTTGGTGATGCTGTGGGAAGAGGAAAGATTTCCTTGGAAAATTCACATGCTAAGGGACACTCGGTGTTTTATTGCTGTAGAGCATGAACTGAAAAAAGACCCCACACCACGTGCCCCAGTGATCACCCATTACACTGTGCAAACACAGCATCCCATAGGTGCAGACCCTTGCTAGCAAATAATTGTGGAGGGGTTTTTATAGCAGTGCAAGAAGATTTTAAAAACAGCGAGTCTCCGTTAGCTAATAAAGCATTTTTCTCCCTGTTTTTTTATGGATTCCAGAGGCAAGAGATGAGATGTGCATGTACTGGTGCCCCCGTCACCACCAGTTTGGGCTCTTACATCCCAGCAATTAAATTTTTGTGGAAAATAGCCCTCAAACCACCAGAGTGGAATTTCAGTAGCTCTGAAAGTTATTTTTAGCCTGGAAAAGTCAAAATGCGTATTTGTGATTCCAAGGCAAGGAGGATATTCCTGGGGAAAAAAACAAAACCTCTGGGTGTTGATGTGTCAAGCACCTTAGAGAGGATGTAGTGTCACATTTTAATGTCCCTTTTTTGGGTGTGCAGGACAGGGGCTCACACTGGGGACTCTCCCTCTCTTTTCAGCGTTTGCTGTTGCCTTGACTTAGAATTCCTGCACCCCAGGAGCTCAGCTGACCAAGCAAACCAGAAAATTTCCTTATTTAGGTGAGTATTCCCTTTCCGGGGTAACCCTGATTTAATCCTACCTGTGTTTTCCACGGGAAATGAAGGGATAGCCAGTGTCATAAAACTCTGAAGAAAATCAACATCCAAAGGCACAAAACTCAAACTGTGGACTCCCGACTCTGTTTCTCTCCTCGACCTTTCAGCAGCAATAAAAGTGCTGTGTCATGAACTCACCTATTAAAGCAATTTTAAACCACGTTAGAACTTAATGAAATCTGCTCGGGCCACTTATTTTTTCATGTATTTGCTGTGTATCTAATGCCATCTTAATTAATTTCACCCTTAGACTGAATGGGTAATGCAGCGAAGGGACCGTGAGGTGTGACTTTGTGCCACAGCACAATTCATTTTTGTCTCGCTGCTGTTAAAGTTTCATGTGTGGAGGCTTAAATATAGTCCAGGAACTCTCAAGCATTGAGGATGAATAGTAAATTCTATTTTTTATGTTAAAACAGATGATCATTATGCGTAATAGGCATACTGATGAGTTTGTTATTTTTGTAACTTCACAGAGTGCCCAAAATTCAGTTCAGAGTTTTAGTGGCAGGGACAGGAATTTAGTTTGTAGTGCTCAGTTCTTTGAATAAATACTTATTTATCCAGGGAAGTACAGCCACAACATCCCATCATTTATTAGACTTCAGCTAGCTTGAAATTGAAATCTTTTTAAAGACATCCTGTGTGTCCGTGTACTTAAAGATGAAAATTCATTAACTGTGTTGTAAACCAAGCTTTGACAGTTGGAAAATCCAGTCCGTGGATATTTTTTCTGTGCCACAGATACGTTATCTCAGTGGGGTTTTTTTCAGAACAGAGCAATGCAATAGTAAATGAGCATTTCCACAGACAGTTCTCGATGCTGCTGGATGCGTTTGCTGTTTTATCACAGGAATCAAAGGTGTGGCAGCAAAACTCCAAGTGACAACTCAGACTCATTCAGCTAAAAACCAATCTACTGAAGGAAGAGGAGAAATCAAAGAGAAAATGGGGATGGATCGCCCTGAAATAGCGGAACTCCGTAATGATCAGCCTGGTTTCATATTTACTGAGCAAACAGACATCCAGCTCAGCAGCTCTGAGTGCAGGAGCGGCAAACCCAGAGCACAGCAGACATTCTTCATGGAGATATGAAAAATGGTAATGGAATATTTCTGGGGTTTATCCACAGAGGGCCGCTCCTCAGCGATGGAGTGAATGTTCTGTGAAGCACAATTTACTGTATCTCCAGTCAGCAGAAAAACCTGACACCTAAAGCCGAGCTAAGGTGGAACTGAAGTGTTCAAGTCAAAAACTGCTGGCCCCAGAATGCATCAGTCCCGGTTTACACTCCAAACGCCCCTTGGTTTGGCAGCTGTGGATGGGCTTCTGTGCTTTGTGGAGACTTTGGGGTTTTGGGGCATAATCTTTCACACTTCCTGTGCTTGAGGAAGCCTTGGAACTGAGCCCTCTGTTTCCTCAGTCCTACTCCAGCTGGTTTGCAGCGTAAAATAAAAGATGAGAAGCGGGAAAAGTTGCAGCTCTGGGGATCACAGAATGGTTTGAGGTGGAGAAGAAATGGAAGATGGTTTCTTTTTGACCCCCTGCCATGGCAGGGACACCTCCCAGCATCCCAGGCCTCTCCAAGCCCCGTCCAGCCTGGCCTTGGACGCTTGCAGGGGCAGCCACAGCTCCTCTGGGCAATCTTCCACCTCTGCTTCTCTGCTTTCCACCCAAACATTGTCACAGTGTGATTTGCTGAGCTGGTGGGACCTGCGCCAGCGTGCGTCTTCAGGAGAGCTCTGCAGGTCCCACATTTCCCTCCAGAATTCCAGGTTCCTTCAGCTGAGAGCGGGGCAGCAGCTCAGCCTCTGCCGCCTCTCCTGGCTGAACACCCCGTGCAGCCGCTCTGTGTTTGCACCTCTCGTTGCTTCTGGTAAAAGCCTCATGGATTTCAAAGTTCCTCCTCAGTTTTTGACTCCTCTCTGTGCAGGGCAGGGTGGGAATTGGCTGAACAGCTCTCGAGAGCTTCATTTTGTGGCTGCTGACCCTCTTTGCAAAGGTTGGAGCTGCAACCAGCCAGACATGGTTGAGCATTCTCTGCATCATTTTCATTTAAAATATTCCTTTCAGTCTTATTATTTTCTCTCTATGGTCTGCAAGCCCCAAATCTGTCTTTAATTTCCCTGGTTTTTAGGGATTTCTCTTTCCCTTCTCACTGTATCCATGATGTGTTTTCTTCTTTTGGAAAGGTTCTGCGTCATCCTTTGCTGCTGGGATTTCGGAATGTTTTCCCCTTTTACATTTTTCTCTTTCAGGTCAGTCTCCCCTTATTTGACCTCCAGCTTCCCTCTCTCCAGGCAGGTAAAACAATTTATCATTGTAACAGACTTGCAAAATACTTTTATTTTCTCATGGCACATTTAAATATTATCAGTTCTAAAAAATCACCGTGTGAACATTTAAGTTACTAATGGATAATGTTTATGAATTATCCTCGATTTCCTGTGTACTAAGCGAAGTCCAATTTACTTAATTATTGGTTAAATCTTACTCTGACTGTGCTACATTTAAAGAAATGAAGTCTTTGATTGAACTTTTCTAATAATTAATTGCCAGCCAAAGAGAAGGAAAATTCAGTGTTGGAAAAGAAACAAATTGGATTTTGCTGGGATAGTTTTCTTGTGTGGTGCGTGGTTAATCCTGTGAAATCACTATGAAATTGCCATTATTATTCTTCAATACAGGGCCCAGAAATTCCTTAATACAATCTTTGCAGGTAATTTACCCCAGAGAAAAAGGCGATGTTAGAACATGCTAAAGTGAAATTTCTGTAAAATCCAGTTTCTTCTTTCAGGCCACCCTTGTATTCCCAGGGCTTGGCATGGTAGCCAAGGTTTGGGATTTCTTATTTTAAATAAAAGTGTACTTGACCTCAATTTTAAGGAAAAATGGATAGGAGCAACAATGCAGGGGAAATTATCTTAATTTTGCTGGAGGTACAGCAGATTTTAACTCAGCCTGAAGCTGCTTTTTGAGGCAGGTAATTTCCATTTAAATAAAGAAAAACTGTTCCTTATAAAATACTAAGTGTGAAATGACAGTGGGAAAGAAAAGTACCAAAAAAATAAGACAATTACGATTCTGATGCTGCAAGGAAAGAATGAAAATGTTGGAAAAGAGGAGTTGGTTTTATTTGGGATGGCCCAGCTGTGGCTGCCTCATCCCTGGCATAAACAGATGAATTTTCTTCTGGTTGAAAGTATAGTGTCCTCAAAGAAGGAATAATCTCTTTATTGCAAGGTAAATAAAACACGATTTTCGCCTGATTTTGGCATTGCGTTGCAAGAATCCTGCAAAAATCAAAGGAATTGCACAGGGCAAGAACAAAATAGGGAGACAAGCCCACCAAGAGGTAAAAATCGCTCAAATAAACTGGAAAGACAAAAAATTGGTGACATAAAATCAAAGGAATTGCACGGGGCAAGAACAAAATAGGGAGACAAGCCCACCAAGAGGCAAAAATTGCTTAAATAAACTGGAAAGACAAAAAATTTGTGGCATAACAGAGCCCAGTGGGATAAACACAAATTACAGAAATAAAATCAGATCTCTGTTGCTCCCTCAGAGCTTCCTCCCAGGGTTTTTTTTTTTTTTTNCCACATTTCCCTCCAGAATTCCAGGTTCCTTCAGCTGAGAGCGGGGCAGCAGCTCAGCCTCTGCCGCCTCTCCTGGCTGAACACCCCGTGCAGCCGCTCTGTGTTTGCACCTCTCGTTGCTTCTGGTAAAAGCCTCATGGATTTCAAAGTTCCTCCTCAGTTTTTGACTCCTCTCTGTGCAGGGCAGGGTGGGAATTGGCTGAACAGCTCTCGAGAGCTTCATTTTGTGGCTGCTGACCCTCTTTGCAAAGGTTGGAGCTGCAACCAGCCAGACATGGTTGAGCATTCTCTGCATCATTTTCATTTAAAATATTCCTTTCAGTCTTATTATTTTCTCTCTATGGTCTGCAAGCCCCAAATCTGTCTTTAATTTCCCTGGTTTTTAGGGATTTCTCTTTCCCTTCTCACTGTATCCATGATGTGTTTTCTTCTTTTGGAAAGGTTCTGCGTCATCCTTTGCTGCTGGGATTTCGGAATGTTTTCCCCTTTTACATTTCTCTCTTTCAGGTCAGTCTCCCCTTATTTGACCTCCAGCTTCCCTCTCTCCAGGCAGGTAAAACAATTTATCATTGTAACAGACTTGCAAAATACTTTTATTTTCTCATGGCACATTTAAATATTATCAGTTCTAAAAAATCACCGTGTGAACATTTAAGTTACTAATGGATAATGTTTATGAATTATCCTCGATTTCCTGTGTACTAAGCGAAGTCCAATTTACTTAATTATTGGTTAAATCTTACTCTGACTGTGCTACATTTAAAGAAATGAAGTCTTTGATTGAACTTTTCTAATAATTAATTGCCAGCCAAAGAGAAGGAAAATTCAGTGTTGGAAAAGAAACAAATTGGATTTTGCTGGGATAGTTTTCTTGTGTGGTGCGTGGTTAATCCTGTGAAATCACTATGAAATTGCCATTATTATTCTTCAATACAGGGCCCAGAAATTCCTTAATACAATCTTTGCAGGTAATTTACCCCAGAGAAAAAGGCGATGTTAGAACATGCTAAAGTGAAATTTCTGTAAAATCCAGTTTCTTCTTTCAGGCCACCCTTGTATTCCCAGGGCTTGGCATGGTAGCCAAGGTTTGGGATTTCTTATTTTAAATAAAAGTGTACTTGACCTCAATTTTAAGGAAAAATGGATATGAGCAACAATGCAGGGGAAATTATCTTAATTTTGCTGGAGGTACAGCAGATTTTAACTCAGCCTGAAGCTGCTTTTTGAGGCAGGTAATTTCCATTTAAATAAAGAAAAACTGTTCCTTATAAAATACTAAGTGTGAAATGACAGTGGGAAAGAAAAGTACCAAAAAAATAAGACAATTACGATTCTGATGCTGCAAGGAAAGAATGAAAATGTTGGAAAAGAGGAGTTGGTTTTATTTGGGATGGCCCAGCTGTGGCTGCCTCATCCCTGGNGGGGTTTGGGCTGGTGGAAGGGAATGGTGTTGCCAGGGAAGCTGGCTGTGCCCATGAATTATTTACCCGCCTCTAATCCCTGAAATTCCTCGGTCTCGGTGATATTTGTGGCTCCGGGTGTCACAGGGGTCACCCTGTGTGTGCAGAGACGCGGATCAATTCAGCCTCCCTGGCGCTTCAAATCCCTTTGGCCTCTCTTCCCCTTGTTCTCCCAGTGCCCTCCTCTCCACCCACAGCGAGGTTTATCTGAAATGTTCAAGTTTAGGGGGCAGGCTTGAGGGCAGAAGGATTCTGCGGAGTCTGAGGTGTGGTGCCAAGGAAAGAGGGAAGAATACATCGCTGGTTCTGCCTTCTTGGGCTCTTATCTTTAAAAATTCAGCACCAAAACTTGTGTTGGAACACCTTTCTTTCTGGAGGGGCTTAAAAGGGAGGAGGATAGAACAATAATCTCGATGTGAAAACGAGATAATGGAATTTCTGCAGCTTCAGCAATATTGGTAATTCCCTCTGCAGCCTGAGGAGCTTAGAAAGCAGCAGAATTTAAATTTACCAAGGGCTGCTTTCCGGGCAGAAATACTCAGTGTTCCTGTTTTTTTTGGTTTGTGGCAGCTGAGTGGTGCTTTTGCAAGGTGAGGATCACATTTCAGCACTCAGGAATGTCTGTCCATGTACCTGTTCACTTTATTGTGCTCCAGATTTATCTCTGAGCTGATTTTCATCTGTTAATTGCAGCACTTCCAGATGCAACAACAAAACCACGGGATTTAGATGTGAGGCTGCTTTAAATAAAGCCCAAAGTTGCCAAGTGTCTGCTACCTTGGAGCAGCCCTCTGAAGTGATCTGTGTGTTCCATATTTGCTCAGAAAAGCTGCAAGGAAGGTGGTAGAAGATTTTATTTCAGTCTTCCTAATGATTCATAATTAACTTTGAGGGAAAACGATATTTTTAACTTCAGATTTGCATCGCACGTCAAAACTGATCACTGAACTCACGTTGGAGCTCTGTTACCAAAATTCCACAAAGGCAGTGGCTGGTTTCAGTCTTTGGTTCCTCGTCCCTGGCTGCAGAGATGGGAAGAGGGGCTGGGAGCAGCGCCTGTCCTGCAGCAGGGGCCCTGAGGTGTGGAGAAGGACAAAGGGGGACAGCTCAGCACTGAATTCTGCTTTTCTTGGCAGGTACATGAGCACAAGGTGTTTTAATTCTCTGTTTGCCCTCGGACAACAAAATCGACAGGAAGATCATTAAAAAACAACCCCAACCATAGTCTTAATGCCATTACAGCCATCCAAGAGGAGATGTTTAGGGTGGATATCAGGGAAAGGTTCTTCCCCAGAGGGTGCTGGCGCTGCCCAGGCTCCCCAGGGAATGGGCACGGCCCCGAGGCTGCCAGAGCTCCAGGAGGGTTTGGGCANGAACATGCTAAAGTGAAATTTCTGTAAAATCCAGTTTCTTCTTTCAGGCCACCCTTGTATTCCCAGGGCTTGGCATGGTAGCCAAGGTTTGGGATTTCTTATTTTAAATAAAAGTGTACTTGACCTCAATTTTAAGGAAAAATGGATAGGAGCAACAATGCAGGGGAAATTATCTTAATTTTGCTGGAGGTACAGCAGATTTTAACTCAGCCTGAAGCTGCTTTTTGAGGCAGGTAATTTCCATTTAAATAAAGAAAAACTGTTCCTTATAAAATACTAAGTGTGAAATGACAGTGGGAAAGAAAAGTACCAAAAAAATAAGACAATTACAATTCTGATGCTGTGCGGAAAGAATGAAAATGTTGGAAAAGAGGAGTTGGTTTTATTTGGGATGGCCCAGCTGTGGCTGCCTCATCCCTGGCATAAACAGATGAATTTTCTTCTGGTTGAAAGTATAGTGTCCTCAAAGAAGGAATAATCTCTTTATTGCAAGGTAAATAAAACACGATTTTCGCCTGATTTTGGCATTGCGTTGCAAGAATCCTGCAAAAATCAAAGGAATTGCACAGGGCAAGAACAAAATAGGGAGACAAGCCCACCAAGAGGTAAAAATCGCTCAAATAAACTGGAAAGACAAAAAATTGGTGACATAAAATCAAAGGAATTGCACGGGGCAAGAACAAAATAGGGAGACAAGCCCACCAAGAGGTAAAAAT
>WBMY01002659.1:90736-107052 GCA_013397315.1 Donacobius atricapilla
TAGTTTAGTTTTAATTGGTTTATTTTTTGTTTATTTTATTTTTAACTTTTTATTTTTATATGTTTATTTTATTTTATTTTCAGCTCTTAGTCCAGTCAAACTTTTAACAACAACTGGAGATTCCATAAGTATATAAATAGGGGTTTTTTGGGAAGTGTGGTTCCAACAGGGAGCACTAAGAGTGAAAGGAGGACCTTTCTGCTTGAGCTGCAAGGAGAATTGGCTGGAAAAGGGAGAAGAAATTAAACCCAACAACTGAGGATCCATCCAGTTGCTGAGATCCTGAATTAGGGAATCTGCTGCCTTCCAGCAGCTGCTCCTGGAGGTTTTCCTGGTCAGAAACAATCAAAACTCCTCCCAGACTCGCGGAAATAGGGAAAGGTGGAGCATTTAACTCTTCGCCTCCCAGGGTGGCAGCGATCCTCTGCTGGTGGGGCTGAGATCCCTCCAAAAGGATCCACTGCAGAACCACCTCCTTCATTAAATCCCTTTCCTCAATTAGCCCTTAATCTCCAATTAAAAACCTCCCAGGAAAATCTCTGCTTCTCTCAGCCCTGGAATGATCCAGTCCTGAGGTTTAGTTCATTAAATAGGTCTGTGGAAAGGGGAGAGAGTAAAAAGCTAAAATTGCTGACAGAGGGCTCGTAATAGGTTCTTTCCCGGAGGTTTTTATTGCAGTTATGTAAGAAATCATCAACTTCGGAAGTTCAAAGAAACTTCCAAAATAGGTCCTTTTTTTGGGTTGTATTTTTGAGCAATGTAGCAGGAGACTGTGAAGATATTGCTCATAATAATTAGAGCTGGGAAACCTTAGGAAAACATGCCTAGGGACAAGGGGAAGTGCTTTATTTACAGAAGGTTTGGAGAACATTTTTAAAGGGGAGGAATGTTTAAAATTGGTGGACTCGGAATCCTGGAAGTCGGATTTGGGGATCTTTCCCAGTGCTCTCACACCAAAATTTATTGCACAGATTTCCCTCCACAATTTCGAGTAGTAAAACCAGGATGGCCATGAGGGGATGCACAGGATCTTGAAGAACCCAAACCTTGCTGATTCCACCTAAATTAGGGCATGGAACAGCGGAATAATTGTAATTCCTCCCCCAAATAATTCCTGGGGTGGATAAAAACAACAAACCATCAGTTCTGCGAAGGGAACGTGAGGTTTGGGGGGCCTGGAGGGGGTTGCACGGGGGATGTGGTGTGAGGTTCTCTGGAGAAGAATTCCAAAGTTTTTCACCGTCCCTCCTAACAAAGGTGATCTGCAGTGATGCCACCTTGAAAAATCAACCCCAAAATCCCTGCAGCACATGTTAATGTGTTCTTCTAGCTGCGTGCTTCTCATAAGAGATATTTTAGGAATAGTGAAACTATTAAAATCTACTTCAGGTACTTGTGCTAAATGTGTTTAACGAGCTCTGCTTGTTAAAATTCATTTATGACAGAGATGGGGAGGAAGATAGGAAAAGGATCTGTTAATTCTGCAACACCGTTAAAAATGAGCTTTTGTTCATAGAGGTTTTCTTAATTGCTGAGAAAAGTATTGTCAATATCAGTGTTTTAAAAAAGTTTGGCAGAATACATGGGAATTATTGAAAAGAGAAGTAGATTTTCTGTATAAATCGGGGAGCGTCCCACCTTTTCCTGGGTGACAAATATTAACAAAGGGACTTGCTAAAGGCAGAATATTTTGTTTTCCACGGCACATTCTTCTATTGAAGTGTGGCTGTTCCTGGGACTGAACAGGATCTCCCAAATTGTGGAGATCCTCATGGGCAGCAGGGGCTGGGGCCAGGGGAGGACAGCTGGGTGGAGAAATTCCTGCCAGCATCACCCACCCTGAAATCTCTCCCTGTAATAGAGGTCAGGACACCCTGACAGAATTGCTTTATCATACTCTTTCTTGCCCACTCTCCAGTCTTGACAGAAAAGGGAATTAGGTGGCTGCATCTGAGGGGTTATAAAATAGAGATGTCACTGTGTGAGGGCCACCTCAGGTAGCCTCTGTGCAGCTGTGCAGTGACAGCATTAATCCAAATTATAGTCCAGGCCACTCGTTAAATTTAATTCAAATACCGCCCATTTGTGCTAAAAAAAAGTGAATTCCAACAGGAATGTGTGCAGACATGGGGAGAGCAGCCGTTATCCCAGAGCTTTGTGTTCTGAGGGCGGCGTGTAGGGACAGCAAATGTCAGTGGGGCCTCTCCTGGCCAGGAGGAACTTGGTGGGCTGGGGTGTCACTGTTGGACACAGACACACCCTCACTTTGGGGAGAAGGCATGGACTGCTTATTATGAAAATCTGACTCCATTTTATAGTATTTCTACAAAGGCCATGGACTGGGGGAGAAGGTTGACACCTCTCCCCATCCCACTGGTCAGGACAACTGTCCCTCAGCTGTCCATAGCTCTAAGAACAGGAATGAAAACTCTCCTTGATTTGATGAAAACATTGCCAGTGTTTACAACACCCATGTGTGAGAAACAACCTGAACTATGAAAACTGTGAAACAGAAGAGAAGGCTGAAAAATCAGGGCAGCCCTGGGGCTCCTGGGATCCCACCCAGGATTCCCTTTTGCTCCCTGGGGACGGGAACTGAGGTGAGGCTTGAAGCAGCGCAGTGAAATTGTAGCATCACGCCCAAGAACGGCTCCGGAAAAATGAGAACAACGTCGCAGCACTCAGAGTTCTGTTTTTCCACTTCACCTGCATCAGCTGTGAGGATTAAAGGAGTTACTTCAGCAAACCCAGCGCTGCTAAGTCCAAATCGGAGCTGTAGCTCACACTTGGGTCTGGAAGCCAGAGAGCTCTCGTGCTGGTGCCCTGCCATCAGTAATAAATGCTCTGCAGCCCCTGGCTCGCACCTTGCCTGGCCTCACTGCCTTGAGTGGGGTGGTCAGATGTAATTAATTCACTCCGGACTTGCTTAATGATGCAGAAGCAGGAGGAGACTCAAGCTCAGTCTCGTAACTGCTTTGCCTCTGAAATCTTAACAGGATTAAAGCACCATTAAAAAAAATCCAGGGAGTTCTGTGAGCAGTGGGGCTGCGGAAGCCAGGATTCCTCTGGATTTGTGTCTTGTGCTTGATTGACTATTAAACTGATTTATGAGGAGATTATGTTATGTCTTCATATACCTATAATCCCTTCCTGCTGCATATTTTGGCGGTTCCGTGCTGCTTGCTGCAGAAATTCCCCAGTAGGATCAATAGTTATTAGGGCAAAATTGTTCAAAACCTGCTTTCTCTTTTGCCTCACACCCTGGCTTTAGAAAATTGAAACAGTTTAAGTTTCTCTCTGCATCTTTTACTGCTGCCTCTGGATGGGGAAAAGCACGAGGATGTGGTTATGAGCTTGATAAACCATGATACCATAAAATAAAGAAGATCAAAACCAAGTGAAATAAAGAAGAGGCTCTTCAGCATAATTCACAGGCCTGCGAGAATAAAAAGAAACAATCACAGAGCAATCTTGCAAACTGCTGGAAGGATAACAGCATTAGGAGGAAAATGTTTATGACTAAGATAAAATTGGTGGGAGTCAGATGGAGGGTTTGGGCGAGAGAACCACACTTTTATTTTTACACAACCTGTTATTTTGTAAACCTCTGGGAAATAATCGTGCTGAAGTGGCAGAGTAGGACTGGAGGGCACCTGGCTCACGAAGAGGGGATGAGTTTGGGTGCCCTCTCTTTTCTCTGAGCTCCCCAACATTCGCAGGAAAAGAGTTCCTGGATTTTATGACCTCTTCCAACCCAAAACACTCCATGACTTTGTGCCTCCAGGTCACTGCCTCAGTGTTGGAGTTGCTTTATTTTGAGTAATTACGTTCATTTCTGCAACAGAGGGATTTTAATAAGCTCCAATTCTGATTGATTCCTCATCTGTGCATAATCAGTCAGCCAATTGTGTTTAAAGTGTGCAGAATTCTGTGCGTGTCACAAAAGAATTCCACCAAAATTTATAGGTCCCAGGAAAGGCACTGATAATCTGGCTAAACTCTAACCCAGGAGGGCAAAAACTTCGTTCAGTCTTTATGAAAGCAATGCACATGTCATTCAGGAGTACAATAAATCATACTTTAAGTGTCATAGCCTCTCATGAAGCTTTGGAAAACTCAGACTACTCCAATAGTTAAAAAAAATAAAATTATGAAAACCAAGAAATGGGGAATTTGGGGCAGTTCAGTTCTTGGAAATGAAATTATTATGTCTCATTTCACACAGACAGGAAAAGCAATAGCATTTGGGTGCCTTTGTTCTTAATTTCTTTACAGCCTTTCATAGAATTCTGCATTATGAATTCTGCATTATGAATTCTCCATTATGAATTCTATATTATGATGTTTCCCTGTGTTAATAACTTCTGAGGGTTCTGAGTTTTTTTCAATTCTTCAACTAATCTTAAGCACCACTTTTCAAATCTAAGAATCCCAGGCCCTGCCTATTTCATGACTCACTAAAATCACTCTCCAGGTGTAACCATAACTTCAAGGTTCATAATTTTAAATAATATTCTAATTTACTTTATTGTGCATGGCATGGATTTTGCTGTAACAGCAATACCTACATTCAGACGAGGGAAAAATAATTTAGGAAAAACATCATTCTTGCAGGTGTGGCTGAGATTAGAACAGAGCTTGTTAAATTCGAAGTTATTTGTGCATTTTTTTGCTTCTGATTCTTCACTACAGGAGGAGTTCAAGTTGTACAAATGTGCTTTTTGTTCAGCTGCAGGAAAATTCATTACAGACAAAGTCAATAAAAATGGGTCATTTTAATCAAGTTGATGTATTTCTCCTCAGTTACACTCTTACAAATCAATGGGAGCAAATCCATAGTTAAGGGTAAAACTTGCATAAGGTTTCAGCGACTTCCCCAGTGGCTGGAGAAAAATGCAGAGAAGGAATAATCAAAGTTTAATGTCTGAAGCCTTCCAATGAGAAGATAATTTCTGTTTCTTCTCAACAGCTGTGATTAATACAGAAATTATCTATGGAATTTTTTACTTTACACCCTCAATGTAATGAATTTATGTCTTCCCCCCTGAAGGAAATCTCTGCTCCTGTTTTGAGCAGCTTTTCCACAGATGATTTCCTTCTGTAGTGGCAGAATTTGGGGAGTTGGGGTGGAAGATGGAGTGGTTGGGGATGGGCGTTGATGTCCTTTAATTCCTCTGCTTTGGGAAGCTTTTCCTTTAGGAGGCTCAGGAAAACAATGGGTGTCCCAGCCAGCCAGAGAAGGACTTGAAGGCGTCTTTCAAGATAAGTATGCAAAATGGAATCATTTGTTTTATCTACACAAGATGATTTCTGAGAGAACAACTTGAGAGCATTTGTTTGGCTGATGGAAAGGATGAAACCTAAGGTGAACTTGACTAAAATACATCCCTTACAGAGAATTTCCCTAATTAAATTGAAAAGTTGGCACCTTCGTCAGCATCGAAAAGGGAATAATTTATGACTCATGGAAATCCCTGTTTAATGTACAAGGCTCAGCTAAAGCATTCCCTGCACATTTTGAGATCAGATCTTCGGAACTAAGACCTGGAATTTGTAAAAACCAGGAGCACAAAGTTATTTTCAGGTCAGCAGCTTTGAGTGAGGGAGATCAGGACAGCTCCATTCCCTTGGTGTCACTGTCCTGGAGCCACTCAATGAGCTGCGTTTGTTGGTTCCTGCTCAACTCTTCCTTTGTGAGTTTATAAAATAACAACCACATCCCCATTTATCCTGAAAATACAGGAGAGGAAGGTTTTATATGTTCTGGATACAAATCTGTAAAGTTAACTGTGTAAAACGGAACATCCCCTAGTTTAATTCATGGACTGACTTTATTTAGAAAGTAGAATGTGCATGGATTTGGGAGATAAGAGGTTCTTCAGGATTTTTTCCTGAATTCCTTCACACCGAATGCCACAAGAATCAGTTCCCATTTTAATTTTGGAGTAAAGCCTGAACAATTCTGATACATTGCTAGGATTTTGCTGTTTTCCTAATGAATGAGCTCATTCAAGAGAGTCAGAAATTACTGCAGATAATTAAAAAAATAGACAAAGAAACATTATGGGGAGAAAAAAAGGTGCAAAAAAATTGAAATGGCATCAATTAGAAAATTGCATTTGTAATAATGTATCCAATTGAGTAATTGTATAAATCCATTATACTTTTGTTGTTGCACAAAAGACAACCTTGTTCAACAGTCTCTTGGTGGGGGGAGTTGTTATATTTCACTTGCTTTTGTGTGAAGAGAACGATTTCTCATCTCTGGTCCACTCCTGAAAAATTCCTGGTGTGAACTGAACAGAAAAGCATTTAATAATTTACATAATACCTGTTTTAAAACATGTATCTAAAGAAGAGCTGATGAGCTGCTCACATAATGCTCAGTAATAATGCACAGACCCAGTTCGATAACCAATCTCTGTGGCTTTTGTCCTAAATCCAGAATAATTCTGATTTTATCAAGATGAACTGGGCAGGACCAGAGTTGCCACATCAGCCTTGATTCCTGAAGGGTCAGTAACCATTTCCTCTGATTTTTGTCTCTGCCCCAGTGTGAGCTCCCTGCCTTCACCAGTTTGGAATCTCCTTATCGAGGTGGTTTCAAAGAGAGATGGAGGGATCATTATTGCTAAAAATGAAAACCCAGGGAGAGGAGTGAAATCTTAAAATCCCAGAAAGGTCTGGGCTGGAAAGGACCTTCAAATCCTCAAGTGCCACCCTCTTCCATGGGCAGGGACAACTTCCACTATCCCAGGGTGCTCCAAGCTTCATCCAGCCTGGCCTTGGACACTTCCACGGATCCAGGGGCAGCCACAGCTGCTCTGGGAATCAGATCCCTTTATAAATCCTACTGTTCATCCAATAATCCAGATGGGAATCGTCCCCAGACAAATCCTTGGAAATCAGTTTGTGTTGTTTCTGTTTTTCTGGCTCTAGAATTCTCCTAACAACTTGGTTTTTAAGAAAAGAGTAATATGGGAAAACAAATAATGAGCAAAAAGTCTTCTGTACTCAAATTATCCTTGTGATCCTTTATCCTTACTATTTGACACATATTCTGGTCTATTTTGGATCTTTTTCCTCAGCTTTGGCAATAATTCAGTTTTCCCTAGACCCTACAGCCTTCCAGGAGGCTTTTTTTAGTGTTAATTCCCTCTGAGTTTGGCGAGGGAATCCTGAAGGTTAGAAACCCATTTCCAGTCTCCTGGAAATCTTTCCATTTCCACTGTTGTTGCAAAGCTTTTCCTACATCCCCATGACATAACTTAAATTAAGAACATAGGTCTAGTCGTAGTCATAATCAATTTTCTGATTATGTAGAGAGGGAAAAAGTGCTGGAGCATTAACAATTTTTAAAAGTACATTTAAATCATTATTCATTTATAGGGTTGCATTAATTTCTGAATAATGCAGCGCTGGAGATGGATGATTCACAGCCGTGTAAAGCCTTTTGTAGTCATTTATAGCCTCATTATTTGAATCTATCACTCACTGTTCCCACCCACAGACGCTTCTGAGGCAAAATCGTTATGGGTGCAGATAAAAGGGAGAGCCTGGCAAAACAAATACAACAACAGTTTTAATTAGGCTGATGTTCCTGGATTCCCACAAGGTTAGCAAAGCCTGCTGGCAGCCGTTCCAAACAGCTGGAGCAGGGCTCAGCTCTTCCCAAAAAGCAGGGGCTGCGGTTCTCCAGCTGCAGGAAAAGTGGAATTTCCAGGCTGATGGAAGCATTTGCTGACTTGCCACATCTGACAGCAAAATGAACCCAAACCAAGGCAGCAAAGACAGGGAGAATAAAAAGCAGGGGACACCTGTGGAGGCAGGAGCCAGAAAGGGAGGAGGGAGGTTGGCCCCAGACTGCTGACTCAGGCATTGCCTCACTTTATTTCCTCTTGTTTTGCAAAAGGGTTTGTTTGGGTTTTTTTTTTTTTTTTTCTATTTATTTCCTCAGATAATGACACCTCTGCATTGACTTTTTTTTTTCTTCTTCTTTTTTTTCTCTTTTGAAAATGTGATCTTTTGTTAGAGGTAGGGCTGAGTTAATGCAAATGTGAGCCTGGTTTGGGAGGCTGAGGTGCTTCATCAACCCCAAACAATGAGTTGGGTTTCATTTCACTCCCCATAGAGAAGATGAGAGAGATCAGCAAGCTCAGGTCAAGTACAACAAAGGGCTTTGATGAAAAGAAAGAAAGAAAAAAATCAGCTAAATTTAATATGGAGGGGTTTTTTTAGATCTTTAGGGGTTATTTTAGGAGGCATCTTTTAACTTATTAAATTGCATGGAGTTATCAATTTTCATGTAGAAACTATAGGAAGCAGGAATTCCAATGTAAACAGCTGTGGGCAGTTCTTGCTTGAAGACAATTCTATTTTTCAGACAGGGATTTGTTTTTCTACCTGTATTCATTATCTTAAAAGGTGAAGGATTTTATTCTCTAATTTCTGGCTTAACAATTCACCAGCCATGGCAGGGACGCCTCCCACTGTCCCAGGCTGCTCCAAGCCCTGTCCAACCTGGCCTTGGGCACTTCCAGGGATCCAGGGGCAGCCTCAGCTGCTCTGGGAATTCCATTCCATGGCCTCACCACCCTCCCAGTAGAGAATTTTTCNGAAAAAATAGGATTTTGGAGCCTAAAGCTGGCAGCCTGTCCTGCTGTCCAGAGGATGTGGGATGTTTGCTGCAGCAGCAGGATTTTCCCTACTCAAGGGACCAGCAGGTGCTTTGCCGAGTGATGAAGATGACAGAAACCCTCTCTGCTGATAATTCCGGTTCGTAATTATCCATATCTGCCACCTTTCCACTCCTGAGCAGGAGGGAACAAGCCAAGTGACCTCTTGCATGCCTGTGAGTGGGCCAGTTCCTCGTGGTTTAGCCCAAAATGGTCACTGAGGGCTTCAGCCCATGGAGGTCAGGGAATTTGGAGCAATTTGCCATTAAATTTTCCTCCCTCGCAGCTGCCACGAGCTTTTTTCAAGAGCTTTTCTAAGTGGTTTCTGAACTGAGCTGGGTTTGCTCCAGGTCACCTCCTGTTATTCCTGGCCATTGGAAGCGAGGTGGTTCCTGCTCCTCTGGAATAAAGAGTGCACAAGAAGCGAGCCATGAATATGTAAGTGATGCGGAAACCGTGAATATCAGATAAATTCTGCAGCTCCGTGCTTGACACTCCAAACAGAGCCAGCAGATTGGTTTCCCCAAGGAAAGGCAGGGCATGGAGAAGTTATATTTCTATTATCCAGCATTTGCATAGAAATGATTGCTTCCTGTGGGGCTGGAGGCAGTGAGAGAGGGGGGAAAAACAGGGAATGCAATGGTAAAACATCAGGATGTCCTGATTATTTTCTAAGGATGGAAAGAAGGACTTGTTATATCCGCTTGTGGTGGTGATGATGGGGTCATTAAAGGTGTAATCACCTTGGAGCAAGGCGTGTGATTTATTTGCCTCTTGCCAAAAACCAGTAATGGTTTGTGATAGATTTTAAAAATGCAAAAAAAAAGACCCTGAAACAAAACAGATGAGAAGATAACCCAAACAAAACCACAAACAAATCCAAACCAAAACCTCCCCCCCTCCAAAAAATCTATTTGAGAATAAATTAAAAAAACCATTTCTCCTCTGAAATCCTTTGTGAAATCCACAGTAGAGGAGGTAGGAGCAGAGTCAGGCCCTTCCACGCTCGGGAGCTGCTGCTCTCCTGAGTGTGTTCGAGGGACGTTAGCACGGGGACACTGGGAAGGTCAAACCCAAACCTCACCCCCCAAAAAATCTATTTGAGAATAAATAAAAAAAAGCCATTTCTCCTCTGAAATCCTTGATGAAAGGCACAGTGGAGGAGGCAGGAGCAGAGTCAGCCCCTTCCATGCTCAGGAGCTGCTGCTCTCCTGAGTGTGTTCGAGGGACGTTAGCACGGGGACGCTGGGAAGGTCAAACCAAAACCTCACCCCCCAAAAAATCTATTTGAGAATAAATAAGAAAGCCAGCTCTCCTCTGAAATCCACAGTGGAGGAGGCAGGAGCAGAGTCAGGCCCTTCCACGCTCGGGAGCTGCTGCTCTCCCAAGGGTGTTCGAGGGATGTTAGCACAGGGACGCTGGGAAGGTCGAAGATGCTGCTCTTCACACGGAGTGAGAATCATCAGGCACGTTCCTAGCAAGGGTTGTTAAGTGCTGAAGGGCCAGCTGGGGCTCTGGAAGTCCTCGCTGGAGCTCAGGGAGGGGAGCAGGGAGCCGCAGGAGCCACTGGGGTGTTTTTGGGTGGGCAGTGAGCAGCGAGCGGCTGCTGGAGCAGGACAGAGCCGTGCTCCCTGCACAGCCCATCTCTGCTGCCTGGGAAGGGACGGGGCTGAGCTCTGGGATCTCCTTCCAAGGGGTTTTGGAGTGTTCCAAAAGGAAAAATAACGCCGTGATTTAAAAACAACACGGTGTCCATCTCCCGGTCTCGCTAGTGGGCGTGATTTAACGGGGTGTGGAAGATGCATATGATATGATTGGCTTTTTGCAAATATTCAAATGAATAGTGTGTGTGTTATGTTTGAAAGTAATGATGTATTAATCATTTTAAGTAGTGTAATTTAAGCTATAGTAGAATGTTAAAATAGAAGCTCTGTGATACATTTTTTCTAACCAGAACAAAGCGTGAATGATTCCTTGCACAGAGATAACAGCAGGAGTTACTGCTTCCTTATCAAGCACAAACAAACACCGTGGCACCTTCTTCCAGACTTGGTGGAGCCATAAACAAAATAAAAGAAGAAGTTGACGAAAACCGGACAAGAACTCAAGTTTGTGAGGAATTCACGCGTCACATATGAACTGTATGAATATTCAACAGGCTCTTGCTTTTAAGGGCCATCCTTTGTCTTCAAGGTGTGTTCCTGGCTGATTGGAATTTAGGACACCCAGATGTCTGTAATTTTTTTTTTGTTTTTATTGTCTTTTTATTATCCTAACTCTGATTGTCCAAAATTTCTATAGTTTTATTTTCATTATTGTTTATATAATTATTTTATTAAACTTCTAAATTTTTTTAACAAGTGATTGGCATGTTTCACGGGTTGGGGGTGGTTAAAGCCTTGTCGTTGAACCAGGCTTGTTTAGCTCTCACCTGTAATTTTTCCTGCGTCTTTCCTGATTGCCCCTTGCCCACTGGAGAACTGGGATGCTCTACAAACCCACTGGGGGTCAGGACTGGTGGCTGAGGGCGCTTGGAAGCCAGGCCAGACCTCTCAGCATTTTTTATTTTTTGGCATGGGTAAAGGATGAGTCAATGGATCCCGTGAGTTTCCTGAACTGTGCAAACGGGAGCTGAGCCCTTCATGGTCCTGGCGCAGGAGCTCCTCTTCCCTCGCTGAAGAGACTTAGAGGAGAGCATTCTCACCACAATTTTTGTCGTGAGGACAAAATCTCCTTTCGCATTCTCATTAAAGCCTCTGTCAGAAAGCAGCCACTCGGAATTTTAATGCTTTAAATTCCTTGTAATTCGCGATGTTTGGGCTGGAAGAATCTGACCTTTCCACTGCTCTGTGGTTTGACTGACTGATTGCTTCTCCCTGGAGTTGCCACCCATTTTTTGCCCGTTTTTTTTTTACCAAGAGAGGTAATTAAGGAAGATTTGCATGTCTGCTCCTCAGTTCCTTTCAGTGGTGCAGGTCAGACGTGTCCTTTTGTTGCGCTGGAGTTGAGGTATTCATCACCCCGGCTGAACTTACAAAGCATCCCTTCCTTTCCTTGGTGTTCATTGTTCTCAGGTGTGCTAAATGAGGAGAAAATATGCAAGACTACTATTCAGGCATGAAAATTAATGCTCAAGACAGAAATTTTCTGTAGCAGAGGCTTTGCACGCAGCCTGAGTGCTGGCTGGGATTTCAAAATAGCTGTTTCCAACAACTCCGCTCCAAAGGCAGATTCCCTCACTCTGCTGAGTAACTCAGAGGAATTTAGTGCATTTTATGAACACCTTCTAACAGAGTCTTCAATCGATTAAAGCTGCTTTTGGTGATTCTGGGCTGTGGGTGGTTCCACAGGCATTGTAGTGGCATTAAGGAAATATCTCCACTGACATATTGTCCTAACCTTTGAATATTGCTCAGGCGAAATCCTCTTCCTCCCTGACATTTAAATTAAGCCATTTGCAGCACGCATTCCTGAGGAAAAGTCCTGGAGAAAATCCATTCCCGTTTGGCTACCCAGCTTTGGAAACCACAGCCTGCTAAATAAATAAAAACATAACTCCAGAAAGGAGATTAAAGTTTACAGGCACCTATTTTTGAGCTTGCCACATTTGTTAGATCTGAGTGCTCCGAGTTAATGCGAAACGCTGCAAACATTCTGTGTGGACAGAGATTTTATTCATGCAGGGAAAAATCTTTTGTGAAGTTTGGTTCATCTTGCATTTGTCTGATGCATCCTCTGTTCGGTGCTTTTTGTTTGGTAGGAGAACACTGTCATATAAAAGGGGTTCTGCCTTGTTTGAACAACCTGACTTCCTCTTTCTCTGGCCAAAGGCATTTAAGCTGTTTCTTCAGAAAAGAATGATTCTGCTAATGTTTTGATGCTAAGACGTCTGTGTGAGAATAATAGAAATTACTTCGATCAGAGCAGCAGCACCTCTGGCATTGCAGAGGGAGAGCCCCAAGGCTGAGTGTGAGACCAACCTTCCCTGGTTGTTTTGTGGGAACTTTGGGGGTGTTGGGCTGGTAAAATTAAATGTTTGAAGCCATCTCTGGGTGGCTGAAGCACCACCAAACTGCCTCACTGGGGTTTTTGGTGGAAATGGCTCAGTAGAGCTTCAACCTCTTCCAGCCTCACACAGCCCACATCTGCCAGGATCCCATCACAGAGCTGCCTTTGCTCTTCTTACCAGTTCTAAGCCTTGGAAGAGAGGTAGATGAAGGGGTTTTTTAGGCTGATTGGATCCTTTCTTGCTCTGCCCGCAGTATTTGAAAACCGAATTTATTCACATTTAGAGAACCAATGTTCTCCATCCTTCCTGCTCCATCTTTTCCCAGATTTCTCCGAGGCACTCCTTGAAGTGGTGCTGTCCAGGTTTCTGGCAGTAAGTGAACAGCCTGTTCATTGCTCTGTGCCTTCACCCAATGCAGGGCTGGTCCCAACATTTTCTTGTCTATAAAACTCTAGAAAAGCACTTTTTTTCGTATGCAGGGATAGGAAAATCTTGTGTGTCCCCATGCTGGAGCTCTGCAAAACTCTGTTAGTGGCCAGGCTCCATTTCAGAGCACTCTGGGAAGCTGCAGTGGTGATGGGACGTTTCATTTCCCGTGACAAAGATTTACCGGAGCTGGTGCCAGGCATGCACTGGACCAGAAAAATTAACTGGGTAATGGTTGAAGTTTATGGAGTGAACTCCTGAATGTGTCTGTGCTCGGGGGATCCAGACAGCAGCAGTTCCAAACTCCTGCTGTGTTGCCTCCCCTCTGCAGAGAGGTGGGGACTCACCCTCACCAACACGGAACCACATTTCCAGGCACCTCTTTGCCCTCTGAGGCCCAAAAATCTCAATTTAACTCTTCTTGGAGATAAAAGGAAGGAGCAGAGTTGCTCAGGCGTTTAATGTGGGTGTGAAATGCTTTGGGAATTCAAATAAGTTCTTTTTAATGTCATCTGGGCCTTGCTGTGCTCTACAAAACACAAGTCCTGGCACTCCAGCTCCTATATAATGGTTTAAAGTTACAGAAACAGCTGAAGTTTTGTAATTTGGTCTTAAATCTGAACATTTCTAATTTAAACCACTTCATCTTTTGCATTTATTTGCCCTATAACTTCTCTTCAAAATTCAGTGATGAAGCTCGGAGACAGATAACAAAAATAATCAATCAGCTTGTCAGGCTGGGAATGAAAATGCTGATTAGGAAGTGAAATGTTGAGGAGAGCAAATAAATTATTCAACAAACTCATGGGACTTTAGTTACTGAAATTAAACAGTTCTGAGGGACCTTCTTTGGACACATTCGGTTGTGAAAGATTCTTGGAATTCCTCTCTGGCCTGAGGAAAAAACAGAATTAAAAGATGCATTTGGATAAGGCATTCACCCAGGTCAGAGATCTGTGTTGCCATCTGGGCCACCTCCTAAAGGTGAAAATCTGGAAATACCTCAGAAAGTGCTTCCAATCCAAGTTTTGTTTGTTTAATTCATCTTCTTCCCTCTGGTCGTTGCAGTGATGAAAACTCCTCTTCGTGCTGTCCCAGCAAGGATGAAATCCCTCTGGAAAAAGCTGTCTGGATCACTGCGTGGTCTGAAAATTCACGAATAAGTCAGAGAAGTGAGATCCCTTCTGCTTTTGCCCAGGAAATCCCCGCTGGAATCTGTCTGGGGCAGCTCTGGCGCCTGCCCTCGCACTGGACCTTCCTCCTGGCTTGAGGAGCAGCATGAGGGACTCAGCTCCAAGCCGGGAGTTCTCGCTCCCATTTAACTCCCCTGAGCACCCGAGGAGCCTCAGATCCAACTGCAGAGGGAAAACTCTGCTGCAGGAGAGGGGAGAGCATGAAATGGCACCTGGGCGGGGTGAATCTCTGGGCAGATGGAGTTTCAGATGCTCACAGGGTGGCACTGAGATTAAACTTGTTGGTAAAATTCAAGCACAACGTGTGCTATTTAATCCCTGCTGGGGTGCAGCAGCAGCTTCCTGAAAAATAGGGTGAAATTTAGTGTTTCATTGGCTCACTTACAAATTTAAAGCAATTTATTGTTTAAATGGCTGTAGCAAACATCTCTTGTCCCCTGGCTGATATAATTTCCTCAAATTGCTGGCTGTTTATGGGAGCCTCTGTCTTTACATTTTGCTTTCCAGTTGATATTTCAAGCAGCAGATAACCCATTTTTTCCCCGGCAACTTGCAAATTTGCTGTGTCTGGATTCCTGTGAGCACAGCAAAGGCCATTTCCCATTTCAAATGAATGACAAAAGTCATCGTGGGGGGAATTTATTTCTGCTGCCCCATTTTTCTTCTTTATTCCTAACGTTCTGCCCATTTGCCACGAGCTTCTTCACATTTCAGGAGCAGCCAGTCCCCTGTGAGAGCAAATTGTGTTGTTTCCTCCTGTCCTCAGAGGAGAGCGATGGTTTAGTGGGTGAAATGTCCAGGACGAGGAGGAGAATTGGTGCTGAGCATTCCCAGCTGCAGAAATCCATCCCAGGGAAATGGCTCCCAGCCGAAATCAGGGGGTATTATGGAAGTAGGGACTTATTTTTATTCTGTTCTTTGTGTTCTGTAGCCTGTGGGGCAGGGAGAACACGGCCCGGGCATTGCTATGCAAATGGTTTGCTGCTTTTGGGGGGAGAAAGTGGCAAAATGGATTTTTCTTACATTTTTCAAACGTGATATCTATGCATATTTTCCCTTTTCCTTTAAGAGGAGATGTTTTTGATTGGAACCAAGTGGGAAACAACAAATCTAAAAGGCAAGAAAAACCACAATAGAGTTGTTTGAATTTGCAAATAAATCTGCGCTGTCAAAAGCTTCGCTCCCTGGTTCGGTCCCAAGCCCCAGTCCCCACACTTCTCTGATAATATTTGTGATGTTGCAAGGCTTGGTTTGTTTCGAAGTCAATAAAATCCAGGAATCTTTTTTCCCTGTCGTTTTATTGTCTGGCTTTGCACAGCTCTCCAAGGCTGCGCTGACACTCCACAGGGATGCTCCGTCCGTGTGGAACGTGGGGATGGGTGTGCCACAACCCCAAATGTGTCGCTGAGGTAATTCCGCTGCTCTTCCTTTGAACGGGAAAGAATCGCGCAGCTCTTAAGGCTGGAAAAGACCTCCAAGCTGATCCAGTCCAGCTTTGAACTGAAAAAGTTTAAACCCTGCCCTCTAAACCAGACCCCCAAGTGCCACCTTGGCTGGTTTTTGGGCAGCCCCAGGGTGGTGGCTGCACCCCTTTCCCAGGCCTTGGTCGCTCTTTTTGGGAAGAATTCTTCCCTAACACCCAACCTGAACCTCTCCTGGCCCAGCTGGAGGCCGTTTCCCGCTGGCCAAGGAGGGAATGATGTGGCAGGAATACTGGAGGCGCGGGATTTGCCTCAGCCCAGGGAATGGGTGTGCGGGAACTGGGACAAAGTGGGGGCACGGGTGGAATCCCAGAAATTCCAGTTCTTTACAAAATCTCCTCAGGGACCTCGAGGCCTTTGAAATTCAGCTTTTAGTGTGTTTATCGTGACTGGTTGTGTCTCCTAGGTGCTCCTTCCCTACATTTCTTTGCACACGGCATAATTCCATGGGGCACTGGTGACAGTCCCTGAGATGAATCCTGATGAGAAATTTCCTAATTCCCTTTTTTTTTTTTTTTTTTTTTTGTAGAAG
>WBMY01002659.1:107058-119318 GCA_013397315.1 Donacobius atricapilla
TTTTTTAATTTGTAAGAATATGTTGTGGGTGACTTGTGGCTATAAAGGCATTTCCTCCAGATGGTTTCTGTCTGTTTCTCTCTCCTTTTGCTTTGCAAGAGGAATAACCCGTGTGGTAAATACAATTCTGCGCTTCCCCCTGAGCAGATACCCGTGTAAGCCCAATGTGGATGGCCTGAGTTTGAGGACAGCCCAAGAAAATTCATTTCCTAAATCCCAATAGGCTGCTGGGCGAGCTGTGGTATCAGCCTGCATCTCTGAGAGAAGTTTCAAAGTTGAGGGGTTGAGGTTTTTTGAAGTAAAAAAAATTCAGCTGGCTTTCCTGGTGGGTATTGAAAAAGGAAAAATTCCTTGTATTTCTGCAGGAGTGAGATTTCCTGCCAGGCCAGAGGAGCAGGAGCCTTCAGGAAATCGTTTCTGTGCAATCCATGGTCCAGACTTTCATTACCAGCCTTGAAGAAAGCTACAGAAAACATAAAAAGCACAAATTCAAATTAATACTTGAGATTTCCAGAACTGCTGAAGTGGAAGAGTTCACTACATCAGATGCTCCACTATTCCCTCAACATTTAAAAAAGAAAGGGGTTGATAAGTAGCAAACATGGAGTCTTTTAATTAAAGCTGTGAACTGTAATTATTTTGGTTCTCACGGCATTTGGGAGAGAGCTGAAGTGTGATATTTCTGCGCACACACATGTATGTGCCTGCATGCTGCACTCTGTACAATCCAGCCTCTTCAACTCTTTATTTTTTGGCTTTTCTCTCTCATCTCCCTAAAATGGTCCCACAGCAATTTACAAAATTATGAGATCCTCCAGGAAATCTGTCCCAGTGAGTTAAGATGTTGACTCAGAACAGCATCAAAATGCAAAGATTCTGGTCAGGAATGGGGATTGGGAGCTCTTGCAGGATTTGTGGCGCTGCCTGGGGAAGTTGGTGCCTCTCTGGAAACTCATCCTGAAGGAGAAGTCTCCTGCTGGCCTGTTTCTCCTTCTCAGTGTGAATGCCATTGAGAAATTCAGTTTGATTTCCTTTTCTCTCAGGTTCGGAGTGCTGCTTCTCCTGGTGAGCTTTAAGGAACACTCCACAGCTGAAGTTCGAATCTTTGTCCTGCTGTAAAAACCCAGTTCCTTATTTAAGGTCTAATTCCCACATTCGACTGCCTCTCACAGGCTTTGAGCGTCTTCCTTCACTTTTCTTCTGGAGTGCAGTCTGAAAACTTGGTTTTTATTTCATTTTAGGTTTTCAAAGCAATCCTTCCACCCTGGAATTTGCTCTATCCCTCTTATAATCTCAGTGCCTCCTCCGGATTTGCTCCAAGTCCTTCCCATGCTGGGCTCCAGGAGCAGAATTCCCAAATATTCTTGGCTTTGTGGTGTGTGGTTAAAAGCAGGGATTGCCGGGGTTTGTACCTCCAAGGAAGATGTTGAGGAATGATGTTTTTCGTGAGTTTTTTGTGAGTTTTCTGGCTGAGAACAGCAGCTGTGATCAAGCTGCCTTTGTTCCAGCCAGACAGGCAGGCAGCTCCTTCCCAACAAACAGCAAATTCCTGAGCAAATAGGCCATGGAAGCCTTAAAGGAAAAAAAGATCTGGAAAAGAAAGAGAAAAGAAAGAAAAACACATTTCAATTCCCAAACTGTGCCATGTCCACCTCTGTGGCCAAGGCATGGAACTTCAAAAATTCAGATTTACTCTCCACACTTCAGTGCTGCTCTGTAAAGGTGTCATTGTGAAGTGTCTGCAGTTATATACAAATAAATATGCAGAGCAAATATGTATTACAGCGTTTAACATGAGTACAGAAAAGGTAATAAATATTTAAATATATAAAAATATATTTTATCTAAAATATATNACCACAACCTGAAGTATCAGCACAGACCAGCAGGTGTTTGCATGGGTTCCTGTTATTTGATATTAACACCATAAAAACTAAGAAAATGAAAACAAAACTTTATTAAAGTATAATTTGAGGACAGGGGTCACACACAGTGTAATAATTTGTGACCATTTGAGTGCATTTTACGTATTTTACATTACAATCAAGTGATGTGCTGTGCTTTCTCATATTTTATCATTTCAATTGACTTGGGAAGTTCTGAAACAAATCACTAAATACTGCTTGCTTTGCCAAGGGAGCCCAAAATGCCTGAGACAGCTCCTGGTTTGTTTCCTGTCAGTCTAAACTATCTTCATTAGCTCCTGTAACAAAACAAAAATGTTCAAAATGTCTTCATGTTTTACTCTTTAAGAAAGGAGTACTTTGAAATGAAACATGGGAAGTAAAAAATAGCAACAATTTTGCTTTGAAATGTTGAAACAAAAGTAAAAAACGCCCTTTGATGTTTGCTCAAAACTTTTTTTCCCCCTCAGATGAGAAAATCTTGTGAATTAGATATAAATAGTTCTGGTGACCTGAATCTGCATTTTTCCAGAAATATCTTCTTACCCCTGCCTTTTGTCCCTGTTCGGCAGGGTTAAAAATCCCATCCCACCCAGAGGGACAAACAGAAGTTCATGAGATCACAATATTGCTGTTGATGGATCAGATCTTTAAATATCTGTTCATATCATCTAAATGTATCTAAAATACCAAATCTTCGTGTTCACTGCTCATGAATTGGGTTTCCGAGTAGGTTTAAATTTGTTTAAGCTTTAAATTAGAAGGTTTTGGGGGAGGTCTCTGAAAATTTTTGAACGTTCAAAAAATATTCTTCGTTCCCATCAGTGTGGGAGGTAATTGTGTTTTCACAATGCTTTTTAATGATGACAAAAACCTGGTGGATTTCCAAAAATTTCTAATCATTTTCCAGGATGTTTTGTGCCCAGATTTTTCCTTTGCTGGGGATTTCCCTCCTGAAAGGCTGTGGTTCTGAAATCAGTTCCTGTAGCAATTCCTCTGTCTGTCTGTGCTTCCTTTTTCTCCCTTTCCCTTCTGCCATTCCCATGGAGATCAGCCCAGCATCTTCAATTTGTGCCTGAGTTTTCCCAGGACAAAGGAACCAACCAGCTCCAAGAATAATGGGGATGGGAATGTACCAGGGGGTATAAATCTACCAGGATGGTAAAAAATTATTCCATTTTGATGCTGCTCTAAGTCAGACAGGCTTCAAAATTATTTTTAGTAGAATAAAATAAATTTACAGGAAAAAAAAAATCGCCATATTGAAAAAATACTTATTTTAAATGATCTCTCCATTAAATACTCAGTGCAGGAATGGTTGATTTTTGATTGTTTTGATTTGTTTTTAAGAACAACAAGCATAAATAAGGAAAAAATATTTGTTCTGCAGCAGGAGTTGCTGCACCCAGGGGTTTTGTGCACCCATTCAGATGTACTTTGTGGTCTGTATTGACACCTCCTCTGTAGTGTCTGGAAATTCCTGTACATCCAGCTCTAATTAAGGTTACACGTGCCAGGAAAAAAGACTCATTTGTATTTATGTATATGAAAGCAAATCTCTCCTTTCAAAGAGATTTGATGGCTTTCTCTTTTTTTTTGGTTTATTTATTTTCTTCTATTTTTAAGACTCTTTTTGGCTTCATGTAATGCATGTATCTGACAAGAATCCCTGGCTGAGGCTAATTTAGTGGGAAAGGCAGACATCTTCATTTTTAGAGATCTGATCTGAGTAAATGTTGAAAAAATGTCTGGTAAGCCAAACTTCTCTTTTCTCTTGCAGCATTTCTATTCTTGAGCTCTTCCAGAAGGTTTTGCCTTCCCTCGCTCCTTGTGAAGCCAACACACCTTGACACGCTGACAACTGGCAGGGTTTTGTTGTTAAGGGGGACACCAAATGACAAAAAATGCACACTCGGCTCTCTCCCCCCGTCGCTCCTGATGAACCTCCCAAAGAATGTTTTTTAATCTGTCCTTGATTGCATTGCGAGCTTCTGATCTGCCGGAATCAGAATTCCATATATTCTCTGCCATTTGTGCGAAGTTCTGTCAGGAGCGGGCTCATCAGAGCAGCCCCAGCCGTGCAGAACCGCGCGTGGAAGTGTTGATTTGGAGTGGCAGAAGGCGAGGGATGCCGGCTCAGGCAGCTCCAGATTTGCACATTTTGCAGCACATCTGTTTCTGCAGCGTCCCGCTTTTCCGGCCCCGCAACACCTGCCCTGGGCTGGAGAAAGGCAAGGCGGAGTCACAGCGCTGGGATGATGCCAAGGAGCAGAAGGTTAGAATTTGAGACCATGTCTAACGTCGCCCTGATGCTTTCAGCCTTCTCTTCTCTTTCACAGCTCCATGGTTTTGCGTTTCTTCTCGTGCTCTGATCTGTAAACACAGCCAATGTTTTTATAATTTCAAGGGAAGTTTTCATTCCTGTTCTTAGAGACATGGACAGCTGGTGGACAGTTGTCTTGACCAAAAAAATGGGGAGAGGTGTCAACCTTCTCCCCCAGTCCCTGGCCTTTGTAGAAATACTATAAAATGCAGTCAGACCTTTTTAAATAAATCAGTTTTAGTTTTCATGCCTTCTGATCAGTGTGTGTGTGTGTGTGTGTGTGTGATGAACAGCATCAGTCTAACAACAATTTTGCGGAATCCCCTTTTCTGGAATTGAAATCTGTATCTCCAATGGTAGTTATTTTAAAATAATGCTTTAAAGTGTTTTAAGATAGAGTTAATAAAAAAATATTTCCCTTTAAATATTTTTCTTTAAGCCTTTTTTTTTTTGCTTTCAGGGTCTGCAGCAAGGCCCATCCCATTTTTTTCTGTGTGTAGAAGTGGAGAGGGAGCACATTGTTCATATTATTTATTCTTTGCTATGTGTAAAAAATTTATTTCAAAGTGAATCGTAAGGAGTGGACAAACATTTTGCTGCTTTAGCCACTTTGTTCGGTGATTTTGGCAGTCATGGCCACTGTCTTCTATTATTGTGCTCCTTTTCACAATTAATAATAGAAAAGGAATTTTAAATCCATTTGGGCGATGTCAGTGTGAGCTGCTCACAATTTACTACAGAAGTAAAGGGGATGAGAAAAAAATGGGATTCTTTGTCTTATTCCTTTCCCATGTGGGGTTGTTTATATAATTTTTTTCAGAATATTATGAAAAATTTAGAAAATTGCACCTAGGCTGGATCCACTCCATCCTAGAGCTACGGGAATGGGATGGATCTGAGGGATGGGGAGAAGAGAAGCCGCCAGCAAGGAGAGGGGGGCTCTGTGTTGGATTTAGCCGCGGATTAGTTCCAGATTTTAAAATTCCCATCCTACATTCACACCCACACATCTCTAAGATAACCCTCTTGCCTCTTATTTACTTTTATTTGTACAGTTTTAGGTTACATGAATTAAATAACATTTTCATGTATTTAAATGACCTGTCAAATCCCAGCATTCAGTCTTTCAAACCTGCTGCCTTAGGTTTTTAATTTCCTTGAGATGTCCTTTTTTTTCTTTTTTTTTTTTGCCTTTTCTTTCCCTCCTAACAGCAAGAATGTGCTAAAATGTTTATCAAGCCTTGCTCTTTTCCCTGAGAAACTCCAAGGATAATTACATTTCATAATTATCTTCTGCTGCCTGGAAGAGCCGTGTTCACCCTCTGGACCTGTTGTTCTGTTGCTGTTCTATCTCGTGCAGCAAAATTCTCCTCAGCTCCCTTAAACAACATTAATCCCATCAAAAGTGGCTCAGATAATGTCATCAGCCCTGACACAGCGTTCTCAGAATTCCCTGCCTCTGCTGAGGTGTAATGTCCTCGTAGGTGTAATTAAATTATGTCGAGAGGGTTTTCTTGGTGGGAATAGAAAGGGAACATTGAGGTAGGAGATTGTTTAATTTCAGCCTGGCCTCAGCTGCTGTGGGGTGATTGTTTATCTCCAGCTCGCTGTTGTGAGGGCTCATCCCTCTCCAGGCTGAATCCCAGAATGGTTTGGGCTGGAAGGGATCTCAAGGATGCTCCAGCCCCATGGGCAGGGACACCTTCCCCAAGCCCCGGTTGCTCCAAGCCCCATCCAGCCTGGCCTGGGACACTTGGAGTAACAAATCTGCAACTTCTGGGCAGCTTCCGCTTCCCTTCTCCTCCTGAGCCCCATACCTACGTCAGGAGAAATGATTTTTGCTCTAATGCTCTAAAATGCTCTATTTCTGCCTGATCTCTTGCAGCTGGAGCAGCGGGGGAGCTTTGCCCAGCTTGAATCAGTCTGAGCGGCTGAAAGGAGGTGAGGGGAGCCCCAGAGTGGGTTACTTCAGCAGAGACACAGGATGGAGTCACGGAATCATCGAGGCTGCTGGGGGTCAGGACAGGGAGCAGGGTCTGGAGCCTTCTGCTGTGGCTCGGAGCTGTGGAGGGAGGAGGAGCGCTCCCAAGGGTCCTGCTCTGGCAGCGCTGGATTCACAATTCCCAAAGATCACCTCTCCCTGTCCACAAAACACGATTTTAACTCCTGTTTGCCTCCACTCTTCCAAACTTTGCTGCTGCCTTTCTCCTGGGAGTGACCTCCCCCAGCTTCGCGGGGAGAACATCACCAGTGGGGTGAGGTAAAAGCGCCGGAATTCCGTCATCTGTTAACTTTATTAGCGCAGCAAATCCTCCTGCTCTCAGCTGTTATTTATGGATCCCCGAGCCCACTAACTGCTGGATCTATTGCCTCTGGTTGCTTCATTATCTATTTAAGATGCAAAGCAAACCATTATGTTTGTTGCATTATCTTCGTCAGACTTTATTGCTCTCGTCGCTGCCGAGAGCTGTAGCTCTGCTCCGCCACGTCTGTGTGAGCAATAATTCCCCACAGGTTTGTTTTTTTTTTTTTTCCCAGCCCTCCACTTCTTTTTTGGAAGTGCTGTGGAAGTCTGATAGCAGCAATACTTGTACTCACTAAATCATTAATTTGATCTAAAATATTATGGAAGGAACGGCTTCGTCTTTAACGGAGTCGTTGTCTTTTTTTTTTTTTTTTTCCTGCAGTCAGCTCTTGTTTAAAAGCATTTCAGGAGGGAAATGCACATTTCTGAGGAATTTGAGTTGTTGGAACTTTGTTCTGGTCGTCTTAAGGTGCATCCAAAAAAAGGAAAGAGGTGATGAGATCAGGACACGGAGTTACCCCCAGAATTCCAGGCGGATCTGGAGGCTGCGTTCTTTCCTACCTATATTATGCACGAGAAATGAGTCTGAGCCTGATGTGTTCACCTTCTTAAAGTCAATGATTCCTGCCAAAAGAGCAAAGTTTTGAGTTTGCGGCAAGGCAAACAAGTTCCTGCCGAATGACAGGCTCTGCCCATCTCCTTTTTGAAAGACAGGATTTTATTCACCTCATTTATTCGAGATCCACATGAACTTCTGTGGGTGGCGTTGCAAAACAGTGTGCTCAGACCTCAAGGTAGTTTTCACTCCTGTTAATTGCCTCCCACAGAATTTCTGAAGGGGGTGAAAGGGTAAAAAAAAAAAAAAAAAAAAAGTCAGAAGTGCTCTGGTATTTGGGGAAATACAAAGATTTACAAGGTGCATTTGTGCCTGGAGGGCCCCAGCGTTCCTCCATCAGTCCCCTGGACTTGCTCTCTGTTGTGATTTTCGGAATTGGGACTCATCTTTTTTTTTGACTGCCAAGTGCAATGTTTTCACCACCTCAGACACACCATAATTCTTTCTTTTCAGAACAGTTTATTAGAATGATGGAAAACAGTCAAACACTTCCCATCTTCTGACTCTGCATAGGGAAAAACTATTAATATTTGATGCTAATCTTTCTGCAGGAGACCAAACACAATTCTCTGCAAAGTGGAATAGAATACAGCACGGCTGAGCCTGCAGAGGAAATGCCCAGAATTCGGTATGCAACTGTCATTATTTTTAGTCGTTTGCTAAATTGCGTGATCACTATTCCAAATAACAAACCTGAATGCTCCATACATTATTTTTCGATGCAAAATGTAACGTCTTCTGGCCTTTCCCTTTAAAATTTCTCATCATTCTCACGGCAAAATCATCCAAACTCCTCAGCCCAGCCTTCAGAGATTCAGAGAAAAAAAGAAAGTGTCAGCTTTCCCCTAAACAAGGCAGATTTTATTGCCCCTCTAACCAAGCCATGAGGGTGGGCTGTAGCATGAAACTCGCCACTAAAATCTCCATCAGTGCATTTTGTTTTCTATTATTGGCCTCACTGGTGGTAAGTTCATGGAGGATTGGTTTTTATGTGAGAGAGAAATGAAAATGTGGGGGGGAAAAGCCACCCGAGCAGTGTTCCTGCATGTAAAGGTAGAATTTTAAGAGCCCTCTTGGTACAGATAGACACAGGATTATTGCTGAGTTAAAGGGGGAAAAAGCAGCAGAGCATCTAATCTGGATGCTGTAGGATCTCTGATTAGAATAAAAATATCTGATAAGACAGACTGTTAAATCCTAAATTTCTTTTCATGTGATTTGTAATCATTTCAGCTGAAATTTCCAGTATGAAACCTAAGGCTGGTCCATGATTGCAGAGAGAATGAATTTAAAAAGGGTTAATAAAATGCTTATTACTAATGCTTTATACTAGCGAATGGTTAGTGTTTTCCAGATCTTTTGCACAAGACAAATTGGCAGCTATAATCGTGGAATTAATATATATAAATCTATATAATGTATAGAGAACTCTGTAGCAAGCACATCAAATAATTACTGATCTCAGAATACTGAGAAAAAAGAAAATCCCCATTTTTGGGAGAAATTTTAGTATTTATTACTAAGAACAATCTAGGATTTGTTTAGAACCAATGAGTCTGCAGAATCACAGGACCACGGAATAGTTTGGGCTGGAAGGAGCCTTGAAGCTCCTCTTGACACTTTCCATAGCCCAGGCTGCTCAGAGCTCCATCCAACCTGGCCTTGAACACATTTTAGCCAAAATGTCTGGATTTTTCTCCTGGATAGGGCTCACTGTCCTGAATCCAGCGTGGCTCGGTGATGCCTCCAACCTTGTCACGGCAGGACACGGAATGGTTGACTCCATGGAGCTGTCAGCAGAGAATTCAGGCTTTATTTACAATCCCAGCAGTTTCTTTTAGAACACGCTGTGTAAAAAGATCTGTTATTGCTCCATGGCACTGACACTGCTCTGCATTGGGTCAGGAATAGGAAACAACCCCTGGGACAGTTGCTCTGGCAAAGGGAACACTGTTTGCTGAGCCTGTGCTGAGAAACGGAGAGAGATGTTTTGGAAAGAGAAACTGTTGGCAGCTTTCCCTTGGGAAAGGAGCCGGCAATGGTCAGCGAGCTGAAATTCAGGCTCAGAAATATCGAGCCCACACAACCTCTCACCCCCCCAACTTCCTACCTTGAAGTCACTCCCCACTTGGCTGTAACGGATTCAACCCTGCCCGGCTGCTCAATAAGGAACCTCAGAGCCCTAAAAGCCTCAAAAATTCTGCCTTTTCAGCCTCCCTGGCTGCTCAAACCCACCTTGGTTGCCTTTTGTGCTGCCAGCCCTGGCAGGCAGATCCCTTCTGCTCCTCCTCTCGCTGCGCTGGAGATCAAACCGCGGCTGATCCCAGCTCCTGACAGGCTCCAGGCTCCAGAGGAGCGGCAGAACGTGTCTCTTTTTGCGCCTTTGTTTCCCCAGGTTGTCAATTAGCAGGAGGGAAAGTGTCACTCTCGCCAGCAGCTTCAGTTCTGTGCCTGGATTCTTTCGGGTTTTCTTTCTATTTTTTTTGGGAGCGTCGTTTGTCAGAAGTGTCGCTCGTGGAAGCTGGCTGGGGGTTTTTATGTCTCTGGAAATATTCTTAAAAGATGTTCTTTCATTATCTGGTGTTCGTTTAGACCAAGTGCTTTTGAAGTGATGTTGTTAGGCTTCGGAAATTTCTGAAGTTGACAACAATAAAGAAGGCTGGGAAGTTGAAATTCTTTGGTTTCAACAACAATGTTATTTTTTTTTTTTCCTCTTCCCCCCCTTGTTGTTAAAATCTGTGACTTAGCACTTAAAAAAGAAGAAAAAAAAAACCACAGGAGAAGTTTTCCCAGCTTTTATATTTTTCACATGCAGCAAGCAAACTTTTTTTCCCCTAATTTGCAGCTCTGGGTGCTGCTCCCCTGCTCGTGGCCTTAGGGATGCACCCCCAGCATCATCCCTCCCATCCTGCTGGGGAGCTGCAGGGATTCGAGGATGTAGAGTCTGGGGATTTTGGGAGGCTCCACCTGGGCTGTCCCTCCTTATCCCTCTTCTCCTGCTGGAGCATATCTAGGGGAGGGAATGGGGTTGGGAAAGGGGCTGGATCAGGTGAGGGAGCTGGGAAGGGGCTGAGCCTGGAGAAAAGGGGGATCGGGGGGGACCTTGTGGCTCTGCACAGCTCCCTGCCAGGAGGGGACAGCCGGGGGGGATTTGGGATCTTATCCCAGGGAACAGGGACAGGAGGAGAGGGAACAGCCCCAGGCTGGGCCAGGGGAGGTTTAGAACAGATATTTGGGAAAATTCCCTCATGGGAAGGGTTGTAAAACACTCGGAGGGGCTGCTCAGGGCAGTGGTGGAGTCCCCATCCCTGGAATTGCTCAGTGCCCATCCCCGGAATTGTTCATTCCCCATCCCTGGAATTGCTCAGTGCCCATCCCTGGAATTGCTCATTCCCCATCCCTGGAATTGTTCATTCCCCATCCCTGGAGTTGCTCATTCCCCATTCTGGGATTGCTCAGTGCCCATCCTTGGAACTGCTCTTTCCCCATCCCTGGAATTNCCCATCCGTGGAATTGTTCATTCCCCATCCCTGGAATTGCTCAGTGCCCATCCCTGGAATTGCTCATTCCCCATCCCTGGAATTGTTCATTCCCCATCCCTGGAGTTGCTCATTCCCCATTCTGGGATTGCTCAGTGCCCATCCTTGGAACTGCTCTTTCCCCATCCCTGGAATTGCTCAGTGCCCATCCTTGGAACTGCTCTTTCCCCATCCCTGGAATTGCTCAGTGCCCATCCTTGGAACTGCTCTTTCCCCATCCCTGGAATTGCTCAGTGCCCATCCTTGGAACTGCTCTTTCCCCATCCCTGGAATTGCTCAGTGCCCATCCTTGGAACTGCTCTTTCCCCATCCCTGGAATTGCTCAGTGCCCATCCTTGGAACTGCTCTTTCCCCATCCCTGGAATTGCTCAGTGCCCATCCTTGGAACTGCTCTTTCCCCATCCCTGGAATTGCTCAGATCTGTGGATGTGACCCTCAAGGCCGTGGCTCAGTGGGAACGTGGTGTTGGTGCCGGGTCCTGGTTGAACCTGATGATTTTAAAAAGTCTTTTCCAACATTACCGAGTCTGGAATTCCACATTTTCCTGGCCCTGCTCTTCCAGTAGGATGGCATTAAACCTGCAAGTGAAACCCCTGGGTCACCTTGTGCTCCGGGCTCGCTCTGCTCCGTGGGCCCCGCTCAAATTAAATATTTATAAGGTACCTCTAAAGTAAATAAGAACAGAAATGTGATCCTTGCAGGGGAGGCTCTGAGGGACTCACGTGGCTTTTCCTCTCCGTGTAAAACATCTCTGGCTGATGTTTGCTTGGAAAATTCTGTGGATTTGCTGCAGCACAATCACGTTCGCAGTCGCAGCAGATGCTCGGTGCTACCTCTGGTGAGCACCTGAAGATGCTCTCAGACTCATTTTGTAATAAGGACGTTTGTAAGATGCTCATACTCATTTTGTAATAAGTCCACAGCTGCTACTTTTACTTTTGCAGGATACTGAAAAAAGCTGAGAGCTTTCAGGGTTTTTTTTTAAATTAAAAAAAAAAAATCAAAAATGTGTTTAGNGAGAAGAAATGAGAGAAAAAGAGGAAAGAAAAACGGAAAGCGGGATTTTTTTTGTCAAGTATCCAAATATTTTCCTTTGACGTAATCAGTTCTGCAGGATATGGAAATTTATGTCTGCACATGTAAATATTTATCATGACAAACATATCCTCCATAGGTTGATGCTATAGATGAGTGTGAAAGCCACATTTCCAGCAGCTGAAAACATTTCCTCCCTCAGGTGCTCTTTCTACACCAGACCAACAAAAGGAAAGTTCTGATTCATTCCCCAGTATGGAACTTTGGATGTTGGAAATATATAACCTCAAATTGGATATTTTCACTGCCTTGTCATTATTTTAAAAGCTTCTTTTAGTTTTGCTCCTTATTTATTTAAGGGAAAAAACNTAGAAATAATAAAAAATCACGCAGCAGGAAAATAAGCATTTATTTTTGTCTTCATTCTTGAAGATAATTGCCCAGATATTCAGAATGTAGTGTTTTCAACCTTGCCACTGCACATGTGCTACTTTTATTTATTTTATTTTATATTATTTTATTTTCTATTATAATATTT
>WBMY01002659.1:119341-182828 GCA_013397315.1 Donacobius atricapilla
TATATATTTTTTTCATTTGCAAAGAGAAGAAATGAGAGAAAAAGAGGAAAGAAAAACGGAAAGCGGGATTTTTTTTGTCAAGTATCCAAATATTTTCCTTTGACGTAATCAGTTCTGCAGGATATGGAAATTTATGTCTGCACATGTAAATATTTATCATGACAAACATATCCTCCATAGGTTGATGCTATAGATGAGTGTGAAAGCCACATTTCCAGCAGCTGAAAACATTTCCTCCCTCAGGTGCTCTTTCTACACCAAACCAACAAAAGAAAAGTTCGGATTCATTCCCCAGTATGGAACTTTAGATGTTGGAAATATATAACCTCAAATTGGATATTTTCACTGCCTTGTCATTATTTTAAAAGCTTCTTTTAGTTTTGCTCCTTATTTATTTAAGGGAAAAAACACCTTCATTTTTACCCACAGATGCATTTGTATTCTCATCCATCTGCTTTATGGCACAGTGGGAAGTGAAATCCCCGCCTGACATCTAGAAGCAATAAATTCAAAAAATCTCGCAGGAACTATCCCGCGGGATGTGGGGAATTCCAGCTTTTGTTATTCCCGTGCGAGGAAATACTGAATAAAAGGAAAATCTGAGTTACCTCTGCAGAGCTCTAATGGAAGGCTCAAGAAGAAGTGCATTAAAATGCATGATGAGAGGCAGAAAGCCTGACCCAAAATTATTCTCATGAGATATTAATGAGCGGTTCTATTTTCTGGGTACTGGGTATTTAAATCATGGAATGTCTGAAGTTGGAAGGGACTCAGAAAGGCTCTGGTGCATGGGACACTGCCAGTGACAGCCTGATGGCAACACTCACTGGAAAAGGAGGAGGAAATAGCCAAAATTTCAGTTTGTGGCGAGTCAGCAGAAGAAGGGCTGAAGCGATGCCCAGGAATGGGAATGTTGGGCTGAACGAAGGTCTTGGGGCACAGAGGAGAAAAAGCAAACCCTGAGAAACAGTCAGGACAACCTCTTGCTGGAAAAGAACGGGAAATTCTCTTCCGGTAGGTTTATCCGTGTAATTCCAGAGATTTCAGTGATGATCCGGCATAAATGCTGGGCAAATCCAGCTCCAAGGAATGCTGAGGAAATGCAGAGGTGCTGCCGCTGCTCAGTGTAGGGTTTGCTTTTTGCTGCCCTTACCAAAACCAGTTCTATTTCTCCGTGTCCCTGGGTAAGAAAATATTTACTCTCCATCTGGGATATGACAGCGAAAGAAGTGGGGTGGGATGTGGAATGAAAGGATATTTCCAAAGAAAAGGGAAAGAAAGGGAAAAAACACCTTTGGATTTGCCCCAAGCCCGCAAGTGTCACAGGATTTATAAATCACTTAGATTTGAGTAGTTTGAAATGATTTGGGGACGAGGGGATTGATGGGAGTTTGTTTATCTGTGCACTCTGAGTACAGAATTCACTTCTCTCTTTGGAATTCATTTGGAAACAAATATCGGTGAGGAAGATTTTTACCTGCATCACTCTGAAGCAGCAGATCATTTAATGCAAGCACTTGAAACAAGATAATTACATAATTTGGAGCAGTCTAAGTCTTACCAAAAAAAGAGAAAAAAAAGGATAATTCAGACCATGACAGGATTTTTAATGCTATTTTTAAATTTATGCTGAGTTTTGAGTTTTTCTTAAATTTTCTGTTGTTTGTGCAGCCACACATTCCTCCAGTGCTGAATTTGATTTAAAACAGTACAAACACCTTCATTATTGTATTCCAGATCTCTGTGGTGCTTACATTAAAAAAAAAAACCACATAAGAACAAAAGTGAAGCCATCCCTGTGAACAAAAAAAAAAGAAAAAAAAGTTATTTCAGCAAAGAGAGAATTTTATTTTGATTTCTGAGGTTATGCAAGAGCTCCAGAAGAAGTGGGACAAGGATAACAAGGAGGGGATCGATATCCAGAGTTCAAAGGTAGGCAGCTGATCAAAGGTTAAATACAAGAAAAGAAATTATTCCATTCAAGTTAAATATAGGACTTGGTAACCCAAATAGGTGCTTGGCTTCAATTAAAACCTTTGGAAAAAGCTTTTGTGCTGAGGGGAAGTTCTCAAAGTCAGGCAGACTTTGTTTTTATTGCTTGGAAAGATCTGTGGGAAGGGAGCAGGCTCTCCAAAGGATGGGATATCTCCATTTTCACCCCAAAACGTTGATGGTTAAAAGGGCAGAGGGCAGAACCAGTGAGATCCGCTTGGGATTGCAGGGTGCAGAGGTGGCTTGGAAATATTTCCTGTTCTGGTGCAGAGATGGAATAGGAGAGCCTGGAAAAGCATTTTCTCCAGCCTGGTCCTGGCTGAGACACTGAAGAGAGCCAAAGTTGGCAGGAAAATGGGAAAGGGAGAGCTGAGGGGGACAGGAGTGCAGTGGGAGACTTCAGGATTTCAGGATTCCAGGAAAGGAGTTGGAATGTCTGGGAGGAAGCTTTTTTTGATTTGGGTGGAATCCAAAAGAGCTGCTACCTAAAAATGACCGAACTCGGCAGGTTTGTGCTGTTTTCTCCTGAATTTGAATGTACTGGAGGGTAACAAACTGGGATATGTTAAAAAAAAAAAAACAACAAAAAAACTAAAAACAAACAGCTTAGAGTTTAAGGTTTTAGAATCCAGTAATATATATAAAGCAAGATGGAAGTTTTGGGGTGGAGCCTGGTCTGGATGGAAAACAACAAAATGCCCTTCCCAGCATCCCTGCCCTGGAAGATGGGAATATTGGACAGCACAGAGTAGTTGGAGAGGTTGTATATGCAGGGCAGGGAATTCTGTTTTCTTTCATTATTGACTGTGAGAGAAATGTGGGAGGAATTGTGTGGATCAAAACAAGAGAAGAGAGGAGATTTTGTGGCTGTTGGCTTCAAGGGATGTCCAGAGTTGTGCCGTTCTGAGGAGAAAAAGTGTCACTACAGAGAACATTTATGAAATATTTATCTGCCAGTGTAAATGCCGATGAAAACTGCTTTTAATTTCTCACTAATCTGTTAGAAATTATAATCAATAGAATTAAATATTTTAGTGAAAGCAGTAACAAGAAGTTAGACTTGAAGCAGAGCCCAACTCTTTGCAGGTTTCCCTTTGCTAACTTTATTCAAACACATCCCAGTTTTTTACCCTCCAATACATTCAAATTCAGGAGAAAACAGCACAAACCTGCCGAGTTCGGTCATTTTTAGGTAGCAGCTCTTTTGGATTCCACCCAAATCCAAAACTCCTCAGTCCTGGACTGTTGGAGCCCTGGGAGCTGAGAATTCCAGACTTTCTGTGCTGACCCCCAGGCAAACACTGCACTGACCTCAGGCCGTGGAGAAGCTCCCAAAATTGAGTGACAGCACTGGGACTGTGGGCGTGGGGTTTGAATAGAAGTGTGGGATAGCACAGGGTGCAAAACTTAGAGTTTAAGGGTTTAGAATACATTAATATATATAAAGCAAGATGGAGGTTTAGGGCAGAGGCTAAATCCTTCTTTTTCACCTTCTTCTCCATGGGTCTGGGCGGTATTTTGTAATTGGGTAGAAAAGTCCTCATTGTGGGCCAGGATGGTTGATTATTGGGTTAAAAGTAAAAATAATTTAGGTGTCATTTCATAATTGGACAGTTTATCCTTAAAACCCTTGTAGACAGAGAGATGAAGGCCATTTTCACTTTGTTAGCTAGAACTCACAGTTTGTGAGACTGTAATGGATAAGAATTAATAAACATCTGAGTCTGAACATGAAATACTGTCCCTCTTGTTTAAACCCAACTCTACAGAAAAAAGAAAAAAAGGATAAAACATGACACCAGACTTCCACCCAATAATCAAAAGCAGGATCCCAAGTCCAGGTTGGACGGGGCTTGGAGCGCCCTGGGATAGTGGAAATGAAACAAAATGAGCTTTAAGTTCCCTCCCAACCCAAAGCATTCCATGATTGTTTGAAAACCAGCTGTGAGGATATTTTTATTCACGGATACAGGGCTTTGGGAGCTGTTACATCAACTCCTGGGCACACCGGATTTCATTCCAGCTCCTGTGGCTGTGTCCTGATGAGCTGGTTTGGAATTTTGAATATTTTCTTTTTAACACAGAAGATTCTTCCAGTTGTTCCCATGCTGGCAAAGAAAAACACGGGTCTGGAGGGATCCTCTTGATCAGATTCCTTGCTGTCCTCCAACCTTGTGGAACTTTCAAGACTCAGTTAATGGCAAATAATTTTTTTAACAGGTATTTTTTGGACATTGTGTTTAAATGTCATTTTTATTTGCCTTTCCTGCACTGGGTACTCAATGCAAATTTAATCCATTTTTAAAAAGGGCTGGAATATTTCAGTATCAGCTGCCTTCTGGGCTGACCCTGAGTGTGGGGTTTATATCAAGGGGAGGAAATGGGGCTCTCCATCCATGTGAAAGGTCTCCTGAGATGATTAAAAAAAAGACCCACTGGTCAGGGAGCATTTCTGGATCTCTTATTCCATAATTATTATAATGTGCTTAATACCTCATATGCATTAAACATTCAGCTGAAATGACTCTGAATGTGAGAGCAACCATATAATAAAGGAAAAAAACCCCCTTATTTTAAATAATAGAATTTGAAATATTAATAATGTAAGTAATATGCACAGTGTATGTTTAAGTGTGTACCCTTAACCATGCAGTTATAAATTATATATGTAAATATAGCACACACCAAATGTGTATTTAAACTCTTCAGCTTTCCACATGGGCTAATTTGAAGTGCATTGCACTGGATTAATTTTTTAACATTTTACTTGCAAATAATCATAATTCAAAAATTCAGATTGCAATACATTTGTATTGGTAATTGAAAACACCACCAAGCTTGACTGAATCCTTGGAATCACAGGAGATTGGCATTTCCAGAAAATGTAAAGAGGAACTTCCAGCTCTGCATCATTTATCAAAGATTCCCCGGCTTAGCTGAAAAAAACCCCAGAAGTTCCTCAGCTGAGAGGACAAAAATCACAAAAGTGATTCTTTTTCTGGGAAGGGAAGGGGAGGAAAGAGGAAAGGGAAAAAGGGGGGAAAAAGGGGGAAAAAAGGGGGGAAAAAGGGAAGGAAAGGGGAAAAAAGGGGAAATAAAGGGGGGAAAAAAGGGAAAAAGGAAAAGGGAAGGAAATGAAAAATGAAAGGAAAATCCCCAAAGGTCCCAAGCCTTCTCCTTTCCCAGCCCACCACGCTCCAGCTGTGCTGCCAGATGTTGCCATCCAGCTGCTCCTTCCAGCTCCAAGGAAAAATCCAATTATCTGTGCGTGTGTGGCATCTTCATTAGAACAGCACAGCCAAGTGTGACATGGTTTTATCTTTGCCATGAGTGGAATTATTTTAAATTTATAATTCCAGGGGCATCTGTGTCTCTTTAGTGCAGTAATATCTGCTCCTGTTCCACCCTGTCCAGTCACTCCCAAAATTTGGATCCAGGAGGAGCCTTTTCAGGGCAGGGATCATTTGGGAACCCTTTGGGATGACACTGATGGAATAAGAGCTGATTTTCCATCATTTCCTCCCCGCAGCAGTTAGTGGTGGTTCCCCTCTAAGCTGCCACAAGTGGGCAACTCTCTTCAGCTGCCGTCAAACCACAAGAATCCCAACAAAATTCCAGGAGTTCCAAAGGATTAAGCTCAACAAAAAGATTTGGAATGCAGAACTTCATGGCTCTCAGGGAAGACTTTTTGCCTTCAGTGAGGATTTTCTGGTGGGATGCACGGCAGGATTGTTCAAACCTCTGGGTGTTGTTATTTTACAAGTGCTGGAAAGTCAAACTGTGAGGAGAGTGAGAGCTAAAAAATCCCATCCCAGCACAAGCAGGATGTTTAATTCTGTTGGAAACGTCCCCAGTGCTCAGGATGACGGTTTTCCATGGGATTTCCTGCAATGGGACACGCTGGGGCTGGATCCAGGGTGTCTGAGGGAATGTGGGGTGGGACAGACTCCAAGGGAGCAACCCCAAGGGTGGCCAAGTGAGCTTGAAGCTGGGATTTCTCAGCCTGGAATTATTATCCAGGGGATAATAATTACTGGAATTATTATTCCTCAGGAATTATTATCCTGGGGACTCAGTAAAACCCTCCCCTGGGGTTGAAACATGGGATTCAGTCCATGTGCTGGGACTCTCAGCGCTGAAAACCAGACAAGAATGAGGTTCCCCAAATAAATAAGGAAAACTGTTTTTGGTTTTGTTTTTTTTTTAAGGGTCTCAAAGCTGGAAGAAAAGCCAATAACAAGGTTCCCCGAATAAATAAGAAAAAAAAAATTGGTTTTTTGGAAACCTTTGGCTGTCCCTGATGTTTCCCATGTCAGATGAGAAGGTGCAAAATGGTGGGACAGAGCGAGAGGGAGGGGGTGGGAGGTTCTGTCCCCCCTCACCCCTCTCTGCAGCAAAGGGAAACGTCTTCATCAGCTGGGCATTGTCAGCTCTGGACAAACAGGGAAGTTTTGTTTGTCAAAACATTAAGTATAAAATTACTCCTAAACGATCTCTTTCTTTGCCAACTTCATTATCAGGCCACAGTGAAATTTCAATAAATTCATGCCCGTAATTGCATTCACCCACCTATGGGAAGTCGGCTATTGAGCTTTGTACCCCAACATTTTAAAGCAAAGAACAATCCTTTAAATGAATGTAAAGCATTGGAAATTGCCACTCCCTCCTGCAGCAGTTTATTCCCATTGACTTTAATTGTAAATATGTTTTCCCGGTCTCTTTAGTTCATATGCTGCACTCCTGGGATAAAAAGAGGCTTTAACATGAATTACGATTGTGGTAAATGCACAAAAACAATGTTTCCTTCAGTGAAATAAACAGAGACTGACATTAATTAACCTTAAAATTTCAGGTTTAATTTTACAACTTGAGGTTAAAACATAGGAAACGCAAATCTGGGTGAAGTCATACAACACCCCCCCACCCCCAAACTTCAAATTATTTTTTCAAGTATCTGAATATTTTATGGACCAACAGCATGAACCATTATTTCATGCTAAATCAGTCATCTGAAAACATTTGCTTCCACTTTATCTGGCCTTAAATTCTTCTCCATGATCATCACTTGCATGGGTGCAATTAAAATTAGGATGGAAGTTAAATAATAGGCAAAATTTCAGCTTCAAATCCATTTCAACTGCATCTTTTTTACAAAATTTGTCAGGTATGAGGTCAGACAAGAATTCTACTCTGAAAAAACAGAGTTTTTCCCTTCAGCTCTCACTTTGAAAGATGAACTCATCCTAAAGTGCCACTGCTGGCACGTGGCCGCTTTGCACACAAAGTACCTGGCTATGAGCTGACTCTGCAGATGCGTTTGCAAGGCAAAAATACCCCAAGATGACAAAAAAAGCACTTTGGAAATTGAAAAACGGTTTTAAAAATCGGAGAAAACGCAGCAGTGTGGCTGATGTTGTTTTCCATTTCAGCCCCATCGCAGGGTGTAGCTCTGGCCCAGCTTCAGCTGGAGGCTGGAGATGGTCAGGAGCTGCGAAAAAAACACGAAAAATGCACATTTAGCCACTGAGCCCTCGAGATCCACGGCGTTTCCTGTGTGCCAGGGGGAAATTGGCTCCTCCTTTCAAACTGCAAGGATTTATTCCTCTGGTTCTTTTACACTTGTGTTTATATCGCCGCAAACACAGTTTAACCAACACAGATCTGGGATTCTGACCGTGCTCTGATCCCTTCCGTCATCCACAGGCTCTCTTAGAGCTCAGGTTCCTTTCGTTTCAAAAACAAAGGAATTTTTAAAAGGGCAATTCAATTTCCCATCAAAAAGTCAACAGCAGAACCTCAAAGAATGCTCAGAGATGCTTTTCTTCCTGTCAAAAAAGATGTTAAGGAGCAAAATCCGCTGCCAGAAGTAGCATTAAATGGCATTAAAGAATCATTACCTGGTGGCAGCTCGTGCATCTTTCTGAAATATGCTATATTTTAAATATGGTAAATATAGAAATACTTTAAATTTGGTAAATATTTTAAGTACGGTAAATATTTTAAATATTTTAAATATGCTATTATAAACATTTTTGCTAAGCAAAATATTACTTTAAATATGGTAAATACACAAACATTTAAAATTTGCTAAGCAAAAATATTTAAAAGATGCTGAATATATAATGATTTAGAATATGGTATCACGGCTGAATCTGCACAGGTCTAAGAGCACAAACGCAGGCAGGAAACCTTTTTTTCACCCTTGGAGCAGCATCTCACCTTCTTGTTGGTGTCATAGTGGAAGGTGTGGTTGGAGGGGATTGTGCCCCCGTTCTGTGCCACGGTCACCTGAGAGACGCTGCTGGGCAGCCCCAGCACTCTGATCTCAGTAAACATGAGGTTGTTGGGGTCGGTGTAATTCTGGTGTGTAACTCTGATCTCCAAAACAGTCTGAAAGGAAGAGGGAGAGACAAAAATCAGCGGTTGGGATTAGGCTGGAGCAAATCCAGAGCGGCTGTGGCTGCCCCTGGAGCCCTGGCAGTGCCCAAGGCCAGGCTGGACATTGGGGTTTGGAGCACCTGGGGCAGCGGGAGGGGTCCCTGCCCGTGGAACGAGATGATTTTTAATGTCCCTCCCAACCCACATCATTCCGTAATTCTACGAAATCCACTTTTCATTTGCCTGTCCTCACTCCAGGTTTTTTTATTTCCCCATTTTTTTTTTCCTAATCCCTGCGTGCTGCTGTTTGTTTTTTCAAATACCGAAAAGCTTTTCTCCACTTAGTTAACCTGGCCAAATCCTGGGCTCTGCTGTGCTTCCACTGGACTCTGCTGAGCGATGTGAGGTGTGAAGGCACCAGAAATCCTCAGCCCCTGGCTGGGCAGCAGGAGCTGCAGGACAAACCCCTCCTGCCCTGGCCCAGCCTCACCCTCCAGTGCTGCCAGAGCTGCTCCAGGCTCTTCTCCTCCTGCTTTTTGCCCTCTCAGAACAACTCCTGCCTCCCCATCCCCTCCCTCAGCACTCACGGGCCCCCTCTCATTCAGTACTGGGATTTTCAGTGGGTTTTGGATCACTTTAGGATGTACCCAGATCCCCCAGAAATGTGCTGCCACATAATTCCCGGTATTTAGTGCTCAGAGGGGGAGTGTTTCTCATTGTTGGTTGATTCAAGCCCTCTTTAATTAGGCTTTTCCTTACCAAGTTTTTGTAAGAGCAGGGAAAGGTGCTTTTATTTTATAATCTCCTTACAACTGCAAATATTGAGTGTTAGCAAAACAAACTCCCTTCCCTAGCAATTAACACCCTTTTATTTGACAAAGACAGAATTAAATGAGAAGGAAGAACAGTGTAGATAAAATTAGAAGACATTGTGCCACACTGGAAAATAATGAAATAAGAAAGTGTGTTTTCTCCTACAACAGAAAGAGCTTTTCTTTTAAGCCAAAAGTCCCTATAATTAGGGCCTAATTTATTTCCAGATATTCCACTGGTAATGGTAAGAAGTAAAATCTGACAGTTCTACTTAAAAATACTCTTCAGATTCACTCCTAAATTCATTCTTAACACAGTTTAATCACATTTCTAATCATCTGTGAGCACAATTTAATGTAAGGTTGGGATATGTAGGCATTAGGAGGACCCAAATTAAAATACACATAGTTAAAAATACAAAAAAAGCACCTGAAGTGACTATTAAATAAATATGAACGAATGTGATTACCTTGTTAGCAGTGAATGATGTCAGGAGGTAAACACCATCTTCATATGCATCTATTAAAAAGAAAGAATGAAAGAAATTGGATAAAATGTCTTTGCAATCCACCTTAACACATTAACAACATTTCTGCTCAAGGATTGTGCCCACAGACAACTTACAAATATAAGGGATGTATTTATATGTAAATAAAGAGAAGTTGTGCATTTCCAGAAGATGAATGCTACTAGACATAAAATACTTTCAGTGTATATAAAGTTGAAATGAGGATAAAAGGGGTAGAGATTAAAAAAAAAAAAAAAGGCAAAGAAACAGCACTAGGAAGACCAGGGGAGTTTAGATGAGGAGAAAAATGTTTCTGTTTCTCACTGAAGAGTCATTTCCCACGTCCCCCTCCACTCCCTGTGCAATGTCAGGTGGTGGCAGAGGCTGCTGCCTCTCTGAAATCACTGCTGGTATTTCCCTGCCATGGCAGGGCACGGAATGGATCGACTCCACAGAGCTGTCAGCAGAGAATTCAGGCTTTATTTACAATCCCAGCAGTTTCTTTTAGAACACGCTGTGTAAAAAGGTCTGTTATTGCTCCATGGCACTGACACTGCTCTCCATTGGGTCAGGAATAGGAAACAACCCCTGGGACAGTTGTTCTGGAAAAGGGAACACTGTTTGCTGAGCCTGTGCTGAGAAACGGAGAGAGATGGTTTGGAAAGAGAAACTGTTGGCAGCTTTCCCTTGGGAAAGGAGCCAGCCATGGTCAGCAAGCTGAAATTCAGGCTCAGAAATATCGAGCCCACATTTCCCCAGCCCTGTAATTGATCCGTGCCTGCCCTCAGAGCAGTGCTGATCTCTGGGCACTGAGACTCCTGCCTGCCCACACTCCTGTGAGTGTCACCCTGTGAGATGTTCTTCATGATTCATGCAAATTCCCTTTATCACCACATTTCCCTAAATGTGGCCATCATTTCTGGGTTCCAGTGCTCACAGTGGGTGTGAAGCACCTCCAGATCCCCCTCCAGCCTCCTGCAGACTCCCCCCAGGTGAGAGCACATTTCCTGCATTCCTGGTGGGAATCTCCTCCTTATTACAAGGGTAGTGCACGCTGGGTGGGGAGGGGAAATGACAGCCCAGTGTCTCTTACCTGCAGACAATTTAAATTTAGCCACGTTGAGGGAATTAGTGAGTGCTCTCACAAGATCTATGGTTCTGGTTCCCGCAGGTTTGAGGAGGGATCTTTGTTATCTGCCTTGCCTCAGGCCCAGGGCAGGATTGCATTTATACAACATATTAATTCTATAAATCACAGCGTCGTGTGGCTTCAATCAGGCAGAATCATGCTTCTGTAATGTTGCTCTGCAGGTTTAATTTCAGTTTTGCCTCTGAAGATGAGTTCAGATCTCTCTCCCAGAAATGGGGTGGCTTTGGCACAAGCCCATCCCTTCCCTCTGCTCCTCCTCGGGCACCCCAGAGTTTGTTCCATCTCTTCCCAATTCACTACCCTTGGGTTTGGTTTTGTCTGCTTGAATTTGGGCTTTGAGCATCCCCAGGGATGGAGCCTCCCTTGGCAGTATCCAACCACTCTCACAGCAAAAAACAGGGAAGGGTTTGAGGAAGGGAAGAAGCCGTGGACGTACCAATGCGAACGCCATCATCCCAATAAAGGTGTCCTTCAGCAAACAGATCATCATCCAGGGCCACCGTGAGTCCCATCGGGTTTTTCCGGCTGTGGAAAACACCATTTTCTCTCAATTCCCTCAGCAAACCACATTTCACATTCCCCAAGTGGTAATTTCGTCACAGAAAAGTTGTGTGCCACCCAACTGACCTCGATAGCCATCTTCCCATCCCATTAGGAAAAATAAAAATAATAAACAACCAAACAAAAACCACCAAAAAGCCAAATTGAATTTAAAGTTTCCACTTCTTCCTACCTGTAGGCTGTTGTATTAGCAGGTGTTTGCCAGGGCAGGATGTATCCACCTCGGATGTGCAGGTTGATGTGCTCCAAAGGAGCAGATAGATTTTGGTATTGTCCCCTAAAGCCAGTTTCTATCTCCTAGGTACAAAAAAAAAATACGAATTTTTGCAGAGTTTTCCTTCAGAATGAAGTGATAATATTTCTCTAGACAGGTTAATTAGGAGTTGTTATTGCAGGAGTCACTATTAATAAGAGAAACCCTGAAATTTTGGCTCTATAAAAGCCTGGCCTGACCATGGGTGATGGCAGCTGAACCAAAGGGCCAAGCTGGTGAAACACGAACCTGGGATTCATGAAGGGAGTTTTGATCTTGCTCTTCCTATTTCCAAATCTTTTATTATTTTCCAGGAAAAATTATGCAACTAAACCTGGTTTTTTCTTTCTTTATTAGAGCATTCCATTACAAAAACCTGTGCATCATTTGAGGGTTACAAAAAGTGAAAAGAATTCTAAATTAAAGTTATCACTTCACCTTTTCATTTATCATAACTCTGGCCATGTTATTATACATTAACATAAAGGAATCGAGGATTTTTATTATTTCTTTAATCAGCAGAGGAAATTTTATGTTTCTAAGAACTTAAATGCAAATTAGGCAGGTGAGTGTTCCCACCTCCCTGCCATGCTCAGCACTGCGAAAAGACAGAGAACAGAAGTTTTAAAATACAATTTTTTTAGGCTGACTTACTGTGTGGTAATCATACCAGCGGGCATCGGAGAAATAAGCGATCACACTCCGCTCATTCTGCAATTAAACACACAGGATTTTAGGCACCTCAAATCAAAAAGTGAAGCTTAATTAAACTGACCTTAGTAATAAATGCTTAAAAGCTCACGGGTTTCATCACGGGGCTGATGAGCAGGGCAGGACCCCAGAGGAACTGCTCGTCGATGTCCCACGTGTTCCTGTCTTGCACGAACCTGCCGGGATGAGAGAGCCAGAGCTGAGCTCTCCCAAAGAGCTCCTCCTTGCAGCCCCTTCTGTCAGTAATTTCACCTGCTCTTTCTAGTATCTATTTCCTCGTTATTGCTGTTAATAATTCGGAGATCAATTAATGGTTGCACAAAGGTCCTGACGTGACACTCCTTAGAAAAGCTCAAGTTAGTGCTAAGCTTTTTAGGGGGTTTTGTCCAAAATTTCTTTGCTTTTGCTTTTCAGTACAACAAAACGCTGAAGGTCTTATGCTTATTATTTACAATAATAAAATCGTGGTCAGACTGGGACAGATTTTTTAACTTGAGCCACTGTTTTCTGAGTTTCTTTGAAAAGGCAGATCTCCACAGGCAAAAAAAAAATCAAGATTTCCCAGCAAGATTTTTTTTTTATTGAAAGGGGAAATGCTGTAACAAAGAGAGAACTCACTTGTTAGGGGGTCACAACTAGAGGAGTTTTAACAGGAATTCTTGTCAAGGAGAGCAGAGGAATTGCACTTACTCGTGGAGAAGGGGGCGGACCACAGTGCTGCCGTGGGCGTGGGCATCATGCAGTAAGGTGTAGAGGTAAGGTAACAGGGTGTATCTTATGTTCAGCACATTCCTGGAAATCTCCTGAAATTTGTCATCCCAGGCAGCAGGATCTTGCCTCTGAAAGAGAAGAGGGTGTTGTTAGAGAAGCGGGGTTGGACTGCCTGAGAAAGCGAAAGAAACCAAATCAACGCAGCAAAATGAACCAAGGAAATGTCTCCTCTGAAGCAGAGCATCTTTGATTATTTATTTATTCTTCGACTCAGGAGCAAGTGAAAACCGTGGCTGTCACTGTCAGCCCCAAGAGGGGAACTAGAAAGAGGAAAACAGACAAAACCCCAGAGGAACAGAGTAAAAACGTTTAATGCAAAGTGTCCCCAAGGCCTGACACGTCCCAGGGTACCTCATCCATCAGCCCTCCGCTCCTGCACTCGCACCAAGTCCCAGGCACCAAGGACTGCTGTCAGGAGAGCCCCCAATCTTTATTAAATGTAGGGAACAATACCTGGGCAAATTGGGTAAGACTGGAAGCACCACGATAACCCTGAATCTGCATTTTGGAGGCTTGCACAGGCCTGGGGAAGGTGTGTGCTGCGAGATAAAGCAGCCGGCTTTGAACAGGAGACTTTAATCCATTAGATATTTGCCATCTAAATAGCTCCACTCTGCTAGACCTGAAGCTGTCCCTGCAACAGAAGTGCTGTTTCCCTTTTTTTAAAATTCTCCCAGTTATCTTGTTTTACAGCTTTCTCCACTCCAGTCCTCAGCCTACATTTAGGCAATTATTTCCCTTTCCTTTTAGGCAGAACTACAATATCTGATGGTGGCAAACGTGCAAAGCACAGAAATTCCTGAGTCTCACTCCAGCATCCTATTACACTGCCCCATTTTCTCCTTTGTTGTATAATTATGGGCAATTAGGGCTGAGAGCACCGAGGTCAGTTCTGTTTCTTGAAGTGTGTTTGCCATCAAATCTCCATTTGAGCCCTGCTGCAGCTCCTTGAAATCCAAGCGGCACAGAGGGGAAAATATGCAGAGTTTGATTCAGGGAAAGCAAAGTTAGAACGTGCTTCCTTCAAGTGCCCAAATCCCAGAGCAGCCCCTCCGTGGGAATAAAAACTCCCAGGTTCTGGGGTGGCTCACAGCAGAGCCAGCATGGAAATGATGACAATCTTCATTTGATAAAGAGCCAAAAGCGTTCTTTTCTTCTCCGTTTTGCTTGGAATGTACTTCTTTTTGAGCAACTGTGCATTGTTCAGGCTAGTTTTGCCTGTGTGTTGCAAAGGCCCAGCTGCTAAGAACTGCCAAAAAACTGCAACTCACCCTTGTTCCTTTCCCGTTGTGATTCCTGGAATATGGGTAGAATGCGCCCAGCTGCATCCAGCGGGCACACATCTCATACTCCGCGTCATTGAAGAAGCCACAGATATCAGCTCCTGTCTGAAATTTTCAGAATAACCCAAATGGAAAACTGTGTTATCGTGTACAGCATCATGGTAATTAAATATAAGTTAATAACTCATTAGCTTACATAAGAGATTCCAAAGAGACTGAACTCCATCATGCCTGAAAAGAGAAATAAATTGGAGTTACTGGCTGTGGTTTTTTTTACATTATGGTTACATTGACAATGTTTATTACATTACTGAATCAGAAGAGAGAAAAAAAAACAGATACAAGCCCCACAATTGCTCTGATGTGTCGTGTTTTCCTGCTACAGAAGGAGACGGAGGAGCAAAGAAAAAAGATGAGTGGCAGGACACAGGGCATGGAGGGGTCTGGTCCCCAGGGAATTAAAGGAGTTCCTGTCAGTGTAGGACACAAAATCAGACTACATGACTCTAGAATTTGTCAGAAGGCTAAAAGACCGATTTATTCAAAATTTGGTCTCCTTATATACTAGATCAGGAGAGCTAAACTGATTGGTGTTAGCAGTAACACCCACTCAATCACATTGGCCAGCACAGAGAGACAGCAAATGGTCTCCATCTCCAAAGAAGAACGAAAACAAGATAGAGTTAGCAAAAACATCTTCTTTTGTTTACAGAAAGTTCCGTGAGAACAGAGTTTTAGAAATCAAAACATCTCAGGTTGGAAAACCAGGGCCGCAAGCTCCCAGCACATGGTATGGAAGGAAGCAAGAAAAAGCAAAAAAGAAATTGACCACAAATTCCGGCTGCTGAACCAGTGTTTTCAGCTGAAAAAAATCACAGGAATACAAAAAGCAAGAGGGTGAAGGAGAAGCAAAGCCAGGCTGGATAAAGCCTGGTCTGTGGGAGGTGTCCCTGCCATGGCAGGGGTGGGACTGGCTGGGCTTTAAGGTCCCTCCCAACCCAACCCATTCCCTGCTCCGGTGATCCCAAGACCCCTTTTGCTGCCACGTACCAATGATAGATTTGTGCAGCTGGTCCCAGGCTGCCGTGTTGTCCCCCAGCCAGTGCCCGGCCCACCTCCCGCTGCTGGGGTAGGTGGAGCGGGTGATGAGGATGCCGCGCTCCTTGGTGGCACCGCGCAGGGCCCTGTGTTGGAAACAGAGACACAGACCAGTCACGGGAAACTCTGCACCAGGATTCACTGCACAAGAGCCTCCGGTGATGCCTTGGGAAGGCTGAGCTGGAACAGAGGCTGCACAGAGCTAAGAGAATAAAGCAGGGATTTATTGAAAGGTCTTTAAGGGTGCACCTTGGGCAGGACAGGGCCTGGCCCGGGCTACACCCAAGGTGGAGCCAAAATGGTCACAAAATGGTCACAAAATGGACACAGAATGGCTGACCGGTCACAAGGTCTCACTGTCACGGGTTGACACAGCTCGGTTTTTAGTTAAAGAGGAAACAGGAATTGGTGAACTACAGTTCACGACATGAATTGGTGTTTCTGCCTGGTTACGATCTCAAACCGTCACACGCACTTTTGTAAGTTTTGGTCCATTTGCATATTGGGGTTAATTGTCCAATTCAGATTCAGATTGTGAAGTCCCATCCTTGTTTTCTCCCTTCAGCCCACTGCTGTTTATGCTTTTGGGCCTGACAACTTGTCATGGTTGTCCTTGGTGTGCAGCAGGAGCAGGATTTGTTTTGTGTCCCTGCTGTGTGCAGAGCTGAGTGACACTGAGTGTGAGCTCAGAGCTGCACCCCTGGGTGCACAGAACCTGAAATACAGGAAAGCTCAAACCTGAGGCATCACTGAAAAGAAATTTATGGGTTTATATTATCATAGTGAAGGGCTACATAGTATATATCCAATCCATTTGTGCTTTTCATGGCAATACAATATGATCCAGACACAGTCCCAGCAAATCTGGCCAACCTGCAGCGGCAAAGAACTGGCAAACAGGGAGGGATGAAAAGGAGTTTTGCAGCCCAGGCTAACTCCTCTGTGGGAAAATAAGAATGTAGCAAAACTGTTTTGAGCCCATTTTCCAAGGGCTCCACAATGTGTGCGAGGGCACGTCATTCCTTTCTTAAAGTACCTGAAAACTTGAAGCAACTGTTGGAAATAATTTAGCAACAATCAAACCAAAAGGTTCACAGGAGTGAAAACAGAGGTAGCAGGAATACTGGACCTCTCAGGATAAGTTTAGTTGACTAAAAGGTGATGAAATTGAAAAAAAAAGAGTCAGGGATTTGTAGTCCCTTCCGAAAGACCAAGGTGACAAGACATCAATATGAATATTAGTCAGAAAATCACCCTGATTAAATCCCACTGCTCTCCAATGTGAGCACCACCATGATTGCCTAAACTGCTGCTTCAATAAGGCACTATTTGCTTATTTTTCTATCGGATTTGCAGCTGTAGTGACACCATAATTACAGCAAAGACACGCAAGTCACTTAAATTACAGCCGTAATTAAAACCGACGAATGCGCCACAATTATTTCCTCCAAGACGAACAGTAACTTTTCTAGGATCCTTCATTCCTTTGTAACATACTGTCCAATTCTCTGCTTGCTTTCACTGCGTCAGCCGTGCTTTGGAAGCGGCAGCTAACGTTTCAAAAGTGAAGACAGCGGATGTCACGTGCAGAACTGCTCAGGGACGAGCAGGACCTGAGTGTTCCATGGCTGGAGGCTCAGGCCTGCAGCTCCATTGCTCTGTCCATGAAAAACAATTATTCAGGTCACAAAGGCTGAATTTACCTCCAAACAGGCCCTGTATAGTCGCTAATGAGGGCTCTGGCTATGGAAAAACCTCATTACAAAAGCACAGCATCAAGGCAATATCCCAGAGTTTCTGTCTCTAATGGATGGAGAACTGAAATGACACCAGGTTACATAAAATACTGACGTTCACTTTTCAGTTACAGTCTTTTGTGAGTTTTGTGTGCAAATAATCTTTCTGTTTGGATGGTTTAGTATCAAAATAAATTATTGCATTTCTTCAGTTACACAAGTACCCCTTCAGTTACTGCCAAAAAAATAAATTTGGGAGTGAAATATATGTATATCTATATTTTGCAGATAACATTTGCTATAAATTTCCAGTGTGAGAATATCCGTGTGAGCTGTGAGATTTATTGCAGTGATTTCTGGTGCAGTGCCTGGCAAAAGAGAGGAGAATATTTCAGTTCACACTTAAAACACAGCAACGATGGCGATATTCCTTTTCCTATCAAACTCTTGTCTACTCCACTGGGTTTGCACAGCAAGGCTTGGGCAGGGGTGGCTCCAGTGAGAAAGTTCTGAAGCTTCTTCCTTACTGCTAGAGGGACCTGCCCCTGGCTGAGCCCATCACTGAGTGACTTTGGGATAACAGGAATAAGAAAGGGAAAATGCAGCTCCCAACAGCAACTGGAGCTGGAGAGAGGGGTGAGGATGTGTGGGAGCAGCAGCCCTGCAGACCCCCCGGGTCAGGGCAGGAGGGTCAGGAGATGCTCCAGGCTCTGGGGCTGGCGTTTCCCTGCAGCAGAGGGGCAGAGATCCACCTGCAGCCCCTGGAGGAGCCCACACCTGAGCAGGGGCATGCCCAAAGGAAGTTTTGGCTCCTTGGATGCCTGTGCTGGAGCTGGATGCTGGCAGGAAGCTGTGAAGCCCTGGAGAGAGGAGGAGAGGAAGAGAGTGGGGAGCAAAGAGCAGCAGAGACAGCGAGTGATGGACTAACTGCAACTCCTGCTCCACATCCTCTCTGCCTCTGCTGGGGAGCAGGTAGAAGGTGGGGAATGAATTAGAAAAAAAGGCAAGACTTAGGGGAATTAAGATTTGGGTTTCATTGTCATTATCCGCTCTGATTTGATTGTAAATTAAACTGGTTTCCACAACTGAGCTGTTTTGCCCGTGACAGTCGTTGGTGACTGGTGTCTCCCTGTCCTTACCTCAATCTAGGAATCTTTCTTTATACTTTCCTCTTCCCCGCTGAGGAGGGGAGAGTCGGAGGGGCTTTGATGGGCACCTGGAGCTCAGCCAACTCACCACGTTTTGTGATGCCCAAATCCCATCGGGCGGGGCTGACAGCTCCGGGATCAGACATTCCCTCCTGTCCTGTCCGCAATTCCACCCTGCCTTGGCTGGCAGGGCTGCACTGGCGCGCTGCCAACAGAGCATCCAAACCCAAACCCAAGCAGCCCGGATATTTTCTCCCTTTATGGTAATACCAAAGTTACCAAGGGCTTGAAGGTTAAGATGTGTACAGGAAATCTGTGCCTTGCTCGCTGGCTGAACTGTAAATGAAAGAGCCCAGCTCTGTTATCATCAGATCAGGCCTTATCTAAAGCAGGCTGGGGACAATTCAGAGGGACAGATAATGGCCTTGGAACTGGGAAAAGAAATGCTTCAAAGTAAAGCTTTGTGCTCACACTTTGCATTTTAAAAGTCACCGTTCCCCCTTTTCACTTCATTTTAAATGAAGAACATAACTGAGCCCTTCTGAAATTCATACGAGTGAAAACCTGTCTTCGTTTTCCCTCGCTGGCTGTGAAGGGGGAGGAAAACCAGAGCAAACCAGGCAAGCCCGGCAACAGCCAGGAACAATAAGTGTGTGGTGTTTTAATTACAGCAGTAATTATGTGCAGAAGGGATTTATTGCAGTGGAGCCATGGAGGCACAACCTCAGCTCAGCCCTGCACAGACTCCCCCTCTCCTCCTACAGCCCTGCTCCCACCACAGGGGAGATCCCTGCCTGGAATAACTCCAGCCCTCGGAGCATCCAGCTCCTCTTGGAGCTAGACTGAAAACCCAAATTGGTGAGAGCGAAGAGAAAGATCATCTGGGCATCTTAATTTAACCAACAGGAGTTTTGGCTGTCGGATGGAGACATGGAGACATTTGGGACGTTTTTTGGAGGCAGCATGGAATATGCAAATATGCACTTACTCCAGGCTGGGTTTGGTTTGGGACCATCCATAAAGGTTGTGGACATCGTAGTGCCTGACCGGGGTCCCGTCTCTCAGGTAGTGTTGGCCTTCCATGCAGAGAGTTTTGTGGATCAATCCTGTTGACCGATCTCCCAAATCTTGTGGAAAGGGAAGAAACGTATTTATTGATAATAATAAGCGTGTATTAGTCACTTGCATTGCTTTTTCTTAATTTTCACAATCTGTTAGGCATTCGGTCTCTTTATACTGTCGCTTATTTATTTATAACTAGAAAAATAGCATTTCCAAAATGGAATGTTTCCAATATTCCCATGCAGGTATCTGCGTCTGGGAACGTTTTAATAGCTCAGTTACAGATGCTCTTACTACAGAGGCTCAAAGAATAAACAGAGTATAGAGGAAAATATCTTAAATCTTTTTAAACACTGTCACGCTAACCACACAAACAGAAAAATGGGTGTGGTAGTGGTATGATCTGTGTCTGAATATTAATTTCCTGGAAATTCCTGAGAAACCACTCATGAAACCTGAATACAACAGTAAGCAGTGCGAGTATGCTAATAAACCATTAATAAATAATTCCTATTAGTACTACTTTACACCAGTACTTCGGGAAAGCTGAGCTAAGAAAGCGAAGCATTTCAAGCATTTGACTGCTCACATAAATGGTAATGAGAAGAGACACATGGATATTTTCTAAATATTTAATTAATTGCATTATTCATCTGAGAAAACTGCAAAACAGAGAGCTCAGTTCTCTGCCATGCCTCAAGCAAAGCACTTAGACACAAAATAGGGATCAAAATCCATATGCAGCAAGGAGCTGGAAAGAACTTTATTTTTGCAGAGTGCTGCACATCTCCTGCTGAAATATCGGGGCTTGCAGTGTGCCCATAATCTCGGGAATAAAGGTCCACATTCAGTGAGGAGTTGTGGGTTTATAAACCCATCTTCATTTCAGCTTTTATGGCCCATATACTAGATAAGAATTTATGTGGGAACCAGAAAAAACCTAAAACTGTTTTAAGGAGGGATCAGACTTACGAGGCATGTAGGGGGGATTATTTAGGAGGTCGTTCCTACAGCCACCCATGGCGCCATTCACAAAAGCCGCTGGTTCATTCATGTCCTAAAAACACAGAGCAAAACCCCTTAGTTTGTTACAGAGCACCGTGAGTTCTGAATTACACACAAGCAGCATTGCAGGGCTCCTCGGGAGCCCCCTGCAGCTGCAGCCTCAGTTGGATATCCCATGTTCCACGGAGGGGCTGACAAAAAGGCAGGAAAAGGAATTTCCATAAGGGCATGGAGAAAAAGGGGGATGGCCTTGAGCTGAAGGAGGGCAAGATTAGATGGGATATTGGGAAGGAATTGTTCCCTGTGAAGGTGGGGAGGCCCTGGAATAGAATTCCCAGAGCAGCTGTGGCTGCCCCTGGATCCCTGGCAATGCCCAAGGCCGGGTTGGACGGGGCTTGGAGCACCCTGGGATAATGGAAGGTGTCCCTGCCCATGGCAGGGGCTGGGAATCGAAGATTTTTAAGATCTCTTCCAACCCAGACTATTTTGTGACTCAGCAATTCTTTGTTTCAGAGGAACAACCTCCAAGATTGTCAACACCGACGTGTTCTTAATGGGAATTTAACACGGGATGCTCCTGCCGGAGCAGCGCAGACATTGGGAATTAGGAACTGGGGCCCTCTCCACCAGTGTCAGGCAGAGAAAAACAATCCAGAAATCAGATGCATTTCCACACTTACAATCCACAGGCCATCAAACTTGAGGCTTTTTGAAGGGTCGGAATTGTTGTAGACCTCCAGGATTTCCCTCTTCCACCACTCCACCGTGGAATTGCGGAAGAAGTCTGGGAAAGCACAGTGTGCTGCGTAGCGCTGTAAAAACAGATGGAAAACAAGACAGATAAGGGGAATGAAGGTATTCCATAGTTAAAATTCTGGAATTAAAAAAAAAAAAAAAAATAACTGCTTGTTCACAAAATTTTTTGGCTTTTAGGAAGGCTTAACCAATTTCTGCAACTTATTCCTGCCATCAGATTTATCAATGAGTTTGCTGCTATTTTAAGTAATTAATGTCTATATTTTAGTCCAGAACCAAACCATGTCAGTATTTACCTTTATTTGCTCTTCATGAGGCAGTGACTCATTGATTTGGACATTGGGAAGAAACGACCAGACCTAATAGGACAAAGAATATTTTAAATAATCAAACCACACTAAATACAAACTGAGCATCAACAACACGCAGTTTTAAATACTCTTCCCTGGACAGTACCTTGGAATATAAAATTTCTTTGGAATCAGGCCATTGTACAAAGACATTTTCGGCCACACCTTTGTCGAAGGCAGGATATTCGGTTTCATTCCCAGAAATGGCTGGATCCTACAATTAGAAACACTTTTATCCTTATGCTCAAAACTCACACTGAACATATTCTCCATTTTGTGATGCTACACTGGAATTTAAAAACAATATTCCAAACTCACCAGGATAATGATAAATCTCATTCCTTCCTCTTTGATTTTGTTGACCAGAGCTGGTAATCCAGCAAAATGTGGGGAAAGGGTGAAGTCCAGGTTCCTTTCCATGTAGTCAATATCTGTATATTGGACATCCTGCAGTTACAATAAAATAAAACAAAACAAAACAAAACAATTAATTTTTAATTATTTTCTCCCCTTTTTTGCCAAATATTGAAAATCCGCCAAACTAAGTAAAATACAGAACCTTTGATGTATAAAATTAGAAGCAATAGTAACTTCAGGCTGAAATTGTTAAATGAATATTACACAATTTGTGAGCTGGTCCAAACCAAAATAAACCTTTCACTGCTGCATCTAAACTAAGGGGAAAAATTGATACAAAATAGAGAAAAAAATTAATTTGCCCATATATATATACACAGAAACTGCACCTGTATTTCCACAGCCATAAGGGAATAATGGAAATAGTTGTTCTCTATTGAAACATTGATATAATTATATTTAAAATGAAGCCACATTCAATTTATAGCATAATTTTGTTAGATCTAAGTGCCATTCCTACCATCCCAACAACAACCTGACTTGACACAGAGCATTATGGCCACGAAATCATGCTGCTTCATTTTTTTCCCTGCTGGTTTTTCTTAATCACAGCTCCTTCCTGTCACTCTTCGGTGTGAATAATAAAGAAAACTAAGCAGCTTTTAACGCAGCCCAGAACCCGTGGCACAAAACCTGCTCTTCTCTACCGCCGCGGGGTTTTTGTGGTTGCCTTTAGTGTCTGAGCTGATTTAGTCAATGCCACGAAGCCCAAAGCTCAAATGTTATTTGCTCCCAACGTACGTAGGGAATGCAAGCCGCCTTCATTTGCTCCACGAGCTGGGCGACCTCCGAGTCGTTGGCGTACCCGTAGCGGCACAGCTGGAATCCCAAGGACCAGTAGGCTGGCATGACTGGGCGCCCGATCAGCTGCAAAAAGGGAAGGGTGCTCGTGGTGAGGAGGCGGAAGAGAAGCCAGACCAACCCACCAAAGCCCAGCGTCGGTCAGGGCTCCCACCTGGGTGTACTCCTGAACCACGAGTTCGGGAGTCGGGCCCAAAACCATGTAGAAGTCGAGGATCCCTCCGGTGGTGCGGTAGGTCAGGGCAGGGGTGGGCTGGAATGTCACATCTGGAAGGAGAGGGAAGAAGTGAGAAAGGGATGCCTGGGTTTGCCGCCGGCGCAAATCAGCGGATGTAAAAACGGAGCACACGGAGGAGGATGGGGAGAGACAATGTACAAAGGTCTAGAGGGACCGGACAAGGGGGAACGGCTTCAAACTGACGGAGGAGAGGCTTAGATGGGATGTTGGGAAGAAATTCTTCTTTGTGAAGGGAGCGAGGCCCTGAGGTTGCCCAGAGAAGCTGTGGCTGCCCCGGGATCCCTGGAAGAGCCCCAGGCCAGGTTGGAGCTGCCTGGGATAGTACAAGGTCCTTTAAGGTCCCTTCCAACCCAGATCATTTCATGATTTTGTGAAACGAAGTGAAGGTTTTCTTACCCATTGCATTGCTGTTAAGCAAGAGAACTCCGTGGGCATTGCCGTCTTCTTCAAGAGCCATATAAAATGGCTGAAAACCATAGGAATTCAGCTTGTTCTGCAAATAAAATAAATTTATTGCTAAGCGTTAATAAGCAAATGTTTGTAATGTTTCCCCAGTAAAATGTATTTTAATGTAAGACGAGACACGTGCCAAACATGGCAAATAAACTTTAAATTTATATACCTCTGCCCTACCTAACCACAAAACAGACCTGCAGAAGGTCACTTGGAACTTCACAATTTGTCAGGCTTGTCCAGACTGCTTGAGCTGGGAGAAAAGCAGAGGTATTGTTTCACTTAAATTTCACTAATGAGAAGGTGCTTCCTCAGGACAAAACTTTCCCTTTCTGTTTGCAAACAGAACCAAGTGTCTATGCGCTCAGGAGGTGCTGGTGACGTTATATGTAATTTTCTCAAAATGCGTTCCAGCCTGGACTGGAAGTTAGAGCTACAATTAGCTGCTGCTATTTCATTGGCCATTCCCTGATAATTGGAAATTTCCTATCTTGTAGGAAATAAGACAAATAAACAAAGATAAGGTTTCTGCTTTACCTGTGTAAGTGCTAAATTAATCCCCAAGCAATAGGACTTGTTCTGACTCGTGTCTAATTTTCGAAACAATGAGATGAGGATAAAAAAAAAAGGAGGAATGTGCTGTTACTCCTAAGCCATCTGTCACCTTCCACCATCTGACTGAGGGCCTGAGCTCCTCACATTGTTCTTGCAGGTCACAAATAATGGGTTTACAGAACACCTTTGCCATGGAGACACCATCTAAATTGTAAACTGTGATAAATACGGTCAGAGCCAATGCCCAGTACCAGCGGGCATCCACTGAATTTTAAAGTCGTGCTGAACATTTCTGCACTCATTGGTTAAAAAAATAAAAATAAAAATAAAAATAAAAATAAAAATAAAAATAAAAATATCACAGTTTCTTCTTCTTTAGCTGCTTACAGTAGGAGGCTGGTCCTTGGTGAACATCCCCCAGGTGTGCCAGCTCATGTTGTGTTGGAAGGTGGGGTGCTCGGTTTCTCCAAACCCGTAGATGTACTGGGATGCCAAGCGGGTGGAAATCTGGATGAACATGTCGCTGAAGGTGAAGGTGGGCAGGGCCGAATTCCAGCTGAAGTGGGAAGAGGAAAGGGAAAATAAGAACGGTGCGTCCTCGGGGCTGTGTTTCTGGCAGACACCTTCTTTTGGGCCATTCTTTTTCTCTGGAAATCTCACTCTTCAGTAAAAGTGGAATAAAACTGTTGTGGTTATCAAGGAAACTCAAAGCACATGAAATGAGGGTGTCTAAGAATCGCTGAAGAGTTTAGGGACACAAAGCCCTCTGTGTCTCTCAGGGAGGAATCGTACACAGGCGTCGTGTGCCGTGAGTTGCATCATATTTTGGCAATTTAGTGAGAAAATACGTTTCAGGACACTGCAATCCTATTTTCCTCCCAGACCGAGCACTGGAGCCACATGGAATACAGCAAATAAAGTGCTTTTTACAGTTCGCTGAACTTTCTGTGCAGATTACAATGAAACTGCATTCACAGGTCACATTTATTATAAATCAGCATCTTTCCAGTTAGAAATCAAACTGCAGCCTTGGTGGGCTCTGCCAGAGAATTTCATTGTTCCAGGAGCTTCAATTGCAGGTTGAAACATTGTTCCAGTTGGCAGAAGGAAACTCAACTTGCACTTAGGTTTTGAGTACTTTAAAAACGAAATAAAACTGTTTTTTTGAATAAAAAACAGAATACACTCAACCATTCTCTAACTCTGACTTAATCAAGGGAAAATGAAGCTCCTGCCAGACTCATCTGTCATGTTACCAAAACCCATCTCAAGTTAGTTGGGACATACTTCCTTCTATTTTTTGTTCCCTAACAATTCCCCAAAACTGACCCAGATGGCCAATCCTTAATGAGCACCTTGAGGAATATTTTAGGGGCTGCAGAAAATCACTTTGCCTCCCAGAATCTTGGGAAGCGCACAAGGCAGAGCCTTCGGAGCTGCTACTGCTCTTCACTCCGACGGGTGCACAGAGAGAGGGTTTGGCTTGGAAAAAGCCACCAGAAAGGTGTGAAATAAAATAAAAAAAAGCGGAGGGGCTCACATGACTGTCCCCGTGCTCTTGCGGAGCACTTGGATCCCGAAGGGTTGGATCTGGAGCGCGACCTTGTAGAGCCGGTCCTGGCTCGAGTTCGTGGGGGAGCTGGGGAGGTTCAGGGGCACCGGGACCTCGTACCGTGGGTTCTCATAGTCATAGATCTGTGGAGCAGAAATCATTTAAATTCATTTAAACAGTGACAGCTGTTTGAAATTGGGATCTGATATAAATTTTAAAACGCTGGCGGCGGTATTTTCTTTCAAAGGTGTGTTCTTGAACCAGTTCTTTCATGGGATTTTGTTGGGGGGAAAAGAATCCCAACCCATGAACCTTAAAGATTTGTTTTGGATCAGGAATGACTTGTCTAATTATCTGCGCGAATTTAAAGTATATACTTATATTTAAATTATAGGTGTGCACACATTGCAAGTGTGATAAATAATTTTCTAGTTCATCTTTTGCTCAACTTTTAGGATTCTTTTTCAGGTTTTCTGTATTTTGAAAGCTGATAAAAGTTTTTGATGTCTGGCCACTTAGCTCAATATTATTAAAAACATGGCAGTAAATTGCATTTAAACAACAGTGCATGGAAAATTTTAGAATAGAAGTGCAGTGATGGATGTAAAAATAAACTGTAGAGTTATGAGAGCAGTTACAGATAAATTTACCAGCATATAAACAAAATACTTTCAGTTTCAAAGTTCCTGGTTGACATTACACACATACACTGACATTATACCTTTGATTCATGCAATTTCTATGTAAAACTGAGTGCTAGGATTCTAGGACGAAAAAAAAAGATGCAAGCTAAGAGCAATAATAATTGGTTAGAAGGAGAAACACATCTACACAAGGCTGCCTCTGTCTGCGAAATATAAATTTGGCTATAAAAAGCCCTTTGAATTTCCATAAATAAAACATTGGGGGAATTCTGGGATGGCGTTACCTTAAACTGCAGCATGTTGTTGAGGTGATATTTCACCTCCAGGAGCAGGGTGCTGATTGGGGCAGTGGCAGCCTCGTTAGCTCTGACCTTGGAGCTGTCTAATGTGAGGATGGCCACGATTCCAGTGGAGGAATAGCTGACAGTCTCTACGGAGTAAGGATTGCTGGAGCTGTAATAGCAGGAAGGAACACCCGCGTTTGCTGTCTCCTGGTGTAAACAGAAAGGAGTTTCAGGTTAGCAGGTCAGCTGGATTTTTTGTTCATTATCAGCATGGAATCCTGTTTTTATCAGATCTGTGTAGAATGTAGAATTTTGGGGGGAAAAATTAATGGAATCCTGAATAAAGAAATAATACAGAATCATCTCTACACTGACGCAGGTGTAATAAAGGCATCCAGTCAAGGCTGTACAAATAGTTCAGTCAGGAAACTGAATCCTCGTGCAATGAAGATGGATTTAATTTCCACATCTCTGATCTTCAGATCAATCCCTCAACGTGGTTTAATCTTGGCCTGTGGAAATTCCCCTTTTAATCCCATTGCTCTCTGGCTGCCTTCAAGGAGATGTGCCCAAAGCCCATTTCATACTCAGGCAACATCAGAGCAGATCTTTCCGCTGGCTTTATTCACACAAATTATCCTTAATACATCCAGTGAAAATAACATCTCTCTCATCTGAGATCTGACATTTCCAAATGTCCAAAATTACAAAAAATTCTTTTTGCAGCGCAGCAAAACCAGAGCAGTTCGTCAACTGCTTCAGCAGGTGCTGGCACAGGAGAAGCCAGCACAGAATTTTGGGTTTTGTTCCTATAGGAAGGACCCGAAATGGGCATTTTTAATTTAGAAAAACAGGAAATAATTCAGTTGGAGGCACCTTCTGAAGTTCAACCCCGCTAGGCCTCGTTGCTCCCACATGGCAATTAATAATAATTAATATTAATACATAAAACCTTGTGTTAAAGAACTTCATGTCAGAGATTAAGGTTTGGAAATAGCTCCTTGATGTAGATATAAACAAGATTACAAATGAATCAAGATTTTTGTGGAATTCATGGATTTCCTCTCAAACGGAGATCCAGAGGAATGAATTTGACTGAAAATGTCCCTGAGTGCCCGTGAAGGTGGCACAAAGGGGCTGAGCCTGGCAGGCTATGGTGCCCCTGGGGCAGAAGGGGAGCTGAAGATGTTCCTCTGCTTTATCATAACTCTAATATCATTTCTGTTCATCTTTTGAAAAATTCCTTATTTTTCCTCCACTCCTGATATAATTTGGTCGAATTTAAATGGTTGTCAGCTACTGAGGTAAATCAAATCCATCAGTACAGGCCAGCTGAGGCCTGTGCGCCCATTTTATCTGAACCTGACAAGTCCCCCAGACCACTTTTATTCTGTAACAATCACAAAAGAAAACCTTTTATTCTGGATTTAGGGTTTTTAGGTTGTTTTTTGTTTGGTTGGTTGGTTGGGTGGTTGGGGTTTTTTTTGGGTTTTTTTGTGTCAAATTAATTTAAAGAAATAATGACTTACTTCCCAGGAGCAGCCAAGTTGTTCACATTTTTCCTTTGTTGGGTTGGGGCTGGGATAACAATCAAATCTTTCATTGAAATTCACTTTTAGAGCCCATTTGATTGTGTAAGATTTTCCCAGTTCAAGCTGAAGTCCTGCTATAATAGTAACCTTATAAATATGAAACAATAAAGAGTTATTAAGTGTCACATCCCATCCGGCTTTCCTTCAATCAGAAGAGGTGCTGGTCCTTAAGAATAATACACTCAAAAATTGAAAATTCACTAAATCCCATCCTGTAAGATTTGATACAGTCTCATTTTTACAAACACACACAAATGATATTTTTACAGATAAAATCTGAAGAATTAAGACTCTAAAAATATGGAGTTAATCCCACAGCTTCCTTGGAAGCAAACAGGAATAAATACATGAAATAAGCTGTCTGCTGCACCGCGAGCATAACTTAGATGCACTTTTATGCATCAGAGTTGAATGCAATTGTGCTTTTATTCTGTAATAAAACTCACATTGTATTTCATTGAAACAACATTGGCACTGGGTTCTGTCCTTTTCAATACATAAAATAAAGTTGATGCAATTTTAAATATGTTTACTTTCCATTTTCCTGTTATTGCTTTACCTTTCTCACAGGATCATAGATGACATGAGGGTTATAATCTTGCACAATGTTGTTCTCAGACACAGAAAGTATTTCTATCTCCTGGGACAATCCCAATATCTTGATTTCCTCAAATTTCAGGTTGTTTGGATCAGGGTAATTGCTGTGTGTAGCAGTCATTTGTAGAATATTCTGAAAAACAATATAGTGGTCATATTCATGTTTTAAAAATCTGCCAAAAATCCTTCTGTTTCTTTTTTCTATGAAGACTTTTGCATTGTAGCATAAATAAACGAATATCTTTTTCCACACATACTAATTATTGCTCTGCTTGTTGTTATCACAATAAAGCTTTTTTATCATGTACAAAATAATCTTCCGGGTCGTGTTTCAGCTTTTTTTCCTTGCCTGGGAAATAAAGAAAGGCTGGGATGGGTCTGTGACAGGGCAGGTAATCTCCACCTGTCAGGGTTCCAACAACCAAAGGTTCTCATTCTCTTGATATAAAAATACCACCTCCTATTCCATGCCATGAATTATGTTTAGATTAAGAGTCCAAGCAGAGGAACTGCGCCACGGCTGTCACATGTGAGGAGAGCTTCCTTATTGCCCTCCATGGGAACACTGAGGTTAATTGTTAATTCAAATGTCATCACAGTCAAGTCATGATTTGGCTGCTGGGGTTTCAAACTCCAACAGCAGCCGGGGTGTCTTATCTACAAATGATTCTGTGATTCATTATGATTTAAAAAGTAACTAATTCATGTGCTTCACTCGTGTTCCTCTGCGTTCTCCCACTTGGTTTATGCTCTTGCATCATGGCAAAGGAATGAATACCTTTACCTGATATTAATATAATTATTATCATCATTACTATTGATGTAGAAAGAATATGTTATCATGCTCTTTGCAGTCCTTGTTATGTAATAGTTACTGTCAATATTGGATAGAAAAACTCTCAGGGACTCCACCCTGATGTCAATAACCCTGCAAGGGCACTTTCAGCTTAAAATAACACAATTAAACTTAACCCTGATGTTATTTCTGAGGGCTCAGACAAGGTGTGGGTCTCTCTCACTCTTCAGAGACATTCAGCTGTATTTTCACAGTATAAAATATGTATTTTTTATAGTGCCACTATTTTGAGAATCACAAACACTCCACACTTCTCCTTTTTGACTCTGTTTAAAATGCCTCTTATGCTTTAGGGTTCTCTTGTTCAGTAAATATTGCTGCTGAATTTATTATGTGGAAGGAAATAGGAGTTTTGTAGATATTTGTATTAACTAGGAGAAAAACACCCAGTAGATTTCATCCCAGTTAAATGAGAGTATTTTGAACATGATTCCTCTTGGCTTTGGCAAATGTTTCTTTTTCCAGCAAATCTTACAGGAGGATAGAGAAAGGGATGCTCTTGAAAGATACTGGATAAAAATCAGAAATAAAAATAAGATAATTTAAAATCAAATACTTACATTGGAAACTTTAAACTCATAGTAAATGTAGGCCCTTTTCTCAATTGTACCTAAAAGGTAAAGAAAGAAGTTACACCTGGAGTGCAGAAAAGAATAAAATTAAAGTAGGGATGTGCCGCTGCTAGAGACCGATAAACTGTTAATTATCAGGACTGCATTCAAAGCTGCACTAAGCGACTCAAATATTTACTAATGTTTCTCTGAGGAACGGAAATGTCCCTTCTTCTTTCTCCTTTGGCCAGTCTCCCAGGAGATCTAATTTTTTCCAAAAAATTACACTAAAACCAGCTCCTCTAAAACGTAGTGATTTTTTTTATTCACTGTTATTTCTTCTCAATTCATCTTAAATAGAAAAGTTTTGATCAAAGCTTTACATAACCTAAATAAGAATTTAACATAACCTAAATAAGAATTCTTCATACAAAAATAATGGTGATAATAATAATAATAATGATAAATGCCATGGGACCATAAGAGAGGAAATAACACACGATCAGGAAAAAGAAGTACGAAGTCTGGTCAATCTGGCTTTTTTTTTTCCCCCACGTACAAAAAGACAAATCCTCTCACCACAGGCAAATTGCAAATGGTTCCCCTGTAAAAATGCAACCTGTAAGTTTTGGGCAGGCCGTAAAAGGATGAAATGTTTTATTGCTTTGTTTGGCAGCAGCAGTGAGGGCAGTAATGGCTTTGTTATTTTAGGCCAGAGGAGCACATGGAGCTGTCACCCCGTGCACAGCAGCCACCCAGGGCCTGCCGGATTTATGGCAACAATAATCAGCTGAATCACTGCTCTATTTCTTTAAAGCATCCCCAACTTTCGCTAAATTCCAAAAAAGCAGAGGCTTGGGAGTTTGCCTGTGAGGTACAATTGGTACAGCCCACAAGAAAAGGGGAATGTATGAAGTTTCCAACATTGACGTTCAGATACCTCTCTGGATGGGCGGTGGTTTGCCTAAATCCCAAGGGAAAAACCTGTCACCTCCTGACAATCTGAAGATTTCTCCTGAAAACCAGAGGTTTGACCTTAAAGCAGAGGTTTGACCTTAAACTAGAGCTTTGTGTCTTTTTTCTTTACTTGTGTCGAAGTAAGTTGTGACTTCAATCTTACATTAATAACAGCCAGAGTTTTCTGCTTAAAAGTGATGAAAATCATTTGATTTATGAGCAAGTAGCAGCAGCGTGTTACAATGCCTTCTTTTCAGCAGGAGCACTGAAATTTGAGCACGTTAAATGTTTGTTAACCACATTTATTTCACTGTTGATGGCTGCTCACCTGTAGACTCTCCATCATCCCAGAACAAATCCCCGGAAGCTTCCTTGTTCATATCCAGGGCAATTATCAGTCCCATTGGATTCTTGCGGCTGTGGAAAGAGAGATTTATGTGTGTAACAACCATCTAAACACTCCTGATGCATCCTCCATGTTCATGTAAGAGTGAAACACCCAACAGGGTCACAATCCTTGGAGAATTGCTTTAATTAAATTTAATCCTTGGTTTCCTTTCACTTTCATGCAAATGGATTAAAATACCCAGCGAGTTTACAAATTTCTATGCAAATAATTCATCACTAAAGGTTTGGCTCACAGGTAGTCCCACATTTCAAGGTGAAAATCCTAAATACAATGGGCTGCTGTTAGTTGTAACCTAGAAGTCCTCAGGCCCGTTATGGGGGGAAAAAAATATAAAAGTGTTCCATTTGGGATCCTACCTGGCCACTGTGGTGTTGCCTGGTTTCTGAACTGGGAAAATGTATCCTCCTCTCAGGTGCAGCCCCATTTTGTCTGCTGGGGTTTGTAAATCTATCCATGTTTTCTTAATGATGACTGGTTCACCCTTATGGACAGGGATTGAAAAGAGAACAGGAATTTTGCATTACCCACTGCTGGGAGTGTTTTCTTAAGTCCTGAGTTTCATCAGATTGTTCCTTATAAAAAAAGCTGAAGCTGTGTAAATATCTATGGGTTAATGGATATATAAAATAAAATGATTGAATATCACAGTGATTTAATGCCACAATTTGAGCCCTTTCTTGAGGCGCCAGTTCTTGCGCTTATCCCACCACCCTTCATCCCTTGTCTCCCGGGTAACCCCAAAGTCTTTCCTTCACGCGTCTGTCCCCAAAGCAAGGCTGACAATCCTATTTCATCACATTCCCATCTAGAAAATGATGTAATATCCCATAACATCCCCTGCATTTCCTTACCGTGTCATAATCGTACCACTCTGCATCAGGAAAGTACACACGAGTGGACTCCACACCCTAAAAGTGAATAAAGAAACAACTTTCATATTTCAGCTTAATCAGATAAACTCGATTTTCCAACAAAGATTTTCACGGTGAGAAAATCATTGATATTTCTACACTTTGCTGTTTCCTGGTGTTTAGGATGTGCCCAGACAGGGGGAAGGGGCAATCCAAGCACGATTTCTGCAGAGCTGCTGGGGTGTAACTGAATTGCTGCTCTGCGAAGTGGCAGCTCACTGAAAGCCACCCAAAGCCACAATGCTTCAAACCCACTGAACCAGATCCTATCCACGAGTATCTCTCTATCTTCTTTATTTCCGCGTATTTTGGGGCTGGCACCTCTCAGATTCTTGCTTTCCCTTTCTGTATTTAACAAATGTTTTACGTTTCTCCGTGGCAAATGTGTTGCTGGCAGGAGAAATCATTATTTACAAGATTCTGCCACAGAATAAACCTTTTGTTTGCTTGCTGCACCACAGAGAAGCTGAAATGCAGCAAATGACTCCAAAGGAAATTCAGAGATGATGTGGAGATGAGGTAAAGCAGAATTTCAGACCAGGCATCCTTGACTCCTTAGAAGACTGGAAATCAGGAGTAGGATTTAACTGCAAGATTTTCTGTTTCAGCAGGGGTAAAAGTGTGCTGGGCTCTCTCACTGGAAGCAATAAATGAAGGAGAGGGAACTGGTGACTCAACATGGCCCAAGGTTACCAGGTCAATCCCAAACCTACCGGCTCAAGAACAGGGGAAATCAGCAGCCCAGGGCCCCACAGGAACTGCCTGTCGATGTTCCACGTTATTTCATCAGAGTAGAACCTAGATAAATGTGAAGGATAGAGCAGAAATTGTGTGGGGGTTTTTTGTCATTTATATCAGCACAACCCCAAGGTTTCAGGGTACTGATTGTCCATGCCATATAAAAATCCCCTGATTACGCCAAAATGGGGTTTCATGGATTGGGAAGTTGCCTACAGATATCCCAATGTGCGTTTCCACAGGATAGTGGTTAAGAAAGCCTCCTAACCGTATGAAATGTGTCAGATTTTTGCTATTGGTTATAAAACTCCCAGACTCACTCGTGTAGCAGCGGCCTCACCACCGTGTGCCCTTGGGTGTGAGCTTTGTAGAGCAGCGTGTACAGGTAGGGCAGCAAAGTGTAGCGAATGTTCAGGTAGTGCTTGGAGCTGTTCACCAGCAAGGAGTTGTGTCCAAACACAGCTGGGTCTTGATGCTGGAAACAAACAGCCGCTGTTATTATTTCCAGGTTTCTCAAAAGCACTTTGTTCAGAGGGGCTGGGGCTCCGTGGGGCAGCTCTGCACCGGGCTCTCCTTTCTGGTGCTGTGACCTGGTGCTGTCCCTCTGTGCTGCTTGCACTGCCCATCCCTCCTTGTCCATCAGGGTGTCACGGCAGGACACGGAATGGACTGACTCCATGGAGTTGTCAGAAGAGAAAGAAGCTTTATTTACAATCCCAACAGTTTCTTTTAGAACACGCTGTGTAAAAAGGTCTATTATTGCTCCATGGCACTGACACTGCTCTCCATTGGGTCAGGAATAGGAAACAACCCCTGGGACAGTTGTTCTGGCAAAGGGAACACTGTTTGCTGAGCCTGTGCTGAGACACGGAGAGAGATGTTTTGGAAAGAGAAACTGTTGGCAGCTTTCCCTTGGGAAAGGAGCCGGCAATGGTCAGTGAGCTGAAATTCAGGCTCAGAAATGTCGAGCTCACATCAGGGTTACTCCAGGATTCATCCTGGCAGTCAGGTTCGTGCCAAGGAGCTCCCAGGGGTCAGCCTGGTGGCTCACACTCGATGTTCCTTGGTGGTAGGAGCACCCAATATTCATAAAACTGTTGCCAAAGAGCCGTATTCTCAATTAACCCTTATGAAACCCAACCTCTCCCATCTATAATTTCATAAAGACAGCTTAAGGTCCTGTTTTCAAACTGGTCGGTGATGGTGAGGATTAGAAGTGATATTAAAGGAAATGTGGTTGCGTAACACAAAGCAGTTTTGAACAGAAAGCACAACTTACAGCAAAACCTTCGCAGTTGTGGTTCCTGGAAAATGGGTAAAATGCTCCCACTTGCATCCATCGCCTGCAAAGTTCTTCTGTGGTGTTTTCACTGAAACCACAAATATCTGCTCCAATCTTAAAAAAAAAAAAAAAAATTAAAAAAAAATCAGAATGTGTGTTCTGCACCTCAAAATGCACAACACATTTGTAACTTTCTTCTCCCAAACCCAGCTATGCTGTCCAAAAAATTAAACTGACCCCTCAATAACATTGCCCATCATTCTACTTCTTCCAAATTTTACCTTCGTCTTTGGTGATCATATGCACAGAATGGGAAAAAAGATTCAAAATCATGCAAATTTAATCATCAAAAGGATTTTGGCTGTTTCCCTTCTAAGTGGATGTTTTACATTTGAAATTATAAGCAAACCAGGATCTGTTTCACATACCTCACTAGTGTTTAAAAATTACTAAAATAAGAGGTAGATTGGGATATATAAGAGAATAAGTTTGTTACCCACTTTTATGTCACCACAGCCACAAAAATCAAAATAAAAATCAAAAAAAACCCCTCTAAATCAAAATCTAAATCAAAAAATTGATAATTGAAAGGAAATGTTCAAAGGAGATTCCTAAAAAGGGTTAATTTTGAGGTGCAAATGTGAGTGATTATTTAGAGAGTGCTTGGTTAGATAATCTGTTCTCTGTTTTGAAAGGATGGCAGGAACTGATGTCCTACGTAAGGAATTCCGAAGAGGTTAAACTCCAGCATGCCAGGGATCGCCCATCTCAGATGGTCCCACGTGGCTGCATTGTCCCCCAGCCAGTGTCCCGTGTACTTTCCTGATCCCGCAAAAGTAGACCTGGAGATGAGGAAGCTTCTCTTTCCTGGAAACACCTTCTCAATGGCTCTGGAAAGGAACGAGGCTGGAATTACACAGGGGAAAAGACAACTCGGACATTGATAATTCTGAGCAAAGCCAGTTTGTACGGATTTGCACTGATTATTCGTCCCAAGGATGGGGTCGTCCCTTTGGAGGTGTGTTTCAGCGGAGTTCAAGACACTCATTTGAAATAATCTTTTTACACACTCTCCCAAAACCAATTTGTGGCTTTTCCTACCAGCCCCAGGCCGTGGATTTTGCCTTGGCTAAATTGGCTCAAAGGTAACATTTTCCAGGAATTTTGTTCCTTCAGCAGTCAGGTCTTGTGGTGCTTTGGAAAATGCAGGTTATGCACTGTTCTGAAACCTTTCTGCAGGATTTTAGGGTGCATTCCTTACTTCCTACTGGATATGGCCATGGAATATCCATAGAGACTGTGGACATCATATTGCTTCCCCCAGTTCTGCACTGCATCCATGCAAATCGTCTTGGAATACATGAGTCTGTCGAGAATCCCTTGAAGAAAGGAATACAAATAGCACTGGTAAGGTACATTTTTTTTAATTAATATTTCCAATCTCTAATGCACGTTTATGGTATCAAAGCTCTTTTTTTCTCTTTATTCTTTCACTCAGGCAGTTTAATTTCTACAAAACCAAAATGCTGCTCTTGGCTGTTGGTTTGGTTCATCTTCGCTCTGTGATATTTCCACTCCTGAGCTTTGCACTCATCCCAGGAGCTGGGAACTGTTCCTGAATCACCATCACCAAACTCCTGAATCACCATCTGACAACACGCTGGCAAAGGTTACTTAAATCTGCTATTAATACAAACTATGGACTCCATTTTAGTTTTGCAAATAGCTGAAAAACTACTGACAGTGCAAGAGGATCGTTACGTAATCAGACATAATAAGGCAATGACAATATCCAGTATTTATTTGCCAAGATAAAAGAGTCAGTTCCATAAACCACACCTGAAGTATACAAATACAAGCACATAAATACTATTTTCTGTCAATAGGAATGTAAAAACCCCACCCATAAGAACTACACTAAAATCACGTTCTATCCTTGAAGACAATTAACATTTTATTTGATATTTTATTATTTGGATTAAAGTAGCTGGACTTACTGGGAGTGTAAGGAGGATAGTTTAAGTCATTCTGTGCACAACCTCTTTTTGAGCCTCGAACAAAGTTGGACACTTCATTCATATCCTGGAAAGGGAAGATGCAGGATGTAAAAGTTGCTTTAAGTACATTTCCCTAAAAAGTCTTCTACTCTACTCCGTCATCCTTTAAAGAATCATTAGATATTCTTCAATAACTCTTTTCTGATGGCAAAAATACCTTTCAATCCAATAAAAGTTCAATGAAACAAACATCTGCTATCACCTATATTTTAAAAACAAAAACAAAAACAGAAATGAAAATCCTGAATGACTCACAATCCATAGTCCATCATAAGGCACGGTGTCATGGAACAATTTGCACTCGTCTGCCCACCAGCTCGTGCACTCGGGGTTGGTGAAGTCTGGGAACACAGTTTCGCCAGGCCACACCTGGAATAGTCAAAGGAAAATAAGGAATGAAACTTTGAATGAAATTAAAAAGGGTTTGTAGGATCACAGACCTGCTCAGGTTGGATGGGAGCTTGAAGAACACAAAGGGTATGAATTTCTTAACTTTGCATTTTTCAATTGCTTTTCTTGTGAGTCCCACAAGGAATAATACATAGCTGAGAAAATTCTCAATAGAAGTGAAGATTAGAAATTAAAAGGATAATGTGGGATCTGGCTCTTCAGTTGCTACTGGAAATAAATAGGAGCTGGCTGATGAAATGTCCCTTGAGACTTCAAACTACCCTTTAATGTAAAAAAAAAGTTAGGGTTAACGTGAACATGTGTGATTTTAATTGCTATTTTAGTTCTATTTTTCCTTAAAAAATTAAAATTTAGAAAAATATTCATTTTGATGTAGAATGAATGAAAAATACCTTTTTTGTTGTAAACAATTGAAAAAAGTTAAGAAAGGCTGAGAATTACAGTGAGCAAGAGACATGACAAACTTTGCTCTTGCAGGTAGAGAAGTCCCCTGAGCTAAACGAAACCATAACAGTGACAACAGATCCAATTCAAATGTGTAAAGCCACAATTACCTCCCCAAGCAGTGTTGTTCCATCTGACTCATTAACCCAGACTTTTCTCTCCATTCCCCTGACGTAGCTTCCATAGGGGCTTCCATCAGTCAGATTTTGGGTGCTAATAGCAGGATCCTAAAGAAATTAGAAAACACCGGAGAAAAGAAGAAATCAGGACATTCCATCCATTATGGCAGGCTATAAATGCAATAATTACACAGAATAAATAAAGAATAATTATAAATAACTGTCATGGAAGTGTTCACAAGGGAAAAAAGGAGTCATTAAATGCTTACCAATATGATGACATATTTTTGTCCATGTCTATGCAAATAAGCTGCAAATTCAGGGAGCTCTTTAAATTTCACCTTGTCATAAGTAAAATCTTTCCTATTTTCCATATATTCAATATCAATGACCTGAGTGTCCTGAAAGAGAAGGGAGTTCAGCTTTTCCGTGAGAAGTGATAGGCAAGGATTTTCATTAGCCCATTTTCTTCCCAAATATTAGCTTAATATTAGGGTATTTTTATTCTATTGAAAACATCAGGTTCTTGCACCCTAAAATCTAATTTTAAAAGTTAATTGTATTTTGCCTTTGACTGTCAATTAATAATAATATATGGTTCCATAACTGTCCATAGGACATTAAAAATCTTTCAAGAGAAGAAAAATGGGTAGAGTTGGAAAGAATAAAAGAAAAATTATTACAATAAGGTGTTTGAATAAATCTAACTGCAGTTAACCCACCTCCCATCCAGCCTTCTGATAACGAATATAACATCAAAATGCACAAAAAACCTTTGGCATCACACTTTTCGTAATCCCAGCTCATGGGAAATGAGGCAGATGTAGGATCCCGGCATCCCCCCAAACCCCAGACTCACGTAGGGCATTCCAGTGGCCCTGTTCCTCTCCACAATTTCCTTCACCTCATCCAGGGAGGCGTAACCGTAGCGGCTGAGCTGGAACCCCAGGCTCCAGTAGGAGGGCAGTGCTGGCAGTCCCACGAGCTGTGGGGGGAAAACAAAGACCCCACGTGCTGTTGGACACCCTGCGTCACCTCACGCCCTTTCTCTGCATCCACTGGTGCCTCAGGATTTGAGATTTTGTATTCCCAGTATATTTTAATCCTGCAGTTCTTTAGTGCCTGACTCCAAACCCCACCCACAGTGTGAGCTGCTGCTTCCCCATTTGGGGCAGACACAGCAACTCCTCTCCAGGCCTGGCAATCAAGGACCCCTCACTGCCTCAGGCCTCAGAGATGGGAACAAAAGTGAGCTGGGGGAAACTCGGGGTGAATGACTTCATTACCTGAAGCTGTAACTGGAAGATGAACCCCCAGTGTGCAAATGGCCCAAACTGATCAAAGTGTGAAACCCCGTGACCCGGGGTCCATTTTGGGTGCAGCCCCTGGGGCTTTCCCTGCCCCAAATGTACCTGGAGGCCCCTCAATAAATAGAATTGCTTTTTATTCCCTTAGCTCTGTCTGGCCTTTGTTTTTAGGTAGTCCTGATAAGGCATCACCACATTTCTCAAATCTGCACCAACAGCACACACTAAATGAGCAGCCCACTCCTAAATATAATGTTTTTTCCCTATTATTCATTTATTTTAATGATTTTAAATTTCATATTTTGGGACAATGCCCACTCTTTAAGGTGTCACTGGAACCGAGGCAGATCTCAAGAAGTGCAAAAGTTTTGTGATCATAAAATCCAGACATCCTGTACACAAACTCTCTATCCCCAGAATATTGCCATATGAACAGGAATTTGTCCTCATGAGAGGAGCAAGGAAGCATAAATTATTCTAGACACCATCTCCAGCCCTAATGACCACAGTGTAAATTACAGATAAATGAATTTTGGAGCTCTTGGGTCTCCAGCATGGTCTCCTCTCCAGCCAGAGAAAAAGAATATTATAAAATAAATCCCAAGCGCTTTGAAAAAAATCTGTTCAATGCATAATCCCTGTAGGAAAAGGTACCTGCAGGTACTCCTGGACTACTTGCTCTGGAGTGTCCCCCAGGAAAATGTAGAAATCCAGGATTCCTCCAATGGTTCTGTAGGTCACTGCTGGAGCAGGCTGCACCACAAACTCTGCCAGACAAGAGTGCACAAAAACAGTTCTGAAGGACAGGAAAATCTAAAATAACTTTGCCGTTTACTAATTGATAGTTAGAGAATTTACTGTAAAAAGTAAAAAAAACACAAAATGCCTAAAGAACCCTAAATCATTAATTGAACTTGCCAAGAAGGGGAAATCAGACAACTCTTTGTATGTCCTATTTCCATTCCTTTACATCCTACAGAGAGGAGAATCAGAAGAAATCCAACGGTTCAGCCTTTTAGCTCTGAATTTTTAGTAGAACTTTCTAGCCCAAAGATGTCAGAACTCAGTAAACACAAATATAAATATAAAATATAAATATAAATATAAATATAAATATACTTATCTGAAGGGACTAAAGGATATTTGCTTCTAAGTATTGTTCACTACAAATTTAGCCTCTTGTTCCAGTGCAGATCTGTGCAGCCTTTGGATAAGTTCCTGACCCTCAGGTTTCCATCAAAATCCTCCCATGAACTGGGAGCTACTCACCGCTTGTATTTGAAATATTATTGGACACAGGACAATGACTGCCCTCAGATATTGGGGGTGTTTTTAAGAAGGGACATTTACACCAGCTCAGCTTTTTTGCAATCCAGAAGATCATTTCAAAAGAAATTCAGCTCACTGCTCAGAGCCACAGAGAAAGGTTTCTTACCCATGGCATTGCTGTTCATCAGGAAAACACCAAAGGAGGCTCCAGTGCTGTTTTCCAAACACAGGAAGAAAGTTTGGGCTCCATATAAATTATCCATTGCCTGAAATAATAAAGGGAACAGGCAAGCTGATTGACATCTAATGACAGGATCTGTTCTGGAATATTTCAAAATATATCATGGGTAGAACTCGAAGCATCTCAAAATGGAGCAAACAGCAGAAATTTAAATCCTGACACTTCTCTGTTTCATATGTTCTGTTTTTCCCGGTGTTCTCCTCCTTTATTTTCCATTAAAACAAGAATTAACCCAATAAACAGATGACAGATCTGGTGGACCTCCAGGAAAGCTGGCAGATATTTCAGCTCTATTTCTGGGGAATAAATGAGCTCATCAAGGGGAACTTGAGAAGTGCTTCCATGCCCTTTCACCATAGAGTAGGTTTTACATTTAATCTATATTTCTATTCATCCTACAAGGCGATAATTTTGATGTCTAATCTATGGAAATAGGAGAGTGCCTTGCTGCTTTTTCATTTCCTTTCTAATTCTTTTTACATTTCTGATGTTATTATTAGCAACATAGCCCCTCAGAAACACTAACAATTGTTGCAATAGTCGTGCTTTTTCTCCTGAAAAAGCAAATCCAGTTCAAATGAAAAAAAAAACCAGAATCTGAGCAATTTGAAATCAGCCTAACTTGGTGTTGTTCAGTGTTATTTTATCTTAATGAGTCTGCACTCAGTGGAGCCATTCAGTTAAGAACCATCTTCAGACCAGAGAAAAGAGTGAGAAGGAATCTCAAGCCAGTGGGTACAAATTCTAGATTATTAATTAACTACATACGGCCATCTCAGGTTTCAGTCTGTATACCTCCTGTTGCAGTGGGACAAAAGTTCCCCCTCAAAGCAGGGAGTTGCTCTATGAAGCTGAGGTAATGGGGAAAATAATCTTACAATTATCAAAAAATGGGTGTCATAGAAATTGTTTCATATAGGGACAGCCAGGAAACTCTAGAAACAAAAAACAGCTGACAGACGTCTTTTGTCTTGGAAAGAGGCAGCTTTTAAGGAGAATTTTCCCATAATTTGAGCTCCAAGGATGTAGCTGAAGGAGCCTGGGCCATCCGAACTGAACCCTGCACGCAGCAGAGCATTGGGGCATATCGTGATTTATGAGCATGTTATTTTTTCTGATCATCAGTAGAAGCTGAAATCTCATCTGTTAAGGTTTATCCACTGGTTATCCACCAACACAAAAATCAGGGAACATCCATCAGTACCACGGAGCCTTTCACTAACAACAACAACACTCCTTGCCTGCAAAACCTTTAGGGAAAACTCAGCGGATACACGAATGTGCTCACTGCCCAAGAGGTTTGGGTGACAGAAAGGCAGGGAAGGAGGGGAAATGACCCCAGACTCACGGCAGAGGGGCCGGTGTCCCTGCTGAAAATAGGCCAGGTCTTCCAGTGGAGGTCGTGCCTGTACTGCTTGTGCACGTGCTCCCCCACGCCGTAGATGTTGCTGCTGGGCAGTTTGATGGAGAGCTGCAGGAACTGGTCAGCGTACTGCAGGGGCCCTATGGTCGTGTCAAACCTGGTGAGAAAGTGTCGCCCTGATTTTTTCAGCCTTCCTGTGTCGCACAGTTTCATAGTTCTTAGGTTGTTTTTAACGCACGGGTGTTATAAATAGAAGCAATGTTTTTCTTAATTCAGGGTAGTTTACATTCTTGTTTTAGAGCTATGGACAGCTGATGGACAGTTGTCTTGAGCAATGGGATGGGGAGAGGTGTCAGCCTTCTCCCCCAGTCCCTGGCCTTTGTAGAAATACTATAAAAGTGGAGTCAGATTTTTGTTACAAACAGTTCATGCCTTCTCACCAAAGTGAGTGTGTGTCCGTCTGTGTGTCTAACAACAGCAAGAAAATGCAAAAAAAGAGAGAAAAGGAAGGATTTTACCAAGAGTTGTTGCAAGAACTGTTCCTGCTCCCTTGGGCTGGAGCTGGATGGCAGAGTCAGGCACCCACACGGATCTTTCAGGTTTTTTTTCCAGCTGTTGTTGGAGTCAGAATTCTCTTTTGGGGCCTCAGGTGGAACAAATGATGGTGGAAGGCCGCAGACTTTATCAGAATAATTGGGATTTTGGTAATGAACTGTTGTAACACATTGTCATTTTATAAGGAGGGCTCTGGTTTTTTGGACTGTTTAAGAATTGGGGAAAATCAGTGATCTTGTGCAAAGAAATTTATCAAGGATTTATCTCTGAGGGGCTGCCCTTATCCCATAGTATCAACAGCTTCCTTTGAGATCATCACTCTCAGAGTCCAACATCACTGTCATTTTTTCTTTAGAGCCCCAAATACAAACACTTTTATGAAATTAAACGAAGACCTAAAGAAATTTAGGTAATATTCCAGACAATTGTTTCAGTGTGGCCCCACAGGTGTCTCATCCCCCTTCCTGGACCTGTTCAGTCAGTCAGGCACTGCTGGCTGCCAGGTCCATCTTCTGTGCCCTCCATAATTGCAAATCAATCATTACACGGGGTTCCAAGCAAGAAAACAATACTAATAAGAGAAAAAAGCGAGCCTTAATTAATTAAGCCCGAAGCCTTGCTAATCCAAGTGGCCCAGCCCTGTGACAGGTAATCATTGCTGGCTGATTTAATGAGCACCTTCATCCTGGCACTTCCTCTGTCTGAGGGCGCTTGGACACCTGTGGGTTGGTGGGTTTGGTTTTGTTTATTTTCAGGACATAAATGGGATGAGAGAATTCAGTGTTCAAGTTCATGGAATGTCTTACACACAGCCTTACATGACCAGCTATCCCTGGCTATCACAGGTCTAAAGGGCAGCCTGATTTTGGTGGTTCAGGGCCTCAGCACAAGGGTAGTAAAGAAGATAAAAGGTGCAATGAGGAATTTTCCCCTCATGGTTTGAAGCATTGCAAAGAGTCCATCAGATAATTAAAATTCCCCATACTGAGGCTTCCCCAGCACGGGGGGAACGTGATCAGAGAGCTACCCCTGAAACCTTCCAGACAGAGCTTCCCATCTCAGACTTTGTTCCCAAAGCCATCCCAAGGGTTTTTAAGGAACATCTACCAGTCAGGAGAAGGGAAGAAGGAGAGGCTGTGCCCCAGAGGACACCTCACAGGTGGCTCAGACTTTGTTCCCAAAGCCATCCCAAGGGTTTTTAAGGAACATCTACCAGTCAGGAGAAGGGAAGAAGGAGAGGCTGTGCCCCAGAGGACACCTCACAGGTGGCTTTCAGGGCGCCCCAGTGACACCTGTGCTGCCGAGGCAGCCCCGCCAGGACTCACAGCACTTTGCCATTGCTGGCTCTGGTCACCACGAGGCCGAAGGGGTTGTGCTTCAGCTCCACCCTGTAGCTGAGGCGGAGGGCTGCGGGCCCCGTGAACGGCCGCACGTTCTCGTGAGGGACCTCGAACCTCCGTGCGCTGGGGTCCGTGATCTGCACACACGCACACAGCACAGCGTTGGGCCTTCACGCATTCATCCCGAGGGCAGACATTTCCCAGCGTTACCCATAGGTCTGACTCGGGGTATTTCCACCCTTACCCCAGTCTCCGCTCCTGCTTTTATTGTTATTCGCTTCCAAGTTAAATTACTCATCTTCAGCTGTTTTCTTCAGGATATTCTACTCTGTTTCCCTGGCTCACCAGCAGCCCACCACAGGACAAAGTCTCCCAGAGAATTTTCTCAACCCCACAAGCCACTGATACCCCACACCCATGGCACAGACTCGAGCTCCCCATGGAGAACACAAACCATTGGTAAAGATAGTATTGTCTGTCAAAATGACTGAGAGATGTGACTGGGCCATAAATGAAAAAATAAGTAAATACATTTATCCCTCAAATCTTCCCACAATGAGGACAAATGGTAGATAATAGAGAAGCTGAGCTTTTCAAAGGCCTCGGTGATTTTTCATGCACAATTCCCACCGTGCCAAGTGCCTGTTGACCTGAGGCATTGCAACAGCAGGCAGGACAATGACACAACTTTAGTGGGAACCATGAGAGTGCTCCAGAGGCATCAACCCTACACTCCCTGCACAGGCACCCCCACGTCTGGCAGAGAAAAGAGGCCTTGAAGCAGAAGAGGACAAAGACTGACCTTGAATCGGAAGCGGTTCTTTTCCTGATACTCTCCCGTGAGCAGCAAGGTCTGGATGTCGTTCCCAAAGAGGGAAGGGGATGGCAGCCTCTTCAACGTGGCCTCAAACCCTTGGGAGAAAAACACGAGGGGCTGTGTGGAACGGGACAGTAAGGGGGTGTGTTGGAGCCCTGGGCACTGAGAATTTCAGATTTCTGTGCTGGCCGGCACTGACCCCCAAGCAAACACTGCACTGACCTGAGGCTGTGGAGNCAAAAAGAAGAGAAGAAACCCACAGGGTTGGGAACTGGGGGGTGCCAGCCCAGAGCTTACCTGCCTGGGTGGATCTCTGGGAGCCCTGCACTTGGTAGCCGTGGTTGGGGGAGAAGAAGCACCAGGGCACGCTGGTGTCGCTCTGGGGGCTCCAGCAGCAGCCACGGCGGGTGCAGGTGCTCTGAGCAAGGGCAGGAGGGACACAGATCAGCTAGGGTTACACAAATAAATCCGTGCTAAACCCGTCAAAGGGCGCATTTCACCCCAAACACCAGAATCCTTAATAATTTCTGCACCGAGGTCAAGTTCTCCTTTGGAAAACTCTGTGGAGTGAACTCAATGGCACAGAAAGCACTTATAAAGAGGATTTTTTTTTTTTTGGATTTAGAGCAAACTTGCTTATTTGGGCATTCATTCTTTCTTAAGACCGCTAGATCCACAGGTAAAATAAACATTTTAGAAGAATTATTGAAACATTTGAGCTGTGACAGATGCAGCAGAGTCTGACCAAAAGCCACACTCCGGAGAGGGGGTGAAATTAATCATGGGATTAACATCTAATAGACATCTCTATATGCATAATTAAACATTGTGTATCATAGCTACATTTTAATGTAATTTTCCAGTATCAGAAATATCCAGACTGCTTGTGCACAACCTCAAATTGAGATAAATAATTTTTATTTTTAAAAATCAAACCTATTGTTTCAAGCCTCTGTCTCAGTGTAGTGGCACCAACCTTTACACTCCCATTCATTAAAAAGCTGAAATTGCTCTGCTGTTAGAAATTGACTTGTTCATGTGCTCTGTGTGTGAGGTTTATGTCTGGAGATAAGATTGGGGTAATTAATCACTCAGTTTCCACCCATTTTCTCTCCTTAAACCCCCATTCATTACTTAGGGCAAAGGACAGTGGCAAAACAGCTCTCACTGGGGGTGAAGGGCACCCGTCAGTGATCTCAGGTATCCAATTCCAAAAAAGGCACCTTCAATGCCTCACTTTCACCTCTCCACTACCAGAAGCTCTTTCTGCCTTCATCTGATTGTGTTCAAAAGCTTTTGGTGTTTGTAATAAATATTTAAAATATTCTGCAGCCTGAAATAGGTGGAGATAACCCCAAACCTTCATTGCTGCTGTCCTTGTTTTGGGGTTGGAGAGTCCAAAGTGGCCAGGGTAGGTCAAATTTTTTTCAGAGGTTCTGGACAGATAAGATAAGATAAGATAAGGCAGCTCCCATTTTTCAATCAGGCAGGTGCTGAAGGAAGCACTGAGGGAGCTCACAAAGCCACTGGCTTGGGAAGTCTCAGGGCATTTATTTGATAGGGGTTTCACAGAGAACATAAATCACCCAAAAAACCTCCCAAAATAAACCCCAGATTCAACACACAGTGAAATGTTTTTCTCTCTGTCATGGAATCATCCCGTCAGAAAACATTTGCCATCATTTCCATCAGGTTCCAACCCAAAGAAAAGGTTTGGAGGAGAGATGTGGGGACTCTTTTTCCCCCCTTTGATACACAGAGTGATGTAAGCCCTTTGTAAGGCTGTGAAAAACCCAGGCTTACTTCCCACCTCCCCAGATCCCACCAGGAGAACTTCCCATTTCCCATTTATAAACTTTTGCAGAGTAAAGGAGAGGAAGCACCAAGCCCTCCAAGACTGCGGAGATCACAGCTTTATTCCCTTACTTCATTTCCTACCTATATAGGGGAATATCCTAAGTATAAGAACAGATTTGCCATTCCATCTTCTTCTCCCTTCCCAGACCAGTGACCATCCCATAAAAAGTAGAATAAACTGATTTTCCTAAAACCTGGCAGTTCAAGCACCCACATTCCCAGCTCCCTCAGCATCATTTTCTTTTCCTCAGCTATTTCTCCTGAATAATAAAAAGCAGAACAAACTGAACTGATTTTCCTAAAGCCTGGCTGTTCGGGCACCCACATTCCCAGCTCCCTCAGCATCATTTTCTTCTCCCCAGCTATTTCTCCTGAGTACTTCTCCACTCTTTTCAGCAGTTCCTTCACAGCCCAGTGCTATTTTCCCAACTGGATCTTATCCTGGCAGATCTGTATTGCTGTGGCATATTGAGCTTCCTGCACAAGGAAGGAAATGCAGGAGCTGAGGATCAGTCACGCCCAGCCCAGGCAAAGGAGCAGAGTTCACCAGAGACACTGGGGAGCCTGTGGTAAAAGCAATCATCTGCTATAAATAAAGATGTGGTCCCAGCCTGTGAGCTGTAAAAGCAGCACAATAGATACCAGCGCCCAGGAAAGCTCAAGTAGGGATAACCCTGGATACGAGGAAGCTGTGCACACTGGGGTGCAGCACGAGCTGGGCACCAGGGACTCAAAGAAGAGCTGAACTAAAACGTGCTGAGCTAAAATATGCTGCTCTGTGCAGCCACACAGGCCTCTGCCAGCAGGGCATTTTGGGTAGGAAAGCACAGAAACCAAACCCAAACCAACAGTTCTGCCTTCCCTGAGCTCTCAGAGGAGTCAGCCTGGCCTACACAAGCTCTGCTCGGTGGAATTCTTGTTTTACTGGTGTGTTCTGCTTGTCTGATCAGACCTCCTGGCAATTTTCCACAGCAGTGAATAGTTCCTAAATATCTGTCTTCTTCCAGCATCTCTATCGTCACCAACCACACGATCAGACAGAAAATGTATTTCTTTCTTCTTTTCTTCCCTTTTTTCCTATTTTCTTTGCTTTTTGCTTCCTCCTCCATTTTCTTCCTTCCTCTTCCCTTTTCTTCATTTCTTCCTTTTGTCTCTTTTCTTCATTTTTTCCTCCCTCCTCCTTTTTTTTCCCCTTCCTCTTCCCCTTTCTTCATTTTTTCCTTCCTCCCCCTTTCCTCATTTTTCCTTCCTCCCCCTTTTTCTTCCTTCCTCTTCTCTTTTCCTCATTTATTCCTTCCTTCCCCTTCATCTGTTTTTCTCTCTTTCATTTTCTTCCTTCTATTTGCTTCTCACTTCTGCAATCCTACTCATTTTCTGGCTCCATCCTGGACATCTTCAGTGACTGAGGAAATCAAGGCAGACACTGAACCTTCCAGACCAGCTCGGCCAAATCACTTTTCCCAGCTGCTGTTTGTTCTGAGAGCCATTAACACAAAGCACTTCAGACGGGTGATGCAGCGCCTGCAGTTTTACAGGTTGCTGCATTCGTGTAGCCTGACACTACCAAACCTCTTCCAGGGAAAAACGTGCGCAGGAGTGAACGGATGTAGCCCTAAATTCACGCCTGACATGGTTTGGTTTTTGGAAATTCCTTTCCGTAAACAAGAGCAATGTTTTTCTAACTGTTCCTATGTTTTTCCATTCCTTTCTCATAGGAGGGACTTCCTGATCTCCCTCTTCTGTGACCAGTGTGATTGAAGAGGTTTGCCATTGTTTCACCAATCAAACTGCTCTGTGTAAAATAGTGTAAAAGAGAGACCATCCCAAAATAAAGTAGAATTAGATTTCTAGCCTTCTGAAAAAGTGAGTCTGTGTCATTCTTGGTAAACTACGACAAATGGAATCACTGGGATGGCATTCTGCTTTTCCTCATGGAGTAAAGGTGATATTTATCCCTAACCCTGTCAAATCTGCTGCCTCCTCTCCACGAATACTCAGGAATCACTTCTTTTACCTGTAATGCTGGATCAGGCAGAAGTGTTGCAATCTGCATCTACTTTTCTGCTGGGAGCTCTGACTTGATTGTTCTCAATTCTCTCCTACCAGCAGCCTTGCAGCTACGACCAGAGCGCCACTGCCTCCCTCCCTGCTTGAGGAGTGCAGCACTTCACCTGGGGTGGCTGCTTCAAAGGCAGTAATTACAGATTTAAATGATCTGCAAGGCTTCTCCTGCAGGGCTCTGCCTGCTCCTGGGGCAGGGAAGGAGCCTGAAGAGTCGAGGAACAGGCTGTGATTTGAACCTTTCCTAACCCATCCCCTGCAGGATTTTATTGAAGTACAAATCATAACAAAACCCATGGCATGAGAGGCTTTAACAACAGCCAGCTCTGGAATTAGGTGGGAATTTCCTCCGAGGTTCAGACAGCTGGTTAACAATTTTTCTACCTCTGTGAATGAGAACAGTAACCCACATCACACTGGGTTTTTTTTTTCTCCTGAGCTGCTCCTCCCCAGGTCAAAGAAAGATACCAGGCATCCACAAGAAAACAAGAAAATCCATAATAAAGATGAAAAATAATAATTATAACAATAATAGTCTTTCAAGAATAACTATTACAGAAAGGTTCTCAAGGTGAAAGCACTGAAAAAAAAAGGGCATCATAAAATCATGGCAGGGTTTGTGTTGGAAGGGACCTCAAAGCTCCTCTCATTGCAATTCCTTCCATGGGCAGGGAACCTGCCCCCAGCCCAGCCTGAGACGGTGCCATTCACTGGGAATTTGAACTCCAAGGTTCTTAAGCCAAAAGGTCTTTTCTATACTCTGCTCTCTCAGACACCCCAGCCAGGAGGGGAAGGCACTGGGATCCGAAGTGGGGCTGAAAGGAAATTCTGAACACATCCTGGACGTTGGGAAAAGGCACAGCTCAGCAAAGCCCATCATTTCTGAGTTGCTGTAAATGCCAGGTTCTCACCCTCACACCGAATGAAACCCTTCAGAAAAAGTTGTTAAAAACCAAGAGTGACTCTTTTAGCTGCTTGATTGTCTGCCCAATATTTTTGCCACCTCTCCCCAAACCAGAGACATCAGAGTTTCTGTTTTGCAGGAGTCAAACTCCCCTGCAAACACTGGGGCAATCCCAGATTTAAACACGTTAAGGAAATACCTGACCTAGTAGAGACAAATTACATTTTTATAAATAAGCAGGTGGTTTTATGGGATGACATCTATTTTTTTAGTATTTTCCAGAACGTTACCTTTGTTGCTAATTGATCCGGGATGCAGTCAATTCTCTCTGCTATTGGTATCTTCTGACATTGTGGGTAGAAGTCTGTCAGGGAAATAAAGGAATGGGTTAGTACCAGGATCTCTGAACTGCAGTAATAACTTTATTCCCTCTGAACTCAGCATCTACTCCTGCTGGCTGCTTCCCTAGCAATGGCAGAGATTCAAATCACTATCAATCATTGCTTCCGTGATTTACTTTTACCTTTGGAAAATGGCACACAATTATTTCAGATATGAAAACTTCAAAATGTAAATCTTGGAACATATAGGTAATCCTGATACTTTTATTTCATTGGTCAGCTTTTCAGTGACTCCTGCGGGTCCATGTGCTCTGCTTCACTGAAAATACGTGCAAAAGTAAAAATTGAAAGAACTTTTCTCTTCTTAAACTGGGCTGACAAGGTGCTCCTTCCCCTGAGCCAGAGTTTTCCAGAGGAGCTGGAATTGGAGCACCAGGGAAAAGCACCTCAAAGCTCCATTAAAGTGCTCCTTTGGATTTCAGGTTTGTGGGGCTGAATTTAAGGTGGACAGCTTTAGCTGATTAAAGGAGCACTGAAGTTAATTTATGCATTTGGGGACATTGTTTATGGAACAAGGGTTGTGAAGTGCAGGGATGTGCCCTGGGATGAGATGGACACACACCCCCGGATTTGCCTCTTTGCATCATCTGCACTTGAGCTTTTTGCTCAAGAAAACTCCTGCTCCTGACGGAAACGGGAAAAAAAACCACTCAGATATTAGTCTGGCTGGGCAGTTTTGCTAAAACACCAAGGTGTTTGCCTTGTATAAGCAATAATTTTTATTTTTTCTGCCATTTTCACCTCCAAGCTTTTTGCTTCAGACCCCGTGTGTGAATGGAGTTACAGAAAATGGGACTGGAAGTGAAGCAGGTGCTCTGCATTGCATCCCTGGAACACAAGGCTCTCCTGATTTATCAGTGCATTAGCAAGAAACACTGTGGGATTTTAGGATTACAATAACGCTCCACACAATTTGGCCGCTCCCACATAGGTGATGAGGGAGATTTTTATCAGTGTTATCTTTTTTTTTATACTCAAAAAATTGAAACTACCTGAGCTCTGTGTTCCTAAAGGAAGCCCAATCAGCGGAGGGGGAGATAAAAGGTTTTCCACGACCATAAATCCCGACTCATGCCATTTATTGCGTTCATAACTGGAAACTCTGATAGTGCCATCCATGGGAAGGACTGGCCGTGATTCATCTTTGGATAACGATAAGAACAGGAGCTCTGAGTCAGAGCTGAGCACATCCCACTCAAGGTTTTTTGCTCCTCCAGCACCCACCTGGAGATTTCACTCCGGGCTCTCCCGTGGCCAGCAGCCCAATGAGGACACAGGCGATGACAGTCACCACAGAGAAGAGGACAATCAGGGAAATCTCCAGCCCACTGAACTTCCTGCCCATCTAGAAACCCAGAGAAACTCCATCACTCAAAGTAAAACACAAGGGACAGCTATGAATTACATTTCCAGGTTATTAAATTAGCAACATTTATAAATTATTCCGGTTTTAAGCCACATCACCTAGTCCATTTGGCTTAAATAAAACTCTCCTCAAAGACTATGTGTAACAAGTCTCCAGTTCAGGATCATCCACCCTGTGCAGATTATGAAATTATTACACTGAGGGAATGTATTTTTCTCCCTGTAATTTAACACAGAAAAATTTACTCCTGAGATTAACCATGGAGTTTCCTACAGGTTACTAAAATTCCTGAAACAGTAAACACAAAAAATCTCCTTCCCTTTTTTTCCTTTCCTAAACTTGCTTTTCTCCTTTAGAGCAAACACTAGTCTATTCATTTTAAAAGGAGGAACCTGATTTGTTAAAAATTTACCTGAGAAAAGCTGGAATAAACTCTGAGGGTGTGTCCAGGACAGGTGGGGAAGGAAGACAGAGGTAAATTGCTTATTTGTACAGTGGCAGAACAGAGAGTGTACAAGCTCATGGCACAGGGGTTGCTGCTGGGATCACAACTGAAATCTGGGAAATAACTCAGGGGAGTCAGGGCCTTAAAAAGTTGTGGAAAAAAAAGTTTTTTCCCAAATTCCTTTTTTTTAAATATTTTTTAGTGAAAAAGGCGGGCTGTGCCAAGGGGGCTGTGCTGGCTCAGAGAAGAACCCAGAACCATCAACACTGAACTGTGCACCAGCAATCCAACTGATTAAAACTAATTCAAACTAATTAAAACTAACCTTAGCAGCCAGATCAATACACGCTGGCAGCTACCACTGCATTTAGCTTGTGGTTAAAGGCATTTAACCTCATAAAACAGAGTTAAATACGGAGAAATTGGCTCGTTTTAGTTAAGGAAAGAGTGTGGGAGCACAGTGCATCGCATTGGCACATCAGAACACCTTTACATGTTTTAGTGATCACCCACAGGAGTGAAAAATACTTTAGAATGGACTATTTTGCGTGTGAAATAACAGTCTAAATTGTTCTGTGCTCCGGCTGCCATTTTTAACCCATCACAACCTAAAATCCCTGAATGATATAATCCTAAAATTTAAAAAAAACCCAATGATCATTTTCCTCAAAAGTACAATTTTATTCAAGTTCTTGTCATTAAAGCCTCCCATCTTACTGAATTTCAGTTCTTTCCTCTCCAAACCCTACAACATTGGAAATAAATCCTTATAATTTGCCAATCTAGGTTCTGTCGTGCGACTGAGCGCTCACCAGCTCGGCAAATCCCTCCAGAACCCTGGAAGCAATAAAATGAAGCCCTTACCTTAGAGTTTCTGTGGTTCCTTCATCCGCTGCTCTGGGCTGTGAAGTTCAACATCAAACCTGGGGCTTTATGAGCTGCTGTTATCAGTGCTCAGCTGTGTTTGCAGAGCGCTGGGCCAATGGCAGGCACAGCCAGGGTGACAGGCAGATTACAGACACTCTTTGGACTAAACGCTGGGATTATTGCAGTCCAGGGACTGCTCGTTAATTAATGATATTTTCCTTCAATGAGGAGCCTCGGGTTCTGCAAAGGAGAGAGAAGCAGCTATGAAATGCCAATCAGCTCATCCAGTGGCATGGCTGGGGTTTTTTAATCTCTTTTTCATCCATATCTTTGTTACTTTAACCTTTATGGAAGCCCTCGCATTCCTCATGTATTACTTCTGCTTAATCACCACAAGAAGTCTTTAGACATCCCCAAATGAGGGAAAGAGCTGTTGAACACATTGCAGGGGAGAATCAAATTTATGACCATTAAAATTTTTATTGGAATTAACTATAAGGTATTAATCTTATATCAATATAAGCAGATTTCAAGGGACACTACTAATAAATGTCAAAAGCAGAGGAAAAAGATGAAATAATAACACAGAAATGATAAAATTTTATAGCAAAGAGGCTTCAATCATAACCTTAATATCAGTCCTTCACACCTAACTGTTTTTTGTCTTTTTCTTGCAAGTGATAGGTAGGATTCTAACATTAAATCTGTATTTTCCAAAGGAAATCTTTCAATTAATATTATTAAAGCATTTACGAGTGTTTTTTCAATAATAAAGAAATGGCTGGGAAGTGCCACTTGTATTTTTTGTACCGCTCATGAATTTACTTCAATTCCCTGCTCTGCCTGTGTAGGCCCAGGAATGAGAAATTTGGAATATTTCCTGATGAATCACAGAGGGGACGGCCCCCTTTTCCTCAGTCAGCACTTCAAGGCAAAAAAATCAATGGCATTCATGGAGCAGTGGGACTCCCTTCCTTCCTTCCTTCCTTCCTTCCTTCCCTTTTTCCATGCATCCATCCCTCCATCCATCTATCCATCCCTGTCCATTCCTCCATCAATCCATCCATCCCTGTCCATCCATGTCCATCCCTTCATCCATCCACCCCTCTATAACTCCCTGTCCATCCATCCCTCCATCCATCCCTGTCCATCCCTCCATCCATCCCTGTCCATCCATCCCTCCATCCCTGTCCATCCATCCCTCTATCCATGTCCCCTCAGACCACTGCCACCACTCCCAGGGGCTCAGGCGAGCAGCAAGCTGAGTTTCCAAACAAACCTCACCCCTCCTTTCCATGGGAACAACGCCCACGGCCAAGAAAACTCTGGAACCATTGCTGACAATTGCTGAATACGCTGCTTTATGAGCGTCTATTAAAAACCCAAAATGGTTTAGTGTGGGTGATGAGGATGCTAATGGCTGGGGAAGCCTGAGAGGTTTGTTTGATGGATATTTGTTTTCTAAAGTTTATTTATTTCATTTGCCCGTTCCAGGAAAGCACCGGGCCCAGGGCAGCACGTCTGATGGGTTCCATTTAACAATCTCCCTGCGTCAATAAAACCATTTGCTTAAGTGCTTCCCTGAGCCTGCAGTGCCACAGAGCTCAGCCATCCATCACCCCGGGAACGCCTTCCCTGCCGCTCCAGGGCACAAACCCAGGGAACACCAAGCTCCCCGGGAGGGTTTCCCAGCAGGCTGCCCAGCTGAGAGCGCTCCCATTGCTCCTCAGAGGAGATCAGGGCTCCCAGGGCAAGGTGTGGGATCAAACTCCAAGGAGGAGCAGTGGGGAAGGCTCCTCAGCCAGGGACACTGAGAGGCCACAAAAACAATGAGAACTCCAGTGAGTGAAGAGCTGGAGCAGCGTGGGCTCTGCTGGCTTGGGCTTCGGTTTCCAGGAATTCAGAGCTGATTCCTTTCTGACAAGAAGTTGGGAAGAAGAATTGTTAGAAACCCAGGGTGGAGAAAATGGCATAGGAGAGCAATTTAGGAAATGAGGCGCTGTTAAAAAGGCAGAAAGAGACATTTATCACTTTGTTTTGAACAGGTCCATTTTTAATTAAGTCACACACAACCTGCAAAGCTCATTAGCTGGGCAGAGTGAGCTCCCTGGCATTCCTTCAGTCAGCTGGGATAAAAATTGGGATTTCAGCTACAGGACCATGCTAGGAAATACAAATGGCTTATGCTTTATCTACAGCTTAATAAGATCTGTCTTTTCACTGTTTTGGTGTCAAATATTTAATATAAGTTAGAGTTGCAGCCCTTAACTTCTGTAAGAATCTGTTGGCACGTTACTAGTCCCGCCAGGAACATAACTGTAATTAGGGAAGGATGTCTGGCACAGCTCCAGCAGGAACGCACTCCTGGAATCCCCACATTCCTCCTGTGCATGGCTGAACCCACCCTGCAATCCCAGTTCTCCAGGCCAGGAGCTCTCCGGGGTATCTCTGGCCACATCCCAGCACGGGAACAGCCTGAGCCGCTTTTAGAGGCCGGGAGTCTCCTCCAGACGTTCAGCTGAGCAAGGCAAGGAGCTGTGAAACCTCACCAATGCATTGAAAAAAGATTTTCCCCAAAAGAGGCTCTGGAGAGAACGAATTTGGATTCATCCCATGTTGTGTCGTTTTCCCCAAGCACATCACAATTCAAGATCAGATGCTGTGAGCTCCGCCTGAGACAAAAGCAGTTTTCATTTTATAGTAATTGACAACCAAAATATTTTGATTTTGTTTACCAAACAGACAGAGAAATAATATCAACTGAGTCATTTCACTGCAGTGGAAAAAAAGGACATATTTGAAGTTCATTTTCGAAGTGTGTGCAGCTCTTCTCAAAGAAATGCAAGTAGACATTGTATAGAAAACATTTTTCTAGATAAATATGTTTCTTTACACCTAAACAAGGGATCTTTATCCTCGTTCCAATACCACTTTTAATCCAACAAAGTATGGCAGAGGTGATGAACATTAAAATTTAATGCCAGTGTTTTTTATGAATTTTTATTAGGTCAAATCAGAGGCCAGTGATAATTAGAGATCAGTGACCATGATGATGATGACAAAGGTAAGGATTCCAGCAGGTCTATGGTGTATAGAAAGAGGAATAAATTTTGCAGCTCTCAGTGCAAATGAGGAAATGACTTGCTGGGAGTCTCTAAAACACAAAAATAATTACTGGAAGTTGGAGCAGAACACACTGCTCAGGTGATGACTCAGTGGGTGAGACCTGAAATCAGAGGAGAAATGTTATAACAATACTCCTAAAAAACCCCAAACCTTCTCATTCTTATTTTAATCACTGCTGAACACAAAAAGCACGAAGCGAGAAGGCGTCTGATGTAGAAGGAACAAGTGTCAGGATGGTTTGAACCATAATCATGAATATAAATCACTTGATTATGTCTGAAAATTAATAACTGCTGCTGCTCAAGATAGCAAAGGGTAGCTCTTAGTAGAGCCAAGCCTTATGTATTGCCAATATTTATTATCTACCTTCTCAACTGACAAAGAAATTACAAGATTTCAGGAGAAAAGAGAATATTTTTCCTTTGGCCATTCACGCATAAATATGTGGAAATATCAAAATGTGCCTGGCATTATTACTCGATCGAAATCTATCATTGGCTATTTGATTTTTTTTTTTTTTAAAGCTGTTATAAGAGAACATCAGCGATATTCCAATGTGGAAATATCTCACAAGCCAGAGATTTGAACCTGGCATTTGTAGCTGACAATGTTCACTCCAGGATAGAGTTCACTGCCTGTAAATGAAGGGGAAAAAGACAATTAATATTTGCTTCCAGCTAATTGCTGGCTCCAGACAATGCACCAAGCTGAAAGTGACTCTCAGCTGCATCCCCCCAGCTCTGCTTTGGGCAAAATGGAGGGAAAGGAAATCTTCACTTGCAGTTGGATGAAAACACCAACCACAGAAAAGCTGGGAAAAATCCCAGTCAAGCAGGAAGAAGTTTAATTCTTCTTTAATTCTTCTAAGTAATTATCCTTCCTCCTCAAATATCTGAATTCACAATTTGTTGATTTTTTAGACCAAGCCCGCTGTGGGTGCTGGTTTTGGGGTCCTTTTGCTGGGAACGCCGGTCAGGTTTAACTCTCAAACCTTCCTTTTCTCAACTTCAGCTTTATGTGATTTTTTTTTTCAAACTCCCCCCATGTTCCTTCCTACCTGGAATGTACCAGCAGAAAGGAATTTTCACTCCTGCTGGCAGACCTAGAAACATCAGAGGCGTTTTCTGCTCGGGGACATATCAAGGTTAATATTCAAGTTAAATTTGAATAAAGTTTTGAATAAAAAAATGGGTATTGCTTCCTACGAAACCTAGTTGGTGAAAAGTTGAAGAAGTTAAAAAAGGATGTATCATGTTTTGAATCCCTTTTAAAAACTGTCCTTCCTTCTTCTTTGATTCCTTAAAACCAGGGAAAATTCTTAAACCTCCCAAGGCACGTCATTAATTTTGTGCCTTCTAGAAATGGATAAATTCAAATGTGACGTGCTCAAGTAAAGCAGATACTCCTCAATAATTCAAATATGGACAAATGAGAGTCTTGGGTTTGAGGGCCCAAATCACCCCTCTGTATTTAGGCTGGCCAAAGACCTGCTAACATAAAATAAATATTGACACAACCACCTCTTCCTGCCAGTTTGGAGACACATATGCACAGACCACCAGGACACCCAGGAGTCTGCCAGCTCCAAAGATCCTTCAGTCATACATCAGGGCAAGCCCAAAATAGCCTTGGATGGATTTTGTAATGCTAGTTAAGAAAAAAAACCCAATAAACTGGGGGCTCTTACTTTCTTGGATTGTAAATATGCACATTTTTACAACCAGGAAGACCAGAAACTTTAGTTATTATTTTTAAATGAAGGTCAATAGCTAGGTTAATAATTACAATAATAATAGTGATAATTAAAAGAAAGCATTTTAAGGTGAAATTGCAGATCTGCAGTAATGACAACAACCTAAAAGGAATAAAAACCCCCAGTTAGTAAATAACTGGACTCAAAATGCATCTTTTTTAAGTCCTACCTTCATTATCCACCATTCCTACCCTATTCCAGTGAGTTTTTTCATGTTTTTACTGGACAAAAGCTGAAATGATAGATTACACCCCAGCTTTCGGAGAGAGGAAAAGATAATTCTGAAAGGAGCTGCTTAATAAAATCAGGGCTTTGACCCTCTGAAGATTTTTTGTCAGAGCTTTTCTGCTGCTCCCATGACTTTCCCTGTCCTTGCTGCAGATGGTCCAACAGCCAATTCCTGTGTTCCTTGCTGCTCCTGAGCAGGAAACAAAGCAAAGCCACCGTTATTATCTCTTGATTCCTCGCCAGCTTTTTGCTTATTTAAACATGATACTGCTGGATATTATTCAGCTTTGCATTTCTTACCAGCAAAAATATAAGAGATGGCTATTGTAGGAAAACAAAAGGATTAAAGGCTTAGGAGCTTCGGGTGCATGTTTAATATTCAGATATTTGCAATAACAACTGAGAGATGCAAACAACATCGGTGCCAAGAAAGTGATTTCCTTCCACCTGTTTTTGTGTGGTCATTCAGGGAGCACTGCCCAGGAGGGCTGGTCTGGGACACTCCTGAGGCAGAGCCCAGCAGCTCATCCCCACACCATCCAAGATCTGGGAAAATTCACAGATCCCAGCTTCGACCTTCATTGCCACTGTCACCTCCACAGAATTTCAACTCCTGGTGACCTCTAAACTTGCACCCAGGGGTCATTTTCGTATCACTGGGATGAAGGATTCCAACCCTGCAGGAAAAAATGTTAAACGGTGCCATGAGATGCCTCTGTTTTACACAAATCCTCACAGATCCTGATCGTACAGGTTCCAAGCTTTTCTCTCCAAACACAGCAGCTGGAAGATGTATTTGTTTGGGGCTCTGTGATGATTTTTTTTACAGTCTCCTGTGTCGTTTTTCGACACACAGACACACACACTCACTTTGGTGAGAGGGCATGAACTGTTTATTATGAAAATCTAACTCCAATTATATAGTATTTCTACAAAGGCCAGGGACTGGGGGAGAAGGCTGACACCTCTCCCCATCCCATTGGTCAGGACAACTGTCCATCAGCTGTCCATGTCTCTAAAACAAAGAATGTAAACTACCTTGATTTAAGGAAAATATTGCTTCTGTTTATAACACCCATGCGTGAGAAACAACCTGAACTATGAAAACTGTCAAACACAAGAGAAGGTTGAAAAATCAGGGCGACAGTCTCCTGTAATTCAAGTGGGGAGGTCGTGAGTTCCATCCTCACACGGGGCAGCAATTTGTGTTGGAGGTTTGTGAAGGAATGGGACGGGGCACTGGGAGACGTTCCCGGAGCCTTTATTGCTCGAGACACCTTTCAATTGTCTCAACCCTGTTATGAGCCTTTATTGCAGCATCAGCCTCATAACAGGGTTTGAGACAATTGAAAGATGACAACAGCTCACGTCTGCCAGCAGCAGCTAAAAATCTCTCTGTTACGGGGCATTTAAAAAACTTTCCAGGCAATGGCGCAGTGCTAAAGCTTACAGACAATTGTTCTGGCCAGTCACTGAAAGCACCCTGCTTCCAACAATGCCTGCTTGTATGCTTTCTGTTAACAATACACAATATCCCATTATTGAGCTTAAAACCTTCTACTGTCTTGCTAGGCAGATTTTTCTGCAATCTTAAGGTCTATGCTAGCCAAACCAAAAACTCAAATTATTGTTTCATGTCCTTGCTTGCTGTACTATTGTCACTCTTCCTACTTTCAAGCTTTGCAATTGTAGCTAATTCCAAGTTCTTCGGCTCTTTCTGTTTCTGGGGCCTGCTTTCCCAGATTTCTGGAAGCCTTATTACCTTTAATATTTCCCACAGGAATGAAAGCATCAAAACAGTGACAGGCTTTGGGCAAAGCCTTGGGGGCCAGCAAGGCTGGGGGTGTTCATCACACCTCGGCTGTTCTGTTCCTAACTGGAAGATTCTCCGTAGGAGCGACACCTCCTCAATATTTGTACACATTTACCTGCATAAACACATTTATATAAATTTATTTCAGCTGCCTTTAGGAGTCCTGGACCATGGAGATGCCCTGGTCAGGCTCGAACCATGGAGGATGGAAATCCATGCAGAGATTTAGAACGGAGACTACGGAAATGTCGCTCCAACGATTTATTTAAACACCTCCGGTAATTTATTCTTCCCTCATGGAGACAGCAGCACCAAAAACAATAAGAAGGGAACTAAAAAGGGAAAAGCTGTTAAAACCCCAGGGGAACAGAGTAAAAACGTTTAAAGCAAAGTGTCCCCAAGGCCTGACACGTCCCAGGGTACCTCATCCATCAGCCCTCCGCTCCCACACTCCCAGCAAGTCCCAGGCACCAAGGNATAGCTGGGACTCACCCTTGTTCCTTTCTGGTTGTGGTTCCTGGGATGTGGATAAAACATCCAGGGAGGACACAGCTCATTCTCGGAGTCTCTGAAGAAGCAACAGATATCAACTCCTGTCTGAAAGTTTAAAATCATCTGATTGGAATGGAATCATGTACAGAATCAAGGCAAATCACTGTGAGGTAGCGACTCATAACTCATTTGCCTATAAGATATTCCAGAGAGACTGAACCCCCTCACACCTCGAAGGAAAATAATTCCTTACACTTTCTCTCCCTTTGCTGTGCCGATGGTCAGACTGATAATGCACATTCAACAATTAACTCCATTCCTCAAATTATTAAATATATCATTCAATCCTTGGGACTTTATGCTCCCTAGTAGCTCCACCAGGGATACAAACACTTTTCTCTGACTGGTGTGGATGCAACTCTGCTCCACTTCCATGGAGCAATCCCTTTGCACCCCGAATCACTACAGCCAAAACCAAACACAGAACATGTCAGAAACTTGCCCTGATTAAATCCCACTGCTCTGCAACGAGGGCTCCACATTTGCCTAAACTGCTGCTTCAATAAGGCACTATTTGCTTATTTTTCTATCGGATTTGCAGCTGTAGTGACACCATAATTACAGCAAAGACACGCAAGTCACTTAAATTACCACCGCAATTAAACGCGACTAATGTGCCACAATTATTTCCTCCAAGACAAACAGTAACTTTTCTAAGATCGTTTATTCCTTTCCAAGATGCCATCCCACGTTTCCATCCTCTGTTTGCTTCCCCTGTGTCAATAATGCTTTGGAAGTGGCAGCTAAAATTTCAAAAGTGAAAACTGCTCAGGGACGAGCACAGCTCAAGTGTTTTGCTGTTGAGGTGGCTCTAGGACTGAACCAAAATATCCATGGAAAGCAATTATTCATGTTAAAAAGCTTGAATTTACCTCCAAATGGTTCCTGTATTCAGAGTTCTGGCTATGCAAAACCCTCCTTACAAAAGAACAGCATCAAGGCAATATCCCAAAGTTTCTGTGGCTAATGGATGGAGGAGTGAAGTGACACCAGGTTACATAAAATACTGACGTTCACTTTTCAGTTACAGGGTTTTATGTGTTTTGCATGCAAAAGGTCTTCCTGCTTGGAAGGTTTACTACCAGAATAAATTATTATTACAACTTGTCTTCGTTTGCACAAGTGCTTCTTCAGCTGGCAGCAAAGAATAACTTGGGAGCTGACGAATAGAAATTTTTTTTAAAACTCACATTTTTCTAGAAAATTTAAGTGCAAGGATATCTGTACAAGCCGTGTGGTTTATCACAGTGATTTCTGTTCGGGTACCTCTGCAAACAGGAGGAGGTTTCTCACTGTGTTTCGGTGCACGGGTAACACACAGTAAAGGTGGTAATATTCCTCTTAGTGCCACGTTATTTCCCGTTTTGTGATGCCCAAATCCCATCGGGCGGGGCTGACAGCTCCGGGATCAGACATTCCCTCCTGTCCTGTCCGCAATTCCACCCTGCCTTGGCTGGCAGGGCTGCACTGGCGCGCTGCCAACAGAGCATCCAAACCCAAACCCAAGCAGCCCGGATATTTTCTCCCTTTATGGTAATACCAAAGTTACCAAGGGCTTGAAGGTTAAGATGTGTACAGGAAATCTGTGCCTTGCTCGCTGGCTGAACTGTAAATGAAAGAGCCCAGCTCTGTTATCATCAGATCAGGCCTTATCTAAAGCAGGCCGGGGACAGTTCAGAGGGACAGAAAACTGCCGCGATAAAGAAGCAGGCAGGAGTCAGTTTTCTCATGCAGGAAAGCCAATTCTTTATTCACAAAGCTCCTGTTTATAGGAAATATCAGAAAGCACTGTGTTAAACTTCACTGGTCAGCATTACAGCGAAACTCAGTTCATTGGCTGCTGGGGGCTGTTGTATGTGTCTATCAAATTTTCTCTCTCTAAGTATGTTCACATATTTTCTTCACCGATTCTCACGGGACAGATTCATTGCTCATGCAGCTGCAAGCTTATTTTTCTCTCTAAGAACAGGTTGTTGTGTTTGTTCTTATATTTTTTCTTTATGGGGACTTACAAGCCACTTCTAGCTTAGCTAGAGTAGCAGGGCTTAAGCCATATTGTGTTAGGCCTTTCTTTTCTAATATCTCTACCTGTCTGCAACAGATAATGAGGTTGGTCTTGGCACTGGGAAAAGAAATGCTTCAAAGGACAGCTTTGTGCACACACTTTGCATTATAAAAGTCTCCAAACCTCAATGCACTTTAAGATGAGGCAGTTTATAGGAGGAATAATTAGTAAAGTCAGGAAATAAATGTGATTATTTCTATGGCAGACTTTGTTTATCGTGAGAAAAAATGTGAGCTAATTCAGATTTTAGTCCTGAAAACCAAATTAACTTCATGATGTTTCACTGGGCCAAATCATGCTCTGCATTGCCTTCTTTAGTAATTATATCCTGACAGTGCATAATTAGTGTCTCGAGTTGAATTCCCCCACAGCCATCAAACTTGCAAAGAAAATAAAAACTAAACCAAGGAGCAGGTAGAAGGAGACACGAGGAGCAGCAGTGGGGTGTGTGGGATGTGTGTGTTCAGTGCAGTCACACACAGGGATAATTTAGAACCACAATTTCCCTGACTCCAGCTGGATCTAGACAAGAACCAGGAGGCTCAGATCCTGTGGAGAGTCCACCAGGAATATCCATTTTCCAGAGGAGGAGGCTGCGTACAGCAATTTTTAATCCTATTCCTGCTCTTCCAGCACGGATCTTCCTCTGCGAGCCCTCCTTGCCAGCTCTGGGGGGACAAAGAGCTGACAAAAGACAGGAGGGACACCTTAAAGAGCCATAAATCCTCATGGCTCACCAGCAGAAGTGTCTACCCGCCTGTTCCATGCTTAATTAATTAACAATTAACTCCTAATGATGTTCACTCCATATATAACCACAGTTCTCCGTCAGACAGACACCCCACCCTGCATCAATACAGTGGTAAAACACGCCTCAGAAAAAAAAAAAAAAAAAAAAAATCCCAAAAAATGTATCTGGGAGAAAGAGGCACAAAATCCAAATTACTGATTACACCCAGAGCTCTGAGCAGGCTGAGACAATCCAGAAATAATCAGTTCCATCAGATTTTGCAAATCAGGGATAGCTTTTGTCTGCTGAAGGAACAAGACCTGGCTTGAGCCCTTTGCTGGCATCACCTCAGGAGGAGAGAAACTGTGGCTGAGTGACAGCTCTGGAGTAAACCAAGCCTAGGTGAGCTCAGATTTAAGCAATAATGTGATCCTCAGCACGGTGCAGATCCCATTTGAAGGCCGCCACATCTTCAGGGGCTGACAGTGCATAAAGCAACAGGTCAATTTTTAAGGAATGGGAAGTTGGAGTTGAAAGTAGATTCAGAGATGAGTGTATTTATCTGTACAAGCAGAACAGATCGATATTCCTCTTCCCAGCTGCTAGCAAAACACACAGCAAAAGTCAATTCCATTCGGAACATTCCTTCTGTTAATTTAATTTTCCACCTTCTACCTTTCCTGTTCATTAGAGACAAACAATTCCTCTTCCAAATAAAGATTATGGAGGTTTTAAATATTTAGGCCAAGCTTAATTTCACTCATTTTTTTCAATGGGAAGCACTGGGGAAAACTGTGACAAATAAACAGGCTCTGGACTGGCTTGGCCAGCGAAGTTTGGGGTGTGACTCCTCCTGTGGTCCCAAAAGGCCTCACTGGGCACCTCCTCTTGACGGATGGTGGGAAACACACAGAGGGATGGAGATGTACTGATTAATATTTCTGTAACGAACAATTATCATATGATCATATGATCATATGTCAT
>WBMY01002661.1:0-14889 GCA_013397315.1 Donacobius atricapilla
TTTGTGAAATGTTTTATGTTGACGGGATGTTGCTTTAAACTTCTGTCAAAGTTCTCTGATTTTCTGAGGTTCTTGGTAAAGTGGTTGTTGTTTTGACCACTTGAGAATATCTTGTTGGTATTCCTGCTGTGTCTAACTCAGGGTACATAAAAAAATAAAGCCTTTTAAGTGTATAACTGAGTGGGTTTTGGGGCCTTGCATTTTATTGGTGCAGCAAGCAGGGTACTCTTGAGTTGACGAGGTGTTTTATGCAGAGAAAACTGCTAGTGGCAGAATAAAGGAGAAAATGAATTTTGGTGGAAAACAATCTTTTCTGTCAGAAAGGTCATGGAAACCAGTGTGATCGAAACTGCGGGAAAAACAAAAACTCTCCAACAACATGTTAGTGTTAGAGAATCAAGGCAATATGTTGTTCTGGCCAGGATGTTGTTCTGGCCAGGATGTGCAACAGAAATCATTTAATCCACACATTGGCCAAGTTGTGCAGAGAAAATCCTTCCATCACATATGACTTTTACTAGATTTTTCACCTACTTTATACAGTCAAAACCCATAGAAATTCATTGGTTCGATGTTCATTGGTCCCAAGTTACACAGTTCTTAGTATTTGGTTTCCTATTGGTTACAGATTTCTTCACCTTCAATGCTAATTTGGTCCTCATTCCTTGGTTGTCTTATCGACCTTTTCTTGACCAGGTGTCTGACCATGCCAGGGGTGACATTCGGAGTTGCTGGTCATTAATGGTTGTTCTCTTTTGTCTCTTTTGTGCTACTCCCAGTCTGTTGAGATGTTAAGGTCATCACACCATGAGTGATGAACAGTCCCCTGAAAATAAACTTGAAATTCCTTTCCCCTGGAGCAAAGGAAAACAAAACCCCTGACTAAAGTTANTGAATTTCTATCAGCTGAGACACTGCTGGAAGTAGAAGTGGTAGCTAAATTTGTTCTTTTCTATATATTTTNATTTTAAACTTGGTGTCTTTTCCAACACCAGGGTAATAATTGACCTGGACTTCCCTCCACTGATAGAGCTGCTAAAAGCTTACAAAGCTTGTTTGTCTCTAAACAGAGAGATGTGGGCTGAGGAATTCTGGCACAATCCGCAGTTAGTTGCAGAGAAAATCAGATCTTTGAGCAAAGAAATTTAAAAAATCTCTACTAAGGAAAATGATTTGGTAACCATATGGATGGAAGCTGGGCTCATAGCTGCACAAAGAGAGAAATATGTTGTTGAGCAGCAACAGAGAGCTAATTGAGTTGCAAATTGCTTTGGTGGCTGAAACAATAGGTAAACTCAGGGTGGATTCAGAATTGTAAGTGGAGGAGTTATCCCAAAACCTGAAAAACCAGTTGAACAAGCTTGTCCAGAGTCAAAGATGTTCTGATTTGCAAGTTAACACTGATGGGTGAGGTGTGGAGCATGAACCAGGGTTTTCCAGTCTGGAGGAGGCAAACTTCCATGAGCATGGTGTCAACCCCTTCAGCCCTTGTGAGGAGTTTGATGTAGCACAGTCAAACCCCCTTCATCACCCTAAACTCTGCCCACCTGTAAAAAATTAGGAGGCAGAGGGAGGTGAGACTCCCTGAGCATGATGTCACCTTCCTCCACTCCCTGGAGGAGAACTCAGTAAAGCCAGCCCCCTCTTCCCTCACCCACCCCAAGCTCTGCCCACTTGTAAAGATAGAATTCTTTACCAGGAGGTGGAGCCCATGGTAATGATATCTCACTCTGCAACAGAATTGGTTATGCAGCAAGAGAAAAGTAGCAATCATCCCAAAGAAAACAAAATAGAGAATGTTTTGAAAATTTCACTATTGAGGGGGAATGAAACAAAGCTTTCTGAGGAGAAAGCACATGGCAAAGAGTCTTGATCTATTGCCCGGGGAACAACCTTTCGTGTAAAAAGTTTGGACTTGTTGAAGGGGCTAGAATCCAGTCCTCTCCTCACTCCAAAATTTGCTAAAAGCACCGAGAGAATGTGGGAGGCATCTGGCTTCCAACAAATGCATGAGAAACAGCTGGTGTCCTGTCGGCCTTCTCCCATGTTGTTTTTTATTGCAAAATGTAAGGATCAAGACCAAGAAAACTAATTCTCAGCTCTCCCTCCAAAAAGTGAGCTGGGGGAGAGTGGTGAATTCATATATCCTAAAAGGCTCCCTGGAAATGGAAATTCAGTTTCCCCGGATTGGCAATGAAGGTTTGCAAAATGCTCCTACACTGCCACCTTCTGGTGGTAGTGAATATAGAGCCTTGTTTGCCACTAGAGGCAAGGAACTGAATTGCTGAAGTCATTCTGGAATTGAAGGCCACAGATGCCTCTGACAGAAAACACAAAATACCTGCAGATGGACAGTTCTTACCTTTTAAGACTGGTCTGAGCAGGACTGAATTTTCCTTTTTCTCTCCTCTTGCAGATATTCCAAGAAAAGAGGTGTTCCAGAAGAGAGTGAAGTGACAACAGGACTGAAGAGTTGCTGTTCTTTCCTGCATTGATTTTTTACGGTTTTGTCTTGATAGTTTTGAGATATTTTTCTTTGTACCTGCTTTATATGTTTGTCCAAGCAATGTTTTACATGTTTGTATCTTCTCTCAGGTTGCTACAGTGTATGGAAAAGATTTCTCCCTCAATTTAGTTTTGGGAGCTCACATAGGATTTCATATGATTATGGAATCAAATTTGTGTATCTCTTCCTTCCTCAGAGAAAAGTATAAAATTACTATATCAAGGGAAGCACACATAGTAGAGGTAAGCATGCTGTAAAGCCCAATTATACAGAAGAAGGGGATGTCAAACTGTTGCTGGCCCCTGGAAGGAGGGAGAAAATGGGTTGACAGAGGAGCTGAAGTGGCAGCTGGAAAGTCCTCTCAAGCTGTGGATGAAGAAGGCATAAGTTGTTAAGCTCACAAAAGAGAAGAAAGATTTCAGATTTGAGAACCAATGAAGGGCTTGGTAGAGTAGGAAAGGCATCTGGTCTGAACCCAGGACCCTAAGTGAAACAATATGCTGAGGAGTTTGGAATGACTTGAGTTTTGGCATATCTTTGACACCCCCACCCCTGAGGCAATCTAGACTATCATGTAGTAGAACTTTTACTGAATGTAATCATCCTATGGTGCCCACTGACTTTTTCTTCTGTCCCTGAGTATGGGTCTCAGGAATGCCTCTGAAACCTGGATGGTGGGAGTAATAAGCATGGTCATCTGGGACATGTATATTTTTTTGGGTTATGATGATACCTGAACCTCTAAGGTTATGGACTCCAAAAGGAAAGGAAGCCTAACTATTGAAAATTGGCCTATCCTTAAAGCTTATATTTTTTGACAAGGAGTGCACGTAGTGGTTTGACCTTGGCTAGATACCAGGTACCCACCAAGCCATTCTATCACTCCCCAGCAAGATGGGAGAGAAAAATAAGATGGAAAAGAACTAGTAGGTTGAGATAAGGCAGTTTACTTAAGCAAGAAAAAAAGCACAAAAGTTTATGTGCGCATAAGCAAACAGGAAAAAAAAATGATCTCTACTTCCCATTGGTGAGCAGTTCAGCCACTTCCCAGGGAGCAAGGCTTCAGCACACCTAGTGGTTGATACAGAAAAGCAAAATAGTAGAATAACGAATGCCTACCATTCTTCCTCCCTTGCTTAGCTTTTATATCTGAGCTGACATCATATGGTATGGAATAGCTCTCTGGTTACTATAGGTCAGCTGGCCTAGTTGTGTCCCTTTTCCAGGATCTTACCCACTCCCAGACCCTTGATGGTGGGAGGAAATGTTAAAGAGACAGCACTGCTCAGCAGTAGCCAAAACCACTGGTGTGTTAACACTCATCCAGCTACCAATGCAAAGCACAGCACTGTGANGGGCCCCTTGTGCTATCCCGGTTTATATCCAGGTGGGAATGCTTGGCTCCTCCCCATGGGAGGAGCATCCCACAATGGAACGATGTAATTTTATGACTCATACAATGGGTCCTTGATTGCCCATTAAACAGAGATAACTCCCGGATGGGAGTTACCCATGAGTCATACAGCACAGCATGAATGGGCCCATTAACAGAACATAGTCCGGAGGGTGGGGACAAGGGGAACACTGCCTCACCTGGTTTCAACAGTTCATGAAGATGGTGATAGAATACATCTCTTGGGCATATTTTACATTGTAACCTAGGACAATCCTTAAACCATCTCTATACCAAACACATTTTCATTAACTACTATCCACCTGTCCTTTCACAAATAGATATTATTTTCCAACTTCATGGGCATCTTTCACCCCTCCAGATCAATGACTTTGGCTCCATTCCATCAAGATGGGTGGTCAGGACAGGATAAGCAGTATAACTTGTCATTGGCCATTGACACTGGCCCAGTTCAGGTCATCATCGCACTCTCCTTACTCCTTGCAAAATTCATTCTTCACCAGTTCATGTCATTCCTGCAACATACAACTTACACCACAGATTATTTTTCCCCCAAGGTTAATTCTCCTTGAGGCACACACCAGGTATCCCCATCCTTCTGCATTACTCACCAAGTATGCCTGGGTCTTAGGGCAAAGGCAATCCCAGGAATGGCTTTGCCTTTCCAGTGGGAGAAGAAATACACAACTTCCCTAGACACTTCCCTTTCTGGGACCTTATCTCCTCCCACACTATTCATGGGTTTTGTCTGGGCAGGACCAGGGTGCTTAGCAGATCTAGTGTTAACCAGACAAGTGCCTTCTGCTAGATTTGCATCCTAATGCTTCCATGCCCCATTGCCTAATGCTCTTAACATAGTCTTCAGCAGTCGGTTATACCTCTCAATCTTCCCAGAGGCTTGTGGGTGATAGGGAATGTGACATATCCACTCATGGCATCTTTCTTTGCTCAAGAGTTTATAAAGTTATTTAGAAAATGATTTCCAATGTCTGATTCCATTCTTTCTGGGGTACAATGTTGCAAAAAAAAAGTGCCTCTCAAGGCTTAAGACAGTGTTTCAAGCAGTAACATGGTTTACAGAGTATGTTTCTAACCAACCAGCAGCACTACTGGAACCAGGAGTGGTAGCTATATTTGTTCTTTTCTATATTTTTTCTCTTTCTCTTCTTCTTCTTCTAATTCCCTGTTCTCAGTTTTGAGTAACTTAAAATCAGATGGTCTTGGAGTTTGCTAAGTTAAATGGGCTAAGTTAATGCTTTGTGAAATGTTTTATGTTGATTGGATGTTGCTTTAAACTTTTTCCAAAGTTCTCTGATTGTCTGAAGTTGCCAGTAAAGATTTTTGTTGTTTTGACCTCTTGAGAATATTTTGTTGGTATTTCTGCCGTGCATCTAACTCAGAGTCCATGAAAAACCATAAGCCGCTTTAAGAGTCTTGTCGACAACATTTTTTGGGGCCTTATATCATGTTGCCTGTCAAGCTCCTCTTAACACAGTTACTTGTCTAAGAAGATCTTCCTGCTGGGAATGCTTGCAGCTATGACATTGACTGCTGCCTTTGGGTGCTAAGGGGGACTTCAAGGTACTAGAGCTCTCTCCCTGCCCTTTGCTCATTGACCTGGTCTGTCAGTCCCTCACAGGACAGCTGGTTATTCTCCCTCTCCCTGCCCTCGTTCTTAAAGCCTTCCTAATGAGGTCAGATATCCTTCTGGCAAAAATACCTTTGCCTTGTTTAGTGAGGAGGAGCCCCTCTCTCCCAAGGAGATGCTGATCCACAGAGTCCCATGCTCATAGAACCCAAACCCCTGTTGCCAGCACCAGCTCTGCAGCCAATTATTGACACACATTATCAGTGCCCTCCTCTTGCCCTTTCCTCTCAGTGGCAGAACTGAGAACACCCCCTGGGCCTCCATGCCCTTGAGTATCGCCTTCAGAGCTCTGGGGTCATTGCTAGGGGAAAGCTGGTTTAAGATGCACTTCTCTGGTTTGAACTCTATGAAATTTGGTCCAGGCAAATGCTCAACAAGTAGGACTGGAACTCAATAAACCAGCTACTTTATCAGATCTGTCAAAGTTATCTCTGACTCCTCTCCTGCAACACCTGGACAACATCAAAAACATCTGTGGTAGCTTGACCTTGGCTGGATGCCAGGTACCCACTGAGCAACTTTATCACTCCCCCTTCTCAGCTGGACAGGAGAGAGAAAATAAGATGGAAAACAACTTGCAGGTTGAGATAAGGCAGTTTACTAAAGCAAAAGCAGAAGTTGTGGTGCAAACAAGGAGACACAGAAAAAAAATATATTGTCTAGTTCCCACCAGAAAGTGCTGTTTGGCCACTTGCTGGGAAGCAGGGCTTCCTTCAGCAAGTGTAGCAGATGCTACAGAAGGCAAACATTGTAAATAACAAATTCCTCACCTTCCTCCTCCTTTACTTAGCTTTTATATCTCAGCTGATGTCATACAGTACGAAAAATCCCTCAGGCCAATTTGGGTCAGCTGTCCTGGTTGCATCTCCTCCCAAGATCTTACCAGCCCCAGTCTACTGATGATGGGGTGGAACTGTTGGAGAGAGAGCACTGATGCTGTGCCAACACTGCTCAGCAGTAGCCAAAACACTGCTATGTTATCAACACCTTTCTAGCTAACAAGCAAAGCACAGCATTGTGAGAGCTGCTGTGGTGAAATGAACTTCATCTCAGCCACACCTGATAAAGCATTATTGGGGCCTGATACTCAGCTTTGGGTGTCCTTTGCTGCTGAAATTGCAGTTATAGAAGACATATTGGTACCTGCCCTTCACTCAAATCAACATTCAGTCCCAATCCTTCCAAACAGAAGGGTCGGGAACAGCATCGCCAGCCTTATTATTCTTTTACCCTTCACATCCTCAAGGTATTGCCTTCTGTAAGACCCTGTCTTAATCAAGTTTAGCCAGACCAACCTCACATCTCCTCCATGACCTCTTTATAGCTGGTCCTGGGTATCCAACATACACACACAGAGCATCCAACAGACTCTGCTCAGTGGCATCCCTTTCAATGCAGGAGTTCCAGATCTTTGCCACTTGTATTACTAAGTGAAAAAAATTGGAGACTAGATCCTTTTTCTCACAAGAACCTCTTATTGCTCAGGATGAAGGCTTTTTCCATTGAAATTTCCCCTACCTAAAGTGACAGGGTCCCCAGATATTCATGGAATTCGCTACTTCCAAAACATTCTGTTCCTACCCTGGTCACTATCAGTCTCTAAACCACCGACCCCCTTCTACAGGGACAAACCTGCCTTTTAGGCTTTCTGATACCAGATCTTGGCTGGCTACCAGGGGCGCAACCAGCTGTTTTCTCACTGCCCCTCCTCAACAGGACAGGGGGAGAAAATAGGGAGAAAAAGTTACTTCAGGACATAGCCACCTGTCAGATCCAAGGGCAGCAGGGAAGTACCTGCCCCAGACAGCATTTTGCTATTTCTTAAATATGCTTACACAAGGGGTGCCACCAGCTTTGCTGAGTTGCTCAGCTTTGGATCTAGAGGAGTCTGGTGCCCAGCTGGCAGAAACTAGCTGTGTCCAGCATTGGGCAGACCCTGGCCTCTTCTCACAGAAGCCATGCCTGAAGGCAGAACATGGAGTGCTGTGTCCAGTTATGGTTCCCAGAATTCAACAAAAAGATGCAGACACATAGGAGAAGGTCCCAAGGAGGGCAAGTGAGATGATCAAAAGGCTGGAGAATGTGAGGAAAGGCTGAAAGAGTTGGGTCTTTTCTCCCTTAGAAAAGAGATGGCTCAGGAGGAACATCATAACAGTATTCTGACTCTAAAAAGGCAGCTACAAACAGGACATAGGCTCTCTTCTTCACGAGGAGCAACATGGACAAGGCTCAACCAAAGGATCTTCCTTATTCCTTTTTTTCTATACCCTCCAATCTCCCCCACCAAGCCTCAACATAGACAATTTTTGAGTTGATTTTAGTTTTAGATTGATTGATTTTAGATTTTAGTTTGCTTCTTCTCTGAGTGCTTTAACCATATGGTAAGTAGTAGAGTAAACCTTGCCAACAAACTTTTTCTTTCACTTTTATATTAAACCTGCTTTTGCCAATACCTTTGCGATTCTTTAAGCGACCTAAACCACTCATTTGCAACAAATTGGTTTAGTCAGCAGGATGGCAAGCAATAGCACTGACTACTTACAGAATCAGGGAATAAGTCCAAGTCCATTGTAGTCAGATAACTGTTCTTGGGAGAACTGGCACAATCGGAAAACTGTGGAGGAACATCTGAAAGCAGCAAGAGGCTGCATGAAGACTAGCAAAGACAAAGGAATTAGTTGCAATATGTTAGGAACATGCCTAGGCTCAGGAGGAACCTCATCACAGTATTCCAGTACTTAAAGGGAAGCTACAGAGGATGGAGACTCTCTCTTCACACGGAGCCACATGAAGAAGACAAGGAACACTGGGCAGAGGTTGCATCAGTCCCCATTGCTGAAGGCTTTCAAGATACTATTGGAAAGAGTGCTAATCTCATCTATGATCCCTTTTCAATAAAAGGCTGAACCAGATGATCTTTTCAGGTCCCTTCAAACCTCAGCTGCTCTAGCATCCTATGATTCTCCAGTGAAACATGGTTTCATAACCCTTGGCTCTCCCATTTGAAGGAAATTTTTGGCAACGTAGGATGAAAGGTAAAACGTACTGCCAAAACTGCCAAAGAGCTAAGATTGCTTCCTACCAGACACAGGAGACTGCTAAGCATGCTCCCAGCAACATGCTTCAAATGAAAAGACAAATCACTATCAATGGAATGCTGTTAATAGGCTGAAACATTCCACATACTTGCATTCCAGGGGAGACACTGGTTTTGAACTTGCAGAACTACTTCCCCTCAGTAAGACGCGCAAGACGGAGATGATATCCCCATGACAAATCTTTATTGTGCAACTGCTGCTCAAAGCGTTTATTACCTTCCACAGACACACGGCACAAAGAATTAAACATCGACAGCGGCTAGACTGATGGGCAACAGACGATATCCATTCAGTGGCAATTTGTACAGGTGCAGCAACTCTTGTGGTGCCAAAATCTTAGCCAGGCGGCCAGCCCAACTGACGGCCACCCAGAACAGGTAGATGTATGCGATAGACAGACTGTCCACCCTCGGGCCCTTCATCCACAACCATCCGGAATCCATTGGTCAGGCCCAGGTGAGCAACACACATCTCGCCAACAATCATTACATGCCCAAGAAGCTGGAGAAGGAAGTATAAACTCATAAATAGGTAAAATAGAAAGGAAAAAGGAACACACAAATAGGGGAGAGGAAAGGAAGGGGTGAGCAGAGAACCACCCAGAGAAAGAAGCTAGCAAATTCTTAGCAATTCAACCACTGCGCTTCAAATTAATGTCCATCCAACTGCCTGCAACTGATGCTTTCCAAGAAAAGCTAACAAGACCGGTTATGCACACTATAGGGGGAAAAAAGAGCTAGGCAATTTTTTTAAAGACAGACAGCAAAGGACTACAAAACAGCCACAGAAGTTGACTTAGTCACCAGGTTAAAGCCCCTGTTGTGTCTTCAGGCAACAAAAGAAATCCTGGTGGAAAAGAAACTGTAGGTTGCCTTCTGCATGGGTTTACAAAGTCTTTGAACTTGACTTTCATAGCTAAAAGCAAAGCATCCAGCACCTGTCAACTAGCTTTGTCCTTCCTTGCCCCTGACCTAACAAAAACCCCAAGCCCTCTTCCCCATGTTAGAAGTACTACTATTCTTATTCTAAACCATGACAATAGGCACCAGACTGCACTCAAAAAAACCACTGCATTTTGCACCAGAAATACATACCCAGGGATGAACACTGCTTTATAGCACTGCTTTTAGTCAAAAAAAGCTCAACTCCATTACAAGCTGGAGGCAAAAGACTATAGCGCCACAAAACTGAAAGTAGACTACTGTGTCCTATCAAGAGGGAAAGAGGAGATGAGAAAGAGGCTAGATAATGAGGAACTAACTAGAGGTACAGTTTAGCATACAGAAAGCTTCCACCATACTTACAGATTTGCCAGAATCTTCTGCTTCGGACAACCCAATAACTGGCTCCTTAGGCATGACTAGGAAAAGCATCCCAGCTGGGGGTGAAAGATCATGGAACATGAGTCACTGGAGGAAGAGTAAACAGTTAAAACAGAATCGGTTTCAGAGAAAGGTAATAGCTTAAGCAAATCAACCTGTCCCACTGAACTACAGAAGCAGATTACCAGAAACCTCAAACACAAGCCCGAACACTGATTTTTCTTGCATGATAATAATGGTTTCTAAACCCAAAATACAATATAGTTACAGAGCCCGTTCCAGAAATGGAATTCAGCACGCAAGATGATGGAGGCAAGAGATAAGCCACTGCTTTTGATTAGCAAACTTCAGAATGTTTTAATCCTAAGAAGTTTTTGTATTGGATGTAGTTTCCACAGAGGCAGGAGACAAATGACTTAACTGAATTAGCAAAGAGTTTAGTGAAGTGGAAGAGCAGTGGCCATTCATTTCCCACAGGACAGGGAGCTCAAGTATTGAACAAATGCATAATGACAGGAAGCATGCAAGTGCATAGAACGAGTCTGTCTTCTATATTACATGCAAACCCTACCTTCAAAAGCAGAAGGAATCCCTGTTGAGCTTCAGCATTTTAATAACTAAGAGATACTAACTCAAAGTTAACACCGTGCAGGCAACAGCTGCATTGTTTTCCACCCCAGTCTAAGTAGCTCACTCTTGTTCCCAGCATCAGTACCCGTGAACTTTGCAAGCATGCTGTTATCACTGTCCCACTTCCCCACAGAAATAAGATCTGGGAAACTTTTGAAGCCTGCAGGATGACCCGTTTCTCAATTGTTTTTTTAAAAAAGAAAAACCAGAAAAACCTGTTATTCCTTGCCTAGTCCAGTTTGAGGTTCAGAACCAAAGCCCAGCACAGCAGAGCTGTGAAACCTTTTTGATGCTATTACGAGACACATCGAGACCTGCATTTTTCCTATACAAACCCAACTCATTATGGTCATTACTCAGACATTCACTGTTCACACACACACGGAATCCCAGAGGAGATTGATTGAGTGTGCCTAAAATAAACTTTCAAAGCTATCATTCTATACGAGGTAGCAAACTTTGCACGTCTCGCATTGCCAAAGGGACATCATGCGGAAAACGTCTGCGGCTGACACCAAGTGCACTACCGTCGAAGGCCCTTCTCTACGGGCGCACATGACACGGTGGGGGTAGGATACGAGGCGAGCCGGGACAATCCCAACAACCCAGTACGCGCCGCGGCAGCCGGAGGGGTGCCGGTGCGNGGGGTGCCGGTGCGGCACCGAACAAGCCATGGGGATGGTGCAGTAGAGAGTGCCAGAACCCAGGGAGGCCCCGTCCGTCCCCCGTCCCTGCACCCACCCACCCGCAGCGGCAGCGCCGCCACCCGCCCTGCCGCACTCCCGGGCACCGCGCACCGGGTCTTCGGCTCAGGGAGAGGGAGGAGGGGGAGGGAAGAAGAANCGCATCTACCTCCTCGTCCTCGTCGTTGATGGTACCAGAGAAGTGCTTTGTCGATGATCTTTAGGAAGACAATAATGGAGCCACCAGACCGGACAACCCACCACTCTAAGACTCTCGTCAGGCAAGGACAACGCCCAGTGCCGTCCCCGCACTTCCTCCACTCGGACAGGCCCTCTGCGGCTCCCATTGGGCCGACAGCTCGCCGCCGGCCGATCCTGCTTTTCGATTCGCTGCCTCGTCTGTCGTTTTCGCTTGTCCCCGCCCCCTTAGCAGGTCCGCCCTCGTCGAGCTGGTGCTTACCGTGGCTCAGGGAGTTTGCGTGCCCTCGGGGCGCGGAGGGATCCGACCTTGGCCAGACCGCGGAGGGATCTTTCCGTGTATTGCTGGGACCCTGATGCCGGGATACGAGGTCGCAGAAGACGCAGTAATAGCTACACGTACTATTTCTTGTAATTTGTTACCTCATCAAGTCCACCCCAAAGGTGCCTGTGCCTTTTTGGGGCTGCTCCTTCCAGTCAAATGACTGCTTTGGCCAGGGTAGGGCAGGCGTGGCCCTAACTTTTCAGGACATTTCGCAGAACTAACTGAAGCTGCTCTACATTGTTTGCTGAAGCCCCACTTCCATTGCAGACGTTTCTTTGCTGCACAACTCCTGGAATAAAATATAAGACAGAGCTTGCGTTTGGCAGTACTGGCTTGAGGGCTCAAAATCAGATGTACGCTAAACTGTCTTTTAGAAAAATAGCTGTTATAAATTACAATATAATATTGACTTTTGCATTTATGTCTTAGCTTTTGCATGTGGTTATTAATCACGAGTATTTTGATATGGTACAATTTATAATTCCTTTTAACTACTTGTTGGTATAATATAATCTCTCAGTTTATGTATGTACCATGTAGCTTATATAAATAGTAGCATGATAAATATTTTACACCGTTTTCGGAGTTAGTTACATGAATAAAGGCATTCTAACATTACATAGTCTCTATTTTAATAGTTCGCTAAGGCCTACGATATAATATAATTATGTTGTTTCTCACATTTGTGGACTGGCCTATCAAAAGTAAGATAATGGTGACAAAAACCAGAGCACTGAGAAAAGAATTTATCGACTCTTCATTATCAGGGAGTGTANTTATACATACAGGTTCCTCAGGTGGTTTCAAGGCAGATTGTTTCCTACAATAGGAGGGACTTGTACCTCCAGTACATGCCTTGAGGTTCAGGGTCTTGAGAGATTGTGGAAAGAGTGATTGCCAGTGAAAATTGGGGAAAATAAATGGCCGAGTAAAACAGCCTTCTCCATGTTGCTTGTCACTACATGTCCTGACTTATTTATCAACAGGGAAAGTGAGAGGGATGGGAGTCACTTTCTTTAGTCTTCCTTTTCTGACCANCATGTACCCCTGAAATGTAACAGTATACAGAGAACATTGTTTTACAACAGTGTGGTTTTTTGGCCAATTGCCAAAAACACCCCAGCACTGGATATTTGTCCCTTTTTATGCCTTATTAAACTTTTAAAAATTCTANAGCTTTCCTCATCTTATCCCTGCACACCTGGGGGGCATCTCTAGATTCTTCCCAGGATGCATGTCCCTTCTTTCACTGCCCATATGTTTTCTCCTTGTGCTTCAGCTCAACCAGAAGAGAAGGCCCTTACTTATGCATGCTGGTGTCCTGCCTCTATTGCCTGATTTCTTATGCATGACAATCGAGAGCTATTTTGCTCTAAGAAAAACACTCCTCAAGAACTGCCAGCTCCCTTCTGCTCCTGTATCATCCCTGAGGGCAATTTCCTACAGGGTGCCATCCACTGGTTCTTTAAAGACCTGAAAGTTAACTTTCCTAAATTTCAGGGTCTTGACTTTACTCTTTGCCTGTGAGCAGGATGCTTCCGGTGGTTGAATTAAGAATGTTTCATTGACCTTCTCTCCTTGATCAGGTGGCCTATAGTAGACATCAACCCCCTGCTTTCCTCTCTATTGGGCTAAGGATATCCTTGGCCACTTTTGCAGCAATAGCACATTGTCCTATTTAGCAAAGCTGCTTTCCAGCTGATGGGCCTCCAGCATATACTGGTGCATGGGGTTGTTCCTCCCCAGGTGCAGGACATTTATACATACAGGTTCCTCAGGTGGTTTCAAGGCAGAGTGTTTCCTACAATAGGAGGGTCTTGTACCTCCAGTACNGCAGGATGCTTCCGGTGGTTGAATTAAGAATGTTTCATTGACCTTCTCTCCTTGATCAGGTGGCCTATAGTAGACATCAACCACAAGGTTTCCTTTGTTGGCTTGTGTTAGATGATGACCATGGATCCAGGCAAAAGCTAAGGCTTACTATCTACGGCCTACACCATGTACCCACCATATTATCATCTTGGTTTGAAAGACAGGTGTCTGTCAAAGAAGGTGGGAACCTCCCTTGGAATGGAAAATGTGACCTCCTCCCCTCCAAATTATTATAACTTCGAAATTATGGGGCTTTCAGGCAAAGATATGGGAAAAGGAATAGAAGTTCTTTACTAGAATAAATATATATGTAACACGGCAAACAAACAGCACCAAGAAAAAAAAAGCAGAAACCCATTAACAGTCTTCTCTCGGCTGTCAAGCACTTTCCCCATAGGTCCAGTTATCATCACAGCTGGCAGGGGCGCTGTTGGCTCCCAGCTGGGCAGGGCAGATGCGATGATTCCCCGTGGCTGTGGGGGGCGCTGTGACACGAGTGCTGCTGTCTCTCTTCACATGGTAATGGCAGGCAAGCCGGAGAGAGAGAAAGAGGGGGCTTTCCTTTGCAAACTCATGGGAGGCAGCCGGTCAGTGCCAATTGGGAAACGGAATGGATTGCAGCAAGAAGCCTTGGAGGCAGCAAGCTGGAATGGCAGAGGCAGGCACACGGGGGATGGCAAACAAAATGTAGCAGAAACTCCCGGGTGTGCCAGAAGCCACGAGGTGTCCGGGTGTTGGGTTAAAGTGTAACAAGAAGCCCTGAAGCAGCAACAGAGAACAGTGGGGCTGGGCAGGGAGTCGCCCACCTGGATAGCTCACCAGCAATGGCTGGTCCTAGGGTCAGACTGCACAGAGGGGTCGGCCCCAGCATGGGCATGGTTGGTTCCCAGCACAGCACATCCTGGCTCTGGGTTCCCAAACAAACAAAGGAGCAGAGAAGCAAGCCAATAAGTTCCAGTCACAGTACTGAAAGAGAAAAGAAGAAAAGAAAGAAATGGGTAAAAATCACAAGGCAACTGTATCTCTAGCCAGAAACACCACTCGAAGTGACTGTTGAGACCTTGCCCCCAACTCTCACAGGAATCCCAGGCGGTTCTCACCCATTGCAATTCTCTTGGAGATGGATGGAAGAGGGGGAGGGAAGGGGGGGCAGAAGGGGGGGTGTGACCACTTATGGGCACAAAACAAAAATA
>WBMY01002662.1:16829-28126 GCA_013397315.1 Donacobius atricapilla
CTGCGCCGCGCGCACCGTCCCGGCGCCTTCCTGCGGCCGCCGCTCCCGCTCCGCCGCCCCGGCCCGGCCATGCCGCGCCTCCTCCTTCTCTTCCTTCTCCTCCTCGTCCCGCACCTCGGCCGCACCGCCTCCCCCAGCCCGGGGAACAGCACGGAGCCGCCGCGGGTGGCCACAAGGAACGTGACGCAGTCGGAGTTGGAGCACGAGTCCGGGCCGAGGCTGTCGCTGGGGTCGGGGCTGCCGGTGCTGAGGCGGGCGGTTTATGTGCTGACCGCTCTGTCGGCGCTGGCCGCGCTCTACTTCGTGCTGCGGGCGTTCCGGTGAGTGCGGGGGAGCAGGCGGGGGGGACGGGCGCACCACCGGGGCTGTATCCGTGTTCTGCTGGTGCCGCCCCCGCTCTTGTCCCCATCCTGGTGTCCCCTGACCCGGGGCTGTGGCCCTGCTGGTGCCAGTCCCTGCTCCCGTTGTCCTGTCCCGTGTCCCAGCTTGTCCCGGTTCAAGTGTTCTCTGGCCCGGGGATCTGCCGTGCTTGTCCTGCTTTCCCCCGGTCGGGGATGTCACCCTGATTGTCCTGGTCCTGGACACAATCCCCCTTGCTTGTGGCAGTGTCCCTGCTTGTCCTGGTCCCTGTGCCCCATGGCTGTGCCCCTGTCAGTCCCGGTCTTGGTCCGGGTCCCCCCCAAGCCGGTCACGGTGTCCCCTGCCCCTTGCCTGCCCCAATTGTGCTCCTAATCCCTGGGTTTGTGCCCATTNCTTTGCTTCTTTGCGCATCTCTTTGGCAGCGAGTCCAAAACGTTGCTGTAAATCCCTAGCACTGTTAATTACCCGAGGTAATTAGCGCTAAACCATCTCCCGATCCCGCTGGGTGGGGACAGTGGCTCACTCACTGTGATCTCCCTGTCCCTCAGGCCCAGGTCCGAAGCCTCCAGAAACGAGCCCAAAACTCATTTCAGGTTGAAGAAGCCCCAGAGGAAGAAGTACGGGCTGCTGTCGAGCCAGGACGAGAACATCGAGCTGGGCTCCCTTGACAGCGACGAGGACACAGTGTTTGAAACCCGGAACCTGAGGCGGTGAGGGAGCATTTTGTGTGTTTTGTGTGTTGCTCTTTTCCTCACAAGGGGCTGAGGCTGCTTTCCCAAAGCCGTGGGAGCTCTGGCACAGCTCCTACAACCAGATCTGCATAAATTAAAACGCCTGTGTGTGGTCTCTGTGTTGGCTCACGGATTTATCTCACTTTTCCTCATTTTCTGGCCCGGGAAAGTCTCACTGACTGGGCTATTTGGATACTGCTGTGGGGTCACAAAGCTGTTGGGAGAAGCAACCCTTGTGCCCAAGTCTGGGCCTCCCTGTGTTAGACAGGAAAACAAAAATTCATGTGTTTTTTTTTCTTCAGCTTAGGAATTGCTTCCAACTCATACCACAGTTCAAACTCCCAGTCCTGTTAAGACATGCATTCCTGTTTTCCCAGCAAAATTCCTGGTTTGTTTGGTTTTGTTTTTTTTTTTCATTTTGGGAATTGCTTCCAAGTCTCATCACAGTTCAAACTCCCAGTCTCACAGGGATATCCATTCCTTCTTTCCCAGTGTTTAACATCCCACAAGTTTGATTTCTGGGGAGGTGGTTTTAAGCTGAGCAGGAATGTCACCTCAGCTCCCCCTGATTTTGGGTGTCTCCTTTTTTTCCAGATGACTCGAGACCGGCGGCACTGGCTACCCGGAATGATAGAGGGTCCAATCCCAGTGGAATCTCCAGTGCTCAAGTTTTATATCTGATTACTGTGACTTAATTAACAGTTCAAACCCTTCCATAGCTGGGGCAGGGGAGAGGGGACCAAACCTGTTTTCTTCACGTGCATTCTTGGGGACATTTCTGGGGAAAGATGGGAGCTGTTCACTGCACAGGGAAAGGCTGAGGTAAGGGAGATGCTCCTGGATGATTTTCAGTGCCTGAAATCGGAGCTCGAGAGCTGCCCCTGTGCCTCTATCCCTCTCTCCTTGCCCTGGAAGCATCAGATTCCTTTTCCAGGCTAATCCCCTTTCCTTCATGCAGTATCAGGTTACTTCTTTGGGAAGTGTCTCTGTAATCAGCTCCTGGGAGGAGCTGGGAGAGCTCTCGGTATGTTACACAAACGGGGGGTGGGAGGGTGATAGTGCAGACAGAAGAGCTTTGGGAATGAGTTAAACGAGTGAAGTTTTGCAGGATTGGCAGTTACTGGGATAATTCAGGTCATTCATGGGTTTACAAATGTGTTTACAAATGAAAGGGGCCAAAACCCAAAGGAATATTTCTCCAAAAGAGCCACCAAAAGGGCTGGGAATGCCTGGACTCTGCCCAGCCCCAGTTGTGAGTTCACCAGGGACACGTGTGACATCTGCTGAGCTCTGGATTTTGTGATACCTGAGGAGGAGCCAGGTGTGAGCCAGGGAGTGTCCTGGAGCAGCTGATGACTGGAAATGGGGGACCCCCAACCCCTCTTGACTTATTCAGGGCAGCCCTGGCTGAGTTACCTCCTCTGGAGGACCCTGGAGTTTCACTCCCTTGGCTGATACTCAGCCGGGAGCTTTCCTGCAGCCCCTTCTTACCTAGATATTTAGGATCTGATTGTGTAGGACCAAAGGTGAATGTGTCAGGAGGTTGTTGCTGGGTTGATCAGCTGCTAAACCAGTGAAAACTGCTTGCCAGGTGCTCCTGTCCCGGCCTTTCCTTGGAAACTGGCAGCACATCCTTAAATCCCACTTCCCCCCCAAGCTGGTAGTGCCTTTGTTTGGAGAACCCGAGGGATTTGCCCTGCGGGCAGGGAGGGTCCCTGTGTCACCTTTAGGGTAAATATTTAGGACATTGACCTTTTAGCGTGAATATTTAGAATGTCTTTGGAATGTCTTTGGCTCCTTTCCTTTGGATTGCAAATCCCCTGTGGATCAGGGGCACCGATGGCACTTGGAGAAGGGACAGGGATGTACTGATCAGGGAGAGGCTGGGGGCTCCCGAGGCAGCTGAGGGAGTGCTGTGATCCTGTGCTTTGTCTGTTCAGGACAGGTGAGGTTTCCTGGAGAAATCCCACCCCCGTGGCAGCTCTGTCTTGCATGTGCACAAAGGATTTTAAAATACATATATATATATTTTTAATAACGTTGCCGTGTGCACACAGTGCTTGGATGTGCCCTGTTTGCCTGTCGTTTGGATCCTTTCACACCTATTTTGGGTGTTCCCTTCTTGTTGCAGCTGCTGCAGATGGGAGCAGGCAGAGGTTCCATGTGGGGATTGCTGGGATGGCTCCACCCAGCTACAGCTTCCCTGGGGATGATCTGTGATCCATGGTCAGGGATCTCTCTTCATCCTGCAGGGCTGCATGTGCTGGTAATTCCCTGGCCCTTTCATTCCCGCTGGAAAGTTGTTCCTTGTGCTGTTGAAACCAGATGAGCCCGACTGTCCCAATACACTGCCATGCTCAGTGTTTGACCAACAGATTCCTCATCCTTCCTTTACCTGGAGTGATGAACCCAAGCATTCCTTAGGCTGCCCTCTTGTTGGACAGGTGGGGTTTGCAATTCTCAAGTTTCCTCACCTCGCAGAAGTGGAGCATTTTGTTTAATGTTGAATGATTCGGATCAGAGGGGACCTCAAGCAGTAGGTCCTGCCCTGAAAATAATTCTGTTGGAATTAATTTTGTCTGTAGCAGATGTTTGTGTTTGAGCAGGGAAAGGTGTGGAGTAGGTAATGCGGTGCCTGGGCTGTGCTGTGTAGGTACCAGGGAAAGAAATTGATGGGCCAGCCTGGAATTTCTTGCACCACTTCCATGTTTTCAGAGTCCTGCTGGCCACTTTTAAAGGATGCAGGGTACAAGGGTGCTTGTGGGACTGTCACTTGTCCTGATCTTGGGCTGGAGACAGGTTGGAGCTGTAATCAGGGAGCCTGTGAAGCTGTTTCCACTTCCATCCAGCCCCTCAGCCGCACTTGGCATCTGGATTTACCCTTTGCAGGCCGTGACATTCCATCCCTGCTCTGCTCTGAGTCCTTGGAGGCCTTTTCTAAGAGGAGAAAACCAAGTGAGCAGTCTAAGACTCCTTGGGGTGTTCAGCGTGATCCCATTTCCCCAGGAAGAATCAGGTGGAGCTGTCACTTCCTGCAGTGTGAGCAGTGCCAGGCCAGGGCAGGGTGTTTCTGAGGTGGATCCTGCAAATAACGGAGGCTTTGAACACCTCATGTGTTGTTTCCACGAAAGAGCAGTTTAGGTGTTGTTCCATTACTCCTTCAGTTCCTCCATGTGTATTTGATACCCTTGTTTTAGGTCTCTTTGCCCCAGCTGGATCTTCCAGTAGCTTTCCAGTTTTAGTTTTTGAGGCTAAACACAGGAATGCCAACAGACCTGCCTGTGCCTGGCCCTGGGCAGGCTGAGGCCTCACCAGCCGCTGCTGCACTTTTCCTTTCTCCTCCTGGATGAATCAGGGTGTTGGTGGAGGCTCCATGTGCCTGTGTGTCTGCAGGATTCCTGCTCATCCCAGCCAAAAGGAGCCAATGGACCACAACCTGTAACAGTGACCACCTGTGTGCGTCATGACTGACTACAACAATCTGCTCTGAATTAAGCCAAAGCCAATTTTTCAAGTTTACATAATCCCTCTGTTATCTTGGAGGCTTTTTGGGATGCTCTGCTGCTGCTACCAGCCTGCCCAAACCAGCTGGGCCGTCTGCAGGGTTAATGGGATCCGTGGGAGCGGGGTGAGATCAGCTCTGTTGGTTTTGTTCCGTGCCTGGGATGGGACCTGCAGCACTGGGAGTGCTGGGAGAGGGGCCTGTGGTGGGAGTCAATAAACAGCACTTGAGCATGTTGTTGTCTGAACTCCCCAAGGAGCAGCTTGTGTTTCACCTTCCTGGAACTGCTGATCTGTCTTTAAACAGCCATTGGCCCTGTATCGATCCGTGGTTTTCTTGTCATTGTACCTGGAAGCACTGGAATAAAGCATTCCAGCCCACCCGTCCCTCCCTGCTGTGTGCAGGGGCTGCCGAGCCTCTGGGATGGTGCTGCTGTGGTGGGCTGTGGATTGATGGAGTCCTTTGGGTTTTCCCCCTGCCTTGCTCCCGCTCACAGGACAGTGACTCTGGGCTCCCAGGGCTGCTGCTCACCTTGTGTCCCATCTGGAAGTGTCCAAGCCCAGGCTGGATTGAGTTTAGAGCAGCCTGGTCTATGGAAGTTGTCCCTGCCCATAGCAGGGAGTGGAACGAGATGAGCTTTAAGGTCCCTTTCAAACCATTCTGTGACTCCTTCATTCTCCAGCCGTCTCTGGGTTGATTTCAGTTTCCTGAAGTCTCCTTTCTCCCTGTTCTCACATTAATCCCCTTTCTTGTACAGAAGACCAAATAAGGTCCCTGTGAGGCCAATTCTGGCCTCTCCACAGCAGCAGAACCAAATTCCATTTTGCTTATTTGGGAGTGAGGAGGGAGAGGCTGTTCCCTGGATAATAGAACCATAGAATCAGGAGTTGGAAGGGACCCACAGGGATCATGGAGTCCAACTAGATGGGGTGCACTGACACCCCAACAATCCCACCCTGAGCATCCCCGAGAGCTTTGTCCAAAGGCTCCTGGAGCTCTGGCAGCCTCGGGACTGGGAGCATTCCCTGGGGAGCCTGGGCAGTGCCCCAGCAGCCTCGGGGGGAAGATCCTTTCTCTAATACCAACCCTAAACCTCCCCTGACACAGCTCCAGCCGTTCCCTCAGCTCCTGCCCCTTGTCCCGGAGAGCAGAGATTGGAGCTGCCCCTCGGGAGTCTCCCTTGAGTCTCCTCCAGGCTGAAATGGGAATGTCCCGGCTCCTCCCTGCCAGGAATTAGTTCCAGAACAAAACCAAGGGCGTTCCCTGACTCTCACATCTGCTTCTCATCCTTCTCATTCCGGTTGCGTGGATCAGTGGCACTGAGAAAACAGAAGCCACGTTCCCCCTGTCCCCCTCTGCCACCCTGCCCGTGTCCCCGTGTCCTGGCTGCTCATGTCCTGGAGCAGCCCAGGAGGGAAGAGGGTTTTGTTTGCTCCACGGTTTACCCTCGTTGCTGGTGGGGTTCTGGAGGGCAGCGGGGTCGGGGCACACCAGGAGCTGGGGCACAGGGGATCCCTGTAGGTGGCACTCACAGACCAGACTTGCCGATGCCGGGGCACTTCCGGCACCTGGGGAAGCTGCACATAAATCCTGGTGCCTTGAAAGGCAAATCTGCTTCCTGCAGCAGCTGTCTGGCATGAGCTGGAAGTGCCCTTTGGGGGCTGTGTCTCGGCGCCGGGCTGGGGGAGCAGCAGGTTTTAGGGTGTCTCCCTTAGGAGCAAGGGAGGGTCTTGCCCCGGCTCCACCTGAGCCAGGTTCCACCTGGCCCTGTCAGGACTTGTTTGGGGAAGATTTTTATGATTCCAGGCCTGACAAGGTTTCGGGATGCCCTGGTTTGATGGAGTGATGCCACTGGCTCTAGCACAGGCATGAACACCCAGCCCCGGCACAGCAGCACCCCGAGGGCGCCCCAGCTTTCCTGGGCCAAATTAACTACAGTGTTAATGAACTATCAGGGAGCATTCCCCGTGCAGCAACATGGGCAGGACAGCATCACCCTGTCCGGTTAGATTGGATATGAGGGAGAATTCCTTCCCCAAATGGAAGGGATCCAGCCCAGCTCAGGCTGCCCAGGGCAGTGGTGGTGTCACCATCCCTGGAAGTGTCCAGAAAAACCCTTGGGTGAGGCACCTGGGGACATGATTTAATGGTGGCCTTGGTGGTGCATGGTTGGGCTTTGTGACCTTGGGGGGTCTTTTCCAACCTAAAAAATTCCATCATTCTGTGTGTTCAAGCTGTCTGTGTGTGGTGCTGGGAGCTGCCACAGGATGTGAACCAAGTACTTGTTCCTTTTCAGGCTCAGGGGGCTGTTACCCCAATTAGCACTAATTGCTGTGGCCCGTGGTGCTGGCCCAGCTGCAGCTGTGCTGTCCTCCCCTTGTCCCTGTTCCCTGCTCTGTGCCATCCCCTCTTCCCAAGCACTCACTGGGGACGGGCTCCGGCTGGCGCTGGCTGGGATTCCAGTCACAAACACAAGCTGGCGGCATGGATCTGCTCGGAATTTATTTTAAACTCGAGGTAAAGTGCTCTTGATGTTTTGGATGCAAATTTCCTTGCCTGGAATGGGAGCTGCGGGGCCGGTGGAGTGCCAGGGAGCTCTTTTGATTCCAGAGCCTGTTCGCTGCTGCGGCTCCTCGAGCCGCGCTCCGTGGAGTGCGAAATCACCTCTGCGGCACAGCCCGGGGAGGGAGCACTGCCGGCACGCTGAGCTCTTCTCTTGGTCGCTGTCCCCTGGTTTTAATGAGGGTTTCTGTCTGAAGTTGGGGGGTTTTAGGTTTATTGGTGTTTTTGTGTGTGACAGCAGTCAGTGTGTGATTTTTCTGGTCACTGTATGGGAGAAGAGATGGTCCAAGTCCCTCCAACTCCCCCAAGGGAGAAAAAGAGAAAAATGGAGAATGGATAAAGGATGCTCCATTCATGGATTTTGGAATTCTTTGTCACTGGATTCCTCCAGCACCAAATGAACCTTGGTGTTTTTTGGGTGGCATCAACCAAGGCCAGGTTGGATGGGGTTTGGAGCAGCCTGACCTAGTGGAAGGTGTCCCTGCCCATGGCAGGGGGTGGAACTGGCTGAGCTTTAAGGTCATTCCAACCCAAACTGTCCTGGGATTATATCCATGGGCAGCTCTGTGGGTCACGGATTATCCCCATGAGCACGCCGAGCTCTTGGTCCCACTGGGGCCAGGCCCTGGATGGGTGAGCTGAGCGTGGTCAGGGGAAGGTGTCACCAGTTTTGCCCCATTTATTGCTCATAAACTCACTGGGTGGCTCTGGGTACTTTGGGGTGACTTTGAGTGGCTCTTGGTATTTCCCCATAAATGTTTTCAGCTGCACTCACAATTCTCCTGTGGCCTTATCCCTCTGGGGCTCATTGTGGGCAGGGGCTGGGTGGTCTTCCTCACCTTCGTTCCATGGATACTGACATTCCAAAATGTGTCTCTGGGTTGGTGTGGAATTGGGTGGCACACTGGGAAGGTAGCTGGGAACATTTGAAAACCCGCTGCAGAGTCTCTGATGTCTCTTCTGTTCCACTCAACAAAGCGCCTCTACACAACGAGCAGATTTTCCTGTATCAGAAATTACCTTTACTTAGTTGGCTTTTTGTCTAAATCCTCCTTCTGATCTTTATTTTTTCCCTTGCATCATGGAAAGGTGAATGGAAGTGGCACTTCAGCCACCAAAGCCTTTCCTTTAGAATTGCTGCTTGTTTTTTGTTTTAAAAATTTTCCAAGGGGGCTTTGCAGGGGAGGAGGAAGGAGCGTCTGCTTTTCAAGTGACTCTGGGGAATAAAAGTATAAAGGACAGAAATGATCAGAACTGTGCTGGCAACAGAACAATATTTTATTTTTGAGTACCAGAGCTAATTGGAGAAGGAATTCACACGACAATTTTTGCAATCTAAGGATTAGTAAACATGAAAGGGGATCTGTGGTCCGCAACGTGCAATTGCAGTGGGAGGGGGGGGAAACAGCCCAAAAATTAAATTGGAGATGAGGTCTTGGATATCTTGGACGTTACAATCCCATGTTTGCTTCTCACAGTGCTGGATCCATCACAAGTCAAAGCTCATGTCCAGGGATACCTGTTTGGCGGATGGAATTTCCATGCGCCTGTGGGCTGGAATTGCCAGAAAAAGGGGATTTTAGGTCTGATTTTGTGGAAGCATTTCCACAGGTTGGGGGATTGCTATGCATCTGAATAGATCCTGCTTCAGCAGGGCTTGGAGAGCCCCTGCCCATGGAGAGATGCGTGCAGACAGTTACCAGCTGTTTTAATTAACATGGCATGTGGGAAATATGGGGGTGATGTGTTAGAGCAGGTCACCAGGGAGTGGAACAAGGACTGGGAGTTCCCATCCAGACCATGCTGGGATTTTGTGGTCACCCTATTCACAGTCATTGTGGTTCTGGGAGTGAAGAGGTTCATGTCCAGCACTGGGAAATGGAGCTGAAATAGCACTGAACTGCTGTGTGGGCAACCTCCTCATTCCCTCTCCCACTGGAAGTATCTCCCAGTGCTGGGGTGATTCCCTCCTGCCACGCTGGAATCCCCAGGAACTGCTGTTGGCAGCACCTGGGCATCCTCAAAATGCTTCCAATCCGCCACATAATCAGAGCCTGGAAAAATGGGGGTGTTGAGATTTGCAGGTTTGCAGACAGAAGAGCCCATTCCGGCACCTGCAGAGTACCAGGAGGTTTATCCGGCTCCGTGTGAGGCGAAGGCAGGAGGTTTCCCTGGAGAGGCTCCAGCCCCTCCCTGGAGCATTCACTCCGCCCTGCTACGCTGCTGTTACGTTCCGGTGGTTAATTACTCTTGCTCTTTAAAAGAATAAAACCTCATGTACTTAAAATAATCCCAATTATTTCATTGTTCAGCCTGAGCTGAGCCCAGCCACCCCCGCTCCTGCAGAACTGCTGGAAAGGCTGTTCCTGACAGGGAAAAACTGATGGGCATCAATGCTGTGAGCAGCAGCTGAGGGGATTGAAGCTTTGGGGGGACAACGGTGCTGCTCTACCTGCAACCCCCAGGTGCCTCTCTAGGACATCCCAAGGATCATCAAGTCCAATTCCAGTTGGTGTATGGAAGGGCCTGCTGCAGTAGGACAAGGAGTGATGGTTTTAAACCAAAACCAGCTGATTTAGACTGGATAAAAGAAAGAAATTCTTCCCCATGAGGTGGAGATGCCCTGGCACAGGGTACCCAGAGAAGCTGTGGCTGCCCCATCCCTGGAAATCTTCAAGGCCAGGCTGGATGGGGCCTGGAGCAACCTGGGATGGTGGAAGGTGTCCCTGCCCGTGGCAGAGGGTGGAGCTGGGTGATTTTTAAGGTCCCTTCCCACTCAAACCATTCCAGTGTTCCATGACATTGCTGAAACTCAGGCTGGCAAGTGCAGGGCTGGTCTGGCTCTGCCTGCTGGGGAGACCCTGGAGGAGCAGCTCCTGATGGGATGTTCTCCTGGAGGGATGGAGGGATGGCTGGGGGGCCTCATCTTAAAAAGGAGACCCTCAAAGCAGCCGAGCAGGATCGTGGCAGCGCTTCCATCTCCGTGTGCGCCGGAGGCACAGCAGGACCTCGGGCGCGGTGGCTCAGACTCGCTCGTGCCGGGGTATATTGGTGTATTTTGATCCTTTTTCTTGCCAGTGTTATTTTAATCCGCTTTTCTCTCACATCAAACTCCTCTTTCTGCAGAACACAGAGAGGCATCGGGTTTGTGCCCTTTGTGATTGGTAGCAAAGGGCTGCGATAGCGCGCTTTTCCTTTAGAACTGGAGGTTTTATCCCTGTGATAACTTTAGCTTTGCCACAGTCATCATTTGGGCTTCTCGACTGGCTCAGATGAGTGCAGGGAAAACGCTTCCCACATTTATTAGAGGAAGAGAGGGCTGGGTGTTCTTAGGAAGATTCCCACTCCTGTCACCCAGGAGTTGCCTGGCAGCTCAGGTGGGTTTGGAAAGCAGCTGAGTTCAATCCGAAATCACCTTCTGCCTCCATCTGAGGTGGGCTGTGTCTTTATCAGACTTCAGATCAAGGCGTTGGTTGGCACCACTTCCAGGGTGGATGATCGCCAGGAGCAGCCTGGTTTTCCTGGGAGCTGCACAGTCAGAGGGAGCCCTTTCCCTCCAAAGCCTGTGTTTCCCACATAGAAAATAACATGTAGGGAATGTTTTTTTCAAATGAAGGAAGGATTAAGGCACAGCAAGAGCTGATTTGCCAAAGGGCACCCGGGGAAGTGGTGATGGATCAGACAGGGAAGTGGAATCCTCGGCTCAGCCCGCGCCTGCTCCACCACGCTTTTCCTTCCCTGCTCCCTGGCTGCCCAGGTCTTATGGGATAACCAGGACTTGGATTTCCATCCTCTTAAAAGAGGCAATTTAAGGAGCTTTCCAGGGGAGCAGAGCTGCAGGTCACCTCCTCGCCGCTGAAGATGTTTTTCTCCCCCTTTCTCCATCCTCGTGCTCCTTCGGAGCCTCTTTGCTCTCCTCCTTTCCCAGCGCTCAGAGCCATTTTCCGAGCTTCAAAAGGTTTCCTAATTACCCTAATGAGGTCAGGAGAGACCAATCGCTTCTGTGACTTAAAGCAGGGGTGGGAAGGGCTTGGGAGCGGGGAAAAAATCCCGACTGGTGCCTGAACGAGGTGTCTCGGGAAGGCGGCGTCTCCCTCTCCGCACGTTCCCCCCACCTTCCCATCTCCAGCAGAAAAAAAAAA
>WBMY01002662.1:41640-59837 GCA_013397315.1 Donacobius atricapilla
TCCTCCCCCCGCCACCCCGGCCCCCCCCGCGATCCCTCTTCCGGGATGAAGGTTCTGTGAAAAAATCCCCGAAATTCGCTCCAAGAGGCGGCTGCGGCTGCGGGGAGGGGGGGGTCGGAAAGAACGATTTGGGGGGGAAATGGCCAAACGGGCCTGAGGGGGGCATGGAGCGTGCGGAGCTGGGGATAGCCGGCCCTGCTGCTCCCGGGTCATTCCCATCCTGGAAGCGCAATCCCCACAGCTGGCTTCGTTTCCTGACTCCAGTTGGAATTTCGATTTTTCTGTGTGGTTTTTTTTCCCCACCAAGTGTGTTTTTTTCTTTGGGGGCAAGAGTTTCGTTTCTGTCGTATTTCTTTGTTCATGGTTTTGAGGAACCGAAAACTGTTGGTGAGTTGGAAGCGGGAGGAATTCTGCTCTGGGAGTGCTCAGGTGGTTGGGACCCTCGGGACCCCCCACCCTCCCTGTTGGGGACACCCTTTTGGGGTCTGAACGGGCCCGTTTGTGGGGATTCCTTTAAGAACAAAAACCAGCCATCAAACCCCCATTTCCCCCCAAATTCCTCAAAGTTCTCCCAAGCCTGGCGCTGTCTGTGAGCAGTGAGGGATGAGCTCGGTGGGTGCAGCCCCTGTGGCCCCTGGCTTTGGGCTGTCTCGATTTCTGGGTCACACGGGGGGTTCTTTGTCCCCCTCCGTCCCTGCGTGACGAGAGGCCTCGGGGGACACGGCGTGGCCTGGTCCTCGTCCCCAGGGCTGCCAGCAACGTGAGGCGGCTCCTCCAGCTGCGGGTGGCTCATCCCCTGCTGCCATCCATGAAGGGGACCCTCCGTGCCACCTTCTCTCCCTCGATGACACCGGCGCAGTTGGGTGAAGTTCCTGGCGATGTTTTGGCCCTGGGACGTGCCGTGGCGCCGAGGACCCTCAGCAGCACCTGGTGTCCAGCCAGCCTCCGCAGGTCCCTTTGGGGGGACCCACCCACGCCCCTCTCGCCGCCCCAAAATTGGGGCGAGCCCGTGCCTTTGTGCCTTGGTGGCGGTGCCTCGGCGGTGGTGCCTGCGCCGCGGGCCGCCCGCGGTGCATATGGATTTTATTATCTCCCTCACATTTTTGCGGGGGATTGTAAGAGCCAGGGAATTATTTTTTTTTTCCCTCCTATTTTTTTTTTTTCTTTTTTGCCCATTGCGAAGTTTTTGGGTTCGGCTCCTGGTGCTCGCCCCCCAAGCTCCCACACTTTGGGCTCTTTTCTTTTGTTCTCCCAAATGCCAAACGTGTGTGAGGACCCCCCCGGGTCCAACTCTAGCATCCTGGAGATGAGGGTGGTTGCAGCGGTGGCTGGGATTTGGCACCCAAGGGTTCCGATGGCTGGGATTTGGCACCCAAAGGTTCTGACGTTTGGGATCTGACACCCAAGGGTTCCTGGCAATGGGAATTGGCACCCAAGGGCTCCGACGGTGGTGCCAACAGCCAAAAGTCGCCCCTTGGCCATTGGGGACGGGCGTCCCGGGACGCAGCACCGATGATGGCGTCGGCTCCATCCCCTTCGCCCCCTTGCAGAAGCCGCCGACAATTTCTCCTCGAAAAATCCATGGCGGATCATTATTCCATATATATTTATATATTTATACATTTCTGAATCTGCTGTTGGCAGGGAAAATATTTTTGAGGAAGGGGGGGGAAATAAAATGGTGCGGAGGGAAGCGCATGGGGCTGGGAGGGAAGAGCAGACAATGGCTGGTGGGTTCAGCAGGCACGTCCGCAGCGCCTGGCTCCGGGATGTGACCCAAATTTCCCCAATGTGGGAGCGCCCCGTGTCGCCAGCACTCCCCGCCTGCGCCTTCGGCTCTCGGAATTCGAGGCAATTTATTAGGGGTTGCAAAGATTGAAATTGCCATTGAGTTTCCTGCTTATTCCCTTTTTGAACCCAGCGGTGGGTTTATTTTTTCTCTGGAGTTACTACAAGACCGTCTCATTCTTAAAAATGAAGAAAAAACGTATTTATGTGTTTTCTGGTCTCTCATTTTCATTCTTTCTCCCCCCCCCACCAGCACCTCATTTAGTAAGGGGGAAATAAAAAGGGTTTAAAAAAAAAAAAAGAGGAAAAGAGCCAAGGTTAAAATGTTTGAACTCACAGACCTTCTCTGCCGCTAAATATTTTTCCTCAGGTTTATACAGCAATCTATATTTTATAAAAGACAGGAATAAATCTCATGGTCGATATGATTTGCCCAGATTAGAATAATTCTATATTTCATAATTGGGGCTAAATTAAAAATAAGTGGTACCTCGGGATGCTGCAATTTCCCTGTTCTGGGGAGAGATTTAACCACTCGCTGTGGATTTACAAGGTTTATTTTTATTTTTAAATGGTTTTGCGAGGATGCGCTGGGAAAACGTTTGGCTGGATGGAACTCCTGGGTTATCCAGGAAAAAAAACGAAGGATGATGAAGGTAGAATTATATAATAACGGGCAGTTTTGGTACCGTGTGGATTTTTGCTCCGTGGCACATACAGGCGCTGCCGATGGTCGCTCTCCGGGTGTGGATCTGTTGGCCATGGCCGGGCTGGTCACGGGTGGATCCATTGGTCGTGTCTGGGGTGATGCACCCATGGATGGGACCTGGGGGCTCCTCGCTGGGCTGGCACTGCGGGCAGGGGTCCGGCACAACCCCCGGGGCTCTTCCCGCTGTCGCTCCGTGTTTTCCGGCTGGTGATGCGGGAGCCGCTCGCCCGTAGGATTCCGGGCTGGATTTGCCTTGGGAGCCAACCAGGTCGATTTGGGTGTGCTGGAGTGTCCAGCATCACCAGCAGGTTGGGGTGTCCAGTTCTGACCCCCATTGCCACCCACACCACAGTGTGGGTGTCTCGGCGCGCGGCACCGCATGGCAAAAAAATCAGGGATCTGGGAAAACCTCTGTGCTATGGGGGAGAGGGTCTGTGGGAAGGAGTGACCTGTCCTCAGGAGGTCCCCAGTCCTGTGATCCTAACTCAGGGCCTCGTGGCCGTGCTGGAGACCCCGGGGAGGCCAAGGAAGGACGGAGGGTTTGGGATTTGTCGCCGTCCCCCGCTCTGCCGACAGCCGTGTGACGGGCAGGGAATCATCATTCCTGAATGCTGGTCGGTGTTCCTGCAGCAATCCCACGGTCACTGCTGCGTGCCTGGATCCACGGTGGGAATGTGCAAAGTGACGGGGGCTCTCCTCCCTCCATTCACGGCGCGGATCCCTGGGACCAGGCGGGATCGTGCCCGTGGCCTGGTTTAACGCCGAGGTCACGGCGCTGCCTCCGAACGGTTCTTTTGCTGATTTCTGTATTATTTTTTGGTGTGGTTTGTGAGCACAGCTGGGATTTCTGTTCTGCTCCTCTGCACTCCCCAATCCTGGTATCGGGGACTGGAGAAATGGTTTCTGGCAGGGGGATTTACGGAGCCAGGTGATGCTCAGGGCCAGTGGTGATGGCAGAGCAGGACTTTGGGGGCTCCTTTGGGGGGAAAGGTGCCTCTGCCACAGGGGTGGTGGGGTTGGGGTGAATGGGGCATGTCTTGGAGGAGATTCAGATCACGTTCCCAATCCCATTGGATTTTGTGCCCCTTTTTCCTGTGTTCCCTTCTCCTGGAGCTGCAGCCCCAGCGCCTGCCGGTCGCCAGTGCTTTGTCCGAGAGCCTGGAGCGCGGTGGCCGTGACCAGGAGAGCTGTGGCCATGACCATGACCCGCTGACCACCCAAACCAGGGCCAACTTGCCCACGTGTGTGTCACCAGCACCCATGGCCAGGCCACTGGTGGCTGTGTGTGCCGCCTCTCCGTCAAGAGAGCAAAAATGCTGTCACATCTGTTTTTCTAGGGGAATTTGGTGCCGCAGAGGGGTGGCCGAACGAGAGGGCTCAGCTTGGAGGATCCCACCCATGTCTCCATGTTGGAGTGGGGCTGGATCCCAAAACCTCTGTGTCCTGGCTCTGGCCAGGACTTTTGGGGTCACCCCCATTGCTACGTGTCCCCAGTTCTCTCTGTCCCCTCTCCCTGCTCCTATGGGCATCATACGGGGGCCCACATCAGCCTCTGAAAGAGACATGCCCTGCTCCTCCCTTGGAGTGATTTTCATGAGAATTTTAACGCCGCCACTCGGGTTGTTCCCGTGTCACTGTCAGGCCCAGTCCCCTCTCGGGTGCCAGAGCAGTGCTGGGCGTTTGGGTGCGCCAGCGCTCGGCCTCGTCCTGTGCAATTCCTGCTCTTTTAGTTTTCCTCCTGTTCTCCCTTTGTGCCGAGATCACTCCCAGCCCTTCCCACCCCTCTTTTCCAGTCCGTTAAGCCGTGTTAGCAATTCCTCACCAGCCCAGGGCTGCGGCGAGTGGTTAATGGAGAGCAGACACCACCGGGCCGGCGTCGCTGACAGGATTCTCTCTCCGTGCCCGTCTCTGTCTCCGCCTGTCCCTTTCCAGGGACCGCAATTACATTCCCTGCTGGTTGCACATTTGGTATCCAAATGCCGGCCATGCGCCGCATCCTAATGCGAGGATGGGCTGGGGGCATGCGGAGCTGCCGGAGGGTCAGGCGGTCCCCAGGACCCCCCCTGGATCCCGGGCTGTCCTGGTGGAGGGGGGACACAAAGAGGGAGGGCAGTGGGACCAGTCCAGGGGGTGAGAGACGCCCTCAGACACCTTGGAAAGCTTTGAAAGTGCTGCTGTGTAGAGAAAGACAGATGTATTTATATACATTTAGATGTATATCTATTTACATACAAATATATTTATATTTATTATGTAAATTATATGTTTATTTACATCTATGGGTGTTTATTCACACCCCCCCCTCACAGAAATACACTTCGCACACACAAATAATCCAATGCCAAAACCCTCCCTGTCCGGCAATGCTGTGCCCAACCCTCTGTGCCATTCCTGTGGAATTCCTACCTGGGGGCTCCAGGATGTTCCTGGCTGTGGCTTTACCTGGCTCCAGGCACAGGGCTGTCTGCTGTGTCCGTCCCGGGGCCACATCAGGAGCCGGCTGGAGCCGTACCTGCCTGTGCCTGACAAGGTTCAGCTGCTGGGTTGGCTGGAAAATTGCAGCAATTGTTCCTTAAATAGCTCCTCGTTCCTGATGGTGACAATTTCGGTTCTTTTGTGTTAGATATTAATCATGATTTCTGAGGCTCCGTTTTGATCCGAGCTGGTTTTCCCCACTCGGGGCAGAGATCCTGCCCCGCTTCGTTGGATTTAATGGGATTTATGGAAGGCGAGCAGCTTGGAACACTGTTACCTGCAGCCCCTAAGATGTGTTTAAATTCCTTTTCCCCTTTTTCCATTACCCGATGCTCATCCCGATGTCTGGCCGCTTCCCTCTGCTTGGAGATCCATCCCAAAACCAGGACCAGGCCCTGTTTGGCCTCTGCAAGTGCAGGGGGAGGCACTGCGCTCCAAGGGTCCAGGCTGGATCACGGCTGGGGATCGATCATCTTGGAGCTCTTTCCCAACCCAAGTGATTCCATGATTCTCTAGAGCTGGAGCAGTGTCGGCGTGAGCCAGTGGCCACTTTGGCCTTTGCCAGATGAATTCCAGGGGCATTTTTGAACCCCCCGCCAAAGCCAGGGCTCTGTTTAGGGGTATCTGTGGGTCCAGACTCCTTGCCATCAGCCCAGCCTTTCTGGATTTGGGGGCCCCGTGGCTGTTCCCACCGGCTGGCCGGGAGCCGTGTCGGGGAAACGGCGCCCATGGGATTGTTTGGGTGTGGGACACACCAGGGCTGGTTTGATCCCGGCAGGAAAAGTGGGAAGGGACAAGGCTGAGAGCAGGGCAGTGGGATGGAGCCCGTCGGGCAGCGCTGGGCCGTGTCCCTGCTCCGTCCTGGCTTGTTCCCGGGTGGTCACAGTGTTGTTATTTATTTATTTCTCCTCCCTCGATCCCCCTTGGCTTGTTGCTGCCGCTGTGCCTGGGCTGCTAAAGAGCTTCCCATTGTTCCGGAGCTAATTACCTCCTAATGAGGCTCCCGGCTCAAAAGCCGAGAGGAGCGGGGGGATGTGAGGGGGCTGTGCTGGGAGGGGATGAGGGCAGGGCTGGGGTCACCACTGGGGTCACCACCGGGGTCACCCGGTGGCTTCAGCTGTGCTGCCCGCTGGTGTGAACTGGGGCTGGTGATGGGGAGATGCACGACCATGGAGCTGCCAGCCTGGACCTTCATCCTAAAGGGTGGCTGGGAAGTGGTTTTGCCAAAATTTTCTTGTTAAGCCCCAAACCCGTGGAGAAATCAAACCCGTGGGTTTTGGCAAGGCGGAGCTGTGCTGGTGCTCGGAGCCCGGGAGCATTCCTGGCGTTCCTCTTGGTGTGACGCCTCCCTGCCAGCCCTGTCTGGGACAGGTGCCGCCTTTGGGGCACATCCTTCCTTTTGGAAGGGGTGTCCAAACCAGGGGTCCACATCCATGTGCTGGACAAATCCTGCTCCACTCCTCCACTTCCCTCTTGACCTTATCCCATCCCTCGGCAAGAGACTGGCATGAGCCTGGTCCTGATGGGAATTGCCACCTTGGCTGGAGGGAGCCAGGCAGTGGCCAGGCGTGTCCTTGTCCCCGCTGGGATGCAGAGCAGAACTTTGAGCCCCACATGCTGCATCCTGCTCTGCCTCTGGAATATCCCCCATGTCCCTCGGCGTTGTGGCGGCTCCCATGGCTCCTCCGTGTGCCGCAGATGTGATGGGGGAAAAGAGGATCCTTCTGCAAAGGGATTGGGAAAGCCCCCACCTCCACCCCGCTCCGATTGAAGTGGGGCTTTGTTCCTCCACAAGGGGTGGGGGTCCTGATCTTGAGAGGGGGATAAGGCGCTTAAAGCAATAACGGTGGGGGAAAATATTCCAAGGGAGGAAAATTTACTCCCTGGAATAATAATGAAGGTAGGGGAATGAGTTCCCTGTGCCCTTGATGAGGGGTGCCCAAGGCAGTGAAGGGTCCAGAGTGAGCCTTTCCAAGGGGCTGGAGGTGCTGGCAGTTTTGGGATCACCCATCTCGCCCAGCTTGCCCACAGATCCATCTCCATCGGCGGCACAAAGCCCAGGATCGATGGCTCTCGGCTCTGGTGAAGCCAATCAGCGCTGGGGCAGCGAGATCCGCGCTCCCATTCCGAGCCCTGCTCGGATCTGTTCGACATTTTCATTTGGGTCATTAATGAAGGAAGAGGGATGCGGAAACAGGAATTTAGACTATTTTTTTTTTTTTTGATTCCTCCCATTTTAAATTTTCCCCCTCTTCCTGTGTTTGCTTCCCAAGGCCCAGCAGAGCAGCGAGTGATGCCGCCGCTGGGAGAGGGATGGGCACGGGGCCGAGCAGTGTCCTGGTGGGATCCTGTGGGATAAACTCCTGACATGGTGGGATCCTGTGGGATACATCCCTACACTCCCTCAGCACAACACCTCCTCCTGACCTCCCAGTTTTCCGCTGTCCTTGATGCTTCCAGCTGCTCCAGCCTTGTTTTGTGGGATTTTACCGTTTTCCCCGCAGTGACCTCCATGCACACGCGTGTGTCCACACGAACGCCGGAGCTGCCCGTGCCAGGTTGGTCCCACTGAACATCCTGGTGCTGGACCCTGTGGATGCTGGTACCAGTATTCCTGGCACCAGTATTCCCACCACCTCTATTCCCACCACCTCTATTCCCACCGCGCTGCCGAAGCATCCCCAGGATCTGCAGGGTTTTACACCATTGCTCAATACCTTTTTTTGTTCGCCTCCAGGAATGGACTTTTTGTTTCAGCTCCTTCCCCACCAGCCCCAAAATCTCACTCTGGATTTCGGATCTTTTGTGCCAAACCCGAACCTCTTTCGGCTTTGATTCCCAGTGCCGCTGGCTTTGGGAAAAAAGGGGCATAAATGGCAATGGGGATTTTTAACAACGGGGAATGGGGAAGCCCCATTTCATCTCCAGCTTCCTCCTCCCGCCACATCCCAATTGCCTCCTCCATCTATTTCCTTGGCATTCGGCCGAATTTCCCTGGAAATATTTTGCCGCTTCCCCCAGTGCAACCAAGTTTTGTCCGATTTTTCTTTTTCCCCCTGCAGAAGAGGAGGAATTATCCGTCTCGGTTTATTTTTCCTTGAACATTACACGGGAGCAAAACTCACCCATGTGCTGGGAAAGAGATAAAGTGTTTAGACAGCAAATACAAATATTCCAGAGCACTCAGCCCGGCTATAGCTATTCCTGCCAGGATACCGGATTCCGTGCCGTGTCTTCCAGGGGGGTTTTATTTAGACTGTCTTTTTTTTTTTATTTTTTATTTATCAAAAACCCTATTTATATTTGCAGTAAAATAAAATCAGCCTGACCCTGTAGAGAACTCGAAAAATCCCAATTCTTTCCTTTTCCAATCCTGTTTCCACTGAGGAAAAAAAAAGCCTCTGGACCTCGTGCCCTGCACAAAATCCAACCACGACGGGATTATTTCGGCGGCTGAGCTTCTCCGCAGGCGCTGGGACGGCGCCGGCTCCGTGTGTCCCCCCCAAAATCGAGGTGCAGGGAAGCTCCTGCAGAAGTGGGGATAGAGCTGGGGCCCCCGGGGTCTTCCCATGGGATTTTGGGGGCACAGGCTCCCTTGTGCTGCAGGTTCTGACTGCGCATGGAGCACTCAAAAAGGGGTTTATTGTTTTGATTTTATTTTACTATTCGACGATGGATGGGCTTCCGCTGCGCCTCGGGAGCATCCCAGTGTCCCGTCAATGTCCCAGCCCCGCTGGGGACCCCGTGGGTGTCATTGTCACCCTGATGCTGGGCGCTGGTGCCGTCAGGAGCTGAGGAAGCTCTTTCCCAGCCAGCTCGATAATCCCAATTATTATCTGGATTCTCGATCAGGGTTGCTTATTAAACTTGGCACCGCTGGCTTTGCCGTTCCGGCCGCCTGCCTCGGCAGAGGGATTTATCTCCTGCCGACGCGGGAAGGAAATTGAGTGGAAAAACGCGGGGCAGAGCCCCCCGGGACGGCGGGGGGGGCCGGGGGTACCCGGCTTCCGAAGGGTTGGGAGATGCTGGCACAGCCCCGGCGGTGCCGGATCGCCGAGCGGTGCCGGGCTGGGTCGGTGGAGCTGCCTGGGCTGTGTCCGTGTGTCCGTTTCCATCCCTCCATCCCCACCCTGTGCTGGCCGAGCCGCCCTGCTCTGGGATGGGCGTTTTTATTCCAAGGTTATTTTGGAACGATCGGTGCTTTTATACAACACAGCAGCCGTTATTTTCCCTTTTCCCTGGAATCTAAAGGACCTTTTGTCAGCCCCTCTTCTCCCACTTCAGCTCAGGAATATCAGCTTTTTCCAAATCCAGGCCTTTCTGCTGGAATTCCCAGCTTCCCATCCCACAAACCTTCTTGGTTTGCTCACTGATCCCTTCTTCTCACATCGTGCCCACAAATTGTGTTTTATTTTTACCCGACACTGCGCTGGAGCTGCCCGGGCCTGGGCCGATGTGCCGACCCTTCCAAAGGGGCTTTTCCCAAATTTCTTCCAATTCTCAGTACCGACCGAGTGAGGCATCCAGGGGAGTGGGGCGGGAGGTGGGAGAGATGCTACTGGGAAAAGATGCTCTCCCGGAGGGTTCCCCTCCCTCCTGGTGTTTGGATATTTCAATTTTCCTGTTGCTCTGCTCTGCTTTTTCCTGCCTTTCCACCATTTTTCTGCATTTTAAAAAAGCTGTACGAACCCTGTAACTGGAATTCCCTCTCTTTGTGTGTCTGGCCGCTGTGTGAGCTCCTGGGATCCCCATTTCAGGGTGAAGGCTCTCCCCCGTCCCCTCCCCATGCTGCTGCTGGGGGATTTGGGTGAGGGCTCAGCTCCAAAATCCTTTATTTGGGAAATTACTGTTATCCTGAACCCTACAAGGTTCTTCCCTCGGGAGCAGCCTCATGCTCCAGGGCTTGGTGTTCATCTTGGGAACGCTCCAGGCTCTCTCCTTGGCTTTTTCAAGATCCTTCGTGCCACGTGGCTGGGAGAACCTGCTGCCCTCTGGCTCTGGCTGAGGGGCTCGGGATGGAGCCACGGCCCTGCCGGGCTGTGCCTGTGCCTGTCCCAGTGACTGTCCCATTGTTGTAGAACCGCCGTCGGATGCGGCACTGGCACACGGGAATTCTGGCTACCGCCCCGGCTGCAAATGCAGGTCAGAATGGTGCTCCTGTGTGGTTTCCAACGGTGAATCCAAGCCTGTCTGGAACAGAAATGGCTTCTGGCTCCAGGCTCCGTCCACGTCTCCGTTGGATTGGTTTGGCCGGAGCCGCGCGGGTGCCGAGTCCTGTGGAACACCGGGATCTTGTGCCCCGCCATGGCCCTGGCACTGCTGCTGACCCTTTGAGGTGGGGTTTAAGGGTAAATTGGCAGAGTGTGAAGCAGGTTTGGGAACAGGGATCGCCTTTGCAGGATGTGCGCTCTGGAGGCAGCATCCAGCCCAGCCAGTGCCGGCCTTCCTAAGGCTCGTTGCCGCGAGCGACATCCAGCCCGGACCAGCTCCCGGCTTTCCCTGCCTGCTCTTCCTGGCATTCCCAGCTTTCCCCTCTCCCTGATGGTTCCTGGGGTCAGTGGACCTCAGTCCCAGCCACCCAACAGCTGCCTCTCCCAGCTCATCCTGCCGCTGTCTGCAGCTTTCCATTGTTCCTTGGCTCTTCCCGACACTGGGATGTTGAGTGCCGGCAATGGGGGAATGTCCGGAGCTCAGTGTCGCAGCCGGGATCTGGACTCCAGGAAAATCTGGACTCCATTTCAAAGCTGATTAATGATAATCATAAATCATAACGTTGTCTTTTATGATAGAAAGCTTTGGATCAGGAGCAGAGACTCTCATCCTGCAAGCTGGGGCTGATCCTGGATCCGGCTTCCAGCTCATTACCCGGAGACAAATGGCTTCTCCCTCCCCCAGCCTCAGTTTCTCCGTGGGTAAGGTGAGGATCGCTGCCAGGGGCTAAATTAGGGAATTAATGTTGGTGCAGTGATTGAGAGATGGAGAAGGACATGGCCCTCACAGCGCCATGTCCTGCTGCACAGTGCGTCTGCCCGCTCTGGGGCCGGATGCGGGAATTTCAGCCGGGAGCAGGGATTGGGGTGTCCGCAGTGAAGTCCCTTGTTTGTGTCCACAGAGCCCAGGGCTCCGTGAGGAGGGACTGGAGCTCCCCAGCTCCTTCCACACTGGTTTGGGATCTGTGTGGGGACACGGTGGCTCAGATCCGTGGCTGATTCCGGTGTGCATTCCGCATCCAGGTGGTTTGGCAGCGCTAGAGCCCAATTCATTCCGGCCTCTTCCCGGCATGTCCCTCGCTGCCTCAAAATCCTGGTGTCACTGAGACCCCATTCCCGTGGGAGAGGAATCCAGCTGGATGGATTTTTGTGACTTTTTTATATTTTTCCTTGAACGTTGTAATATTTATTCCACCTTATAAATCACTTCCTTGCTCCGGGTGGAGGGAGGATTTATGGGCGCAGGTGGGAGGAACGCGGCTCCCGGGACCGACCTGCTGGAATGGTTTTGTGGTGACGGTCACAGCAGCAATTCCGGCCAGGGGAGAGGGCTCCAGCTGGGAATCCTGCCTGGGGATGCGATGGGAGAAGGGATGGACCCATCTGGGATGGCCTGAGGTTGGCACGTCTCTGGTGCCGCTTGGGGTTTTCCCCGTGCTGGGAAGTGGCACCAACAGGTTGGACCCACCCCAAACTGTTGTCTGCTGGGGGACAACCAAAAAAGGGGTTCCAAAGCTTTTTCCGAGTCCCCCAAAGGCTTGTTTAAATCCTAGGGAGGGCTTGCTTTCCCACTGCAGCCATCAGTATCGCACTGGGGCCATGGGAATGTCACTGGGGGCGCGGGAATGTCGATAGGAGGGTGCTGATGACGACGACCCCAGGGTGAGGGGGCCGGGAGGTGTTGGGGTGCCTGGTGAGGGTGGGGATGCTCAGCCCTGGGGAGACCCACCCGGGGCTCTCCCTGCTCCCTGGGGGCCAGGCCGGCTCCGGGGGGGATTTTCCCTGCGCCAGCGCTGCCCGCAGCAGCACAAACGAACCAAGTAATTGGCAACATGGAAATATTTTGTGCTCATTAGGCAGTGGGAAGTGGAGGGTGAGGAAGCGGCGGGTGAGGAATCCGGGTTCTCTGGTGGGGTTCTCCGGGGGAGTCCTTCAGAGCCGTGTTTTCCAGGGGCACTCCCGCTGACCCGGGGCAGGGAGCACGGACTGGGAGCACCCTGGGGTGGGGGGCTGGCGGTGGGAAGGAGGTGAAGGAGGCAGATCCCAGCACCGCCCAGGCGGGAGCTCCTTGTGCTGGGGACAAGGACAAGCCAGGGGAGCAGGGGGATCCTGGCTGCTGTACGGGGATACTTGGGGAACCTCCCCATTTCTCCCAGTTCCCATCAATCCCACGGATTAAAACTTGAAACATCAAATCTCAGCGGCTGCCTTGGAGCTCCCCAGCCCCAGCACTGCCGATTCCCAGGAGCGACACCCAGGGGAGCTTCGGGGGGCTCCACATTCCCGCCGCTCCCAGCAGAGGAAGCTGGGGGACGATCCCTGAGGATCCCGTCCCTGTTCAGGGGGTCCCAGAGGGGTACCCCCACCATCCTCAGCCCCAAGCACGTGCCGGTGGTGCCGGGGCCCCGGCGCTGTCCCCAGCGCAACGCGGGGAGCCCAGCGGTGCTGCAGGCGGGGGAAGCTTTATGGCTGTAGTTAAAGTGACTTTATGATATTGTATCTGAACAATTGCTGGCTATTATCCGGATCGATGCCGCGGGATTGAGACGCCGGTTGATAACCCAGGCAGGGCTCTAATCGCTTTTAAACCGCGCAGGGTTGGTGGGGCTTTCCATAAAACCCCTCGGTGGTTTCTGTTTTAACTCCCTGCCCCAAGGTCTGGTGAGTTTTTCCCCAGGACGTCCCTTTGTGGATGTGGGTCCTGGCTTGTCCTTCTCCACCCTACCCTGGGTGGGGATCAGGATGCTGGGACCTGGCTCGGGATGCTGGAATCCAGAATTCCTGGGCTCCAGGGTGCCCAACACGGCTGGGTCCTGCCCTGCTGAGGAGTGAGGGGCAGATTTTGGGATCCTGTTCCCACCTTTGCCTGGCTCGCAGTGACCTTGGGTGAGTCACGTCACCTCCGTGTGCTTCGTTTTCCACAGCTGTGAAACGAGGACAATGATACCTTTCCCACCTCGCAGAGGGGTTGGGAGGCTTAATTAGTTAATGTTCGTAAAGTGCTTTGAGGATTAATTAATATTGTGACTCTAATTTTTTCCGATGGTTGAAACGCCACTTAAATATCTCCGCGCTGGTTCCTTCCTCCCTGACCCTGTAAAGCAAATCCACCCAGGAACGTCCCTGGTCTCTGCAGGAGCTGTGTGTCTCTGTCCCTGCCAGGTGTCACCTCCCCAGTGCTGAACTGGGAGGCGCTGGTGCAGGGGCACTGGTACGGGGGGTGTCCCAGAGCTTGGGGTGCAGCTCTGCGTCCCGGCTCCCCAGCGTGTCCGTATGGGCCTGATCCTCCTTGGCCAGGCTTTCCCTGCTGGGAGCCATTCCTGTGTTGGGATTCAGCCGCTGTCACCTCCCCGTCACCTGCCCATCCCTGCCCAGCCTGCTCGGGCACTTCTGGCAACCTCGACCTGCTCGGAGGCTTCCGTGGGAAACCTCCCCCAGCAAATCCCACATCCTGTGTCCGATCTCATCCGGCATTTTGGGTGCTGCTGGGCTGGGAGGGGGCTGTGAGGCCTGGCTGGGGGCTGGGGACACCGTGCTGGGCACGATCCAAAGCTCTGGGGAGCCACTGGTGGCACAATCCCATCCTTCTCGGCGGAAAGAAGCCGTTGGGATCACACCTGGCTGGGACACGGCTGGCGGGCGTGGGAGGGCAGTTCCAGTGTCCCCATTCTCAAGTGCCGTCAGTGGGGTCGCTGATGGGCAGCTTTGGTTTCCTCCAAGGGGATTTCTCAGCAGATTTCTCTGAGCTCCCCTGCTCCGTGTGGGCACGGAGGGGACAGGGACAGCGGAGGGGCCCTGCCATGGCAGTGCCATCCCCCAGCCCCTTGGGAAACCTGGGATTGGCTCTGCTCCAGGGCGGGGAAGGTCTTGGGTCAGCACCAGGGGGAGGTTTCTTGCTGGGAGCAGCCAAGGGAAGAGCTGAGTGTGTGTCCCAGCTCTGGGTGACCCGAGAGACCCCGGCCTCTGGCTCTGGCACAGAACCAGGGATGTTTGGCCCTGTTGGAGATGTGGGAATTCCGAGAGGGGCCGGTAAAGGGAGCAGGCAGGGGGATGGTCCCAGGTGGGATGGGCTGGTGAGACATGACGGAGCCCCGGGGCTGGAGAATCAGGGACAGCAGAATTCCCAGTTGTGGAGCACTGGAGGCAACTGAGACCCACCATGGAGCGAGGAAGAGGAGGAGGGAGGTCTGGAGGGAGCCACAATCCTCTTCCCTGGAGCTGCTGGGTGGAGCTGGAGGAGAAGGAGTGTCTGGGCCAGGAGAGGATGAGCTGGGAGGGTCCAGCCCTGGGTGATGGCTCCTGGCCCTGGCCCTGGTCAATGGTTCCTGTCCCTGGTTGTCACCAAGCTCTCTTGGTGGGAGGAGAGGCACATGCAGGGGTTTGGGACAGGACACACCGACGTCAGCGTCCCCGTGCCCGGACCCTGCTCCGTGCCGTTAATGACATCCCGGCAATTAAACTGGAACTAATGCAACGATAAAAATAACCTGCTGTCCTTCCGCAGCGCCGCATCCCACAAGCTCAGAGGTGTTTAAAAACCCATTTAATGCCAGATCCTGGGCGTGGGGTGCCCAGCGCAGCACTGGGATCTGCGTGGCCATGACTGGGTTTTCCAGCCCTGACCCATTCCTGGCCTTCTGCAAGGTGTGAACACCCTCAGTTCCCTCCAGTGCAGAGACTGGTTTACCGACTGCCACATTTTAAATAATCTAAATTACATGAATATTTTATTTTTCTTCTTTCTAGAGTTGTGGAATTCCCAAGGGTTGGTTTTCAGGCTTTTCTCCGTAATGGAGGAGCAGGAACGCATTCTTTTAATGGTAATTGAGATTCTTGCATCATTGCAGGACTTGGGAGCTGGATGGGCTTTAAATAACGAGGTGGGGGGGGAATTTGGGTTCTGGCTCCTGATATGGATTTTTGAGGTTTTTGGGTGGTTTTTCTCGCTCTTGTGACAGGGCCAGAAAGCTGTGTCCCCATCGCACTGCCCTGGGANCTGCTCGGAGGCTTCCGTGGGAAACCTCCCCCAGCAAATCCCACATCCTGTGTCCGATCTCATCCGGCATTTTGGGTGCTGCTGGGCTGGGAGGGGGCTGTGAGGCCTGGCTGGGGGCTGGGGACACCGTGCTGGGCACGATCCAAAGCTCTGGGGAGCCACTGGTGGCACAATCCCATCCTTCTCGGCGGAAAGAAGCCGTTGGGATCACACCTGGCTGGGACACGGCTGGCGGGCGTGGGAGGGCAGTTCCAGTGTCCCCATTCTCAAGTGCCGTCAGTGGGGTCGCTGATGGGCAGCTTTGGTTTCCTCCAAGGGGATTTCTCAGCAGATTCCTCTGTTCCTCTGAGCTCCCCTGCTCCGTGTGGACACGGAGGGGACAGGGACAGCGGAGGGTCCCTGCCATGGCAGTGCCATCCCCCAGCCCCTTGGGAAACCTGGGATTGGCTCTGCTCCAGGGCGGGGAAGGTCTTGGGTCAGCACCAGGGGGAGGTTTCTTGCTGGGAGCAGCCAAGGGAAGAGCTGAGTGTGTGTCCCAGCTCTGGGTGACCCGAGAGACCCCGGCCTCTGGCTCTGGCACAGAACCAGGGATGTTTGGCCCTGTTGGAGATGTGGGAATTCCGAGAGGGGCCGGTAAAGGGAGCAGGCAGGGGGATGGTCCCAGGTGGGATGGGCTGGTGAGACATGACGGAGCCCCGGGGCTGGAGAATCAGGGACAGCAGAATTCCCAGTTGTGGAGCACTGGAGGCAACTGAGACCCACCATGGAGCGAGGAAGAGGAGGAGGGAGGTCTGGAGGGAGCCACAATCCTCTTCCCTGGAGCTGCTGGGTGGAGCTGGAGGAGAAGGAGTGTCTGGGCCAGGAGAGGATGAGCTGGGAGGGTCCAGCCCTGGGTGATGGCTCCTGGCCCTGGCCCTGGTCAATGGTTCCTGTCCCTGGTTGTCACCAAGCTCTCTTGGTGGGAGGAGAGGCACATGCAGGGGTTTGGGACAGGACACACCGACGTCAGCGTCCCCGTGCCCGGACCCTGCTCCGTGCCGTTAATGACATCCCGGCAATTAAACTGGAACTAATGCAACGATAAAAATAACCTGCTGTCCTTCCGCAGCGCCGCATCCCACAAGCTCAGAGGTGTTTAAAAACCCATTTAATGCCAGATCCTGGGCGTGGGGTGCCCAGCACAGCACTGGGATCTGCGTGGCCATGACTGGGTTTTCCAGCCCTGACCCATTCCTGGCCTTCTGCAAGGTGTGAACACCCTCAGTTCCCTCCAGTGCAGAGACTGGTTTACCGACTGCCACATTTTAAATAATCTAAATTACATGAATATTTTATTTTTCTTCTTTCTAGAGTTGTGGAATTCCCAAGGGTTGGTTTTCAGGCTTTTCTCCGTAATGGAGGAGCAGGAACGCATTCTTTTAATGGTAATTGAGATTCTTGCATCATTGCAGGACTTGGGAGCTGGATGGGCTTTAAATAACGAGGTGGGGGGGGAATTTGGGTTCTGGCTCCTGATATGGATTTTTGAGGTTTTTGGGTGGTTTTTCTCGCTCTTGTGACAGGGCCAGAAAGCTGTGTCCCCATCGCACTGCCCTGGGAACCCTCCCCAAAGCAGGAGATGACTTGAGGTGGCGACAGGGATCTGTGGCTGTGCTGTCCTTTGGGAGGCCTCTCGGGAATGGTGCTGGGGGTGCCCTGTGTCACGCACGCCATTGTTGGAGCCTCCTGTCAGCCTTTCCCCAACCCATGTGAGCCCAGATATCGGAGCTGGGTCCTCCCATGCTGAGATTTCTGTTTTTTATGGCTTTGTTGCCTTCTGACTGGCTTGGTGAGTGCCCAATCCAGAGGACACCCGTCCCTGCTCTGCTGCAGGGGTGCTCGTGGGGCGTGGGAGGGGGGCTGTCCCTCCTTCGCCGTGCACCAGAGCGGGGTGGTTTTGGAAGGGGACGAGCAGGATGAGGATGAGCAGGGGGTGGAGCGTGGCTGTGCCAGCCCGGGGATCCTGTCACTGTGAGTACCCGAACGCCAAGTGCAGGAGCACCGCGGCAGAGCTGGCATTGCCACCCCTGTCCCCTCCCCAGCTGCCTGGTCCCTCTGCTGCCTGTGCCGTGCCGGGGTGGATCCCGGNTCTGGGAACTCCACCACTGCATCCTCATCCCGCTGGGAACTCCACCACTGCACCCTGATCCTACTGGGAGCTCCACCGGATCCCGTCCACGTCGGCACCGCTCCGTGCCGGCCAGGGCTGGTCCCCACCAAGGCCTTGTGGGGCGGTGCAAGGGGCTGCCGAGCACTTTGGGGGTGGGGGGAGGCGGTTTCCGGCTGCTGGGGGAAACATCTGGATCCAATTCCTGCTCCACGTGCAGCCGGGCAGGCTGGACCCACTCCTGCTGCGCGGCGTGACAGGAACGGCTTTGCTGCGGGGGGACACAGCGGGTCCCTGTCCTGGGCTTGGGGTGCCAAGGCCCCTTCCCAGTGGGAGCCCCGGCACGGCATCCTCATCCCAGCAGGAGCTCCACCCCTGCATCCCCATCCCGCTGGGAGCCCGACCACTGCATCCCTATCCCAGCAGGAGCCTCAGCACTGCACTCTGATCCTACTGGGAGCTCCACCACTGCATCCCCATCCCTCTGGGAACTCCACCACTGCATCCTCATCCCGCTGGGAACTCCACCACTGCACCCTGATCCTACTGGGAGCTCCACCCCTGCATTCCCAGTGAGCATGGGATGGGAGCATCCCCAGCAGGAGCCCCATACGGCATCCCCATCCTGCTGGGAACTCCACCACTGCACTCTGATCCCAGTGGAAGCCCCACCAGTGCATCCCCCCATCCCACCGGCTGCCCCAGCACTGCATCCCCCTCCCCGTGGGACCCCCGCCGTCCTGCCCTGGAGCTCCCCTTGCCCCGGTGCCATCTCTCGGGGCTGCCGGTGCCCGTCCCCAGCGTGCTGCCGCCCCGAGCGGGGGCGGGGGGAGCCGCTGCCCGCCGTGCCTTTTGTCAGCCTCGGAGAAGTTG
>WBMY01002662.1:76519-88091 GCA_013397315.1 Donacobius atricapilla
AAATAGCTCTTTTCCATCCATAATATCCCCCCCCCTCCCCGTATTCCAGCGGGCGCAATCATATCTCTTTTCAAGCTGTTCAGGAAAGAAAAATCTGTATTATTTAACCCTTGGGACACTGGCTGGTCTTGCAGGGTGTAGAGAGACAAATCTGCTTTGTTCCCGTGCTGGGTCGCTGCTCAAGTTTGGGAGTTTGGGGAGGGTGCTGCTGCAGCTCAGAGGGGAAACTGAGGCACTGGCTGTGGTTCTGGGACCAGGACCAGGGTTTGGGTGTGGGATTTGCTCTCCTGGTTGGCTCTGCAGGGGCCAGGGTTCTCCATCTGCAGGTGCCTCTCCTTTCAGAAGGGTTTTTCCCCTCCACAGTGAATCACCAAGAGGTAAAAACTTGGGAAGCCGATGTGTTTCCAGCATGGAGACACCGCCCTGCCCGGCGTGGTGTGGGGACACAGGGGTTGGGTACTGACAAAGGGGCTTCACCAGCTCTGGGATGTTCATTCCAGACAGTTTCCCTCTGATGGATTCTTGCTCCTGTCAGGGAAGGGGCAGGGGTGCCACAGTGCCGGGAAGTTGTCGATTAAAGCCAAACCTGATGGAGCCAGGCTGAGTGGGTGACATGTCCTGTGCTGGGGCCCCCCGGTGCAGGAGGATGGGAACATGGAGCTCTGGAGCTCTGGGGTGTCCGTGGAGCGTGCGCTGCCAGGCCGTGGGTTGTCCCAGGGTACATCCCTGGAGATGGGACCATCCCCATCCCATGGCATCATCCCCATCCTGCGGCATCATTCCAGGTGATGGCACCATCCTCATCCCAGCTGGCTCTGGTGGTGGGATCATCCACATCCCATGGTGATGGAATTGTCCTCATCCCATGGCGTCATCCCTGGTGATGGGATCATCCCATAAGATCATCCCCCATCCCATGACATCATCCCCATCCCATGGCATTGGCTCTGGTGCTGGGATCACCCCCATCCATGGTGTTATCCTGGCTGCTGGGATCACCCCCATCCATGGTGTTATCCTGGCTCCTGGGATCATCCCAATCCTATGGCATCATCCCTGTCCCATGGCACCAGCTCTGGTGCTGGCATGATCCCTGTCCCATGGCATCAACCCCATTCCAGGGCATCAATCCCATCCCATGGCGTCATCCCAATCCTATGGCATCATCCCTGTCCCATGGCACCAGCTCTGGTGCTGGCATGATCCCCATCCCAGGGCATCAATCCCATCCCATGGCATCATCCCCATCCCATGGCTCTGGTGCTGGCATCATCCCCATCCCATAGCATCGGACTGGGATGCACTGGGGGAGCCCAGGACCCCATGCAGAGTGGGGTGCTCCATGCTGGGGGTCCCCACAGACCCCCTCACCCAAAGGAGGGTGACCCCCTCCCCACAGCCAACCCTCCCCCCATCTCCATCTGGGCCATTAATCAGCTTTAATCAGCTTTAATTCAGCAATTTGTCAGGCAGTCGAAGGCCCTCGAAGTGAGTTTTTCCAAAAAAATATAATAATAATTAATATTATTATTCCCCTGATATGTGCCCCCCCCTCCACCTTTGCTTGGGCTTTAGTAACGATCATTAAAATAAATAATTTTTTTAAAATAAAAGGCAGCGAGAAGAAGGTTTTTTTGTTGGTTTTTTCTTTAAATATTTTTTATTGTTCTCCGTGCGTTTGAAAATTGTTTCCCAGTAAATTCCAGCCTTTTGTATTAATTTTACATTTTCCAATGTTACCTTGCCAGGGGCAGGGTTGGCACAACTGGCTCGGGAAAGGAGAGGGAAGGAGAGGGAGAAACCCTGCTCCTTAATTAGCGCGTTCCCTGTGTGATCAGAGAGCTTATGAGGCAGGTAATGAGCTGGAGGGGGGCTGCAGGACCCCCCACTCCCCACACCACCTCCCTCCTTTTCCCCCTTCCCTTTCTGGGGTCACTCTCTGCCTCCATCCCTCCACAGGGATGGGGATACACTTTTGGGGTGTTTCTGGATGAGTTGAAGCCGTCTCAGCAGCTGCCTCAGCCTCGGGGGGAGTTGGGGACCCCCAAGANACCAGCTCTGGTGCTGGCATGATCCCCATCCCAGGGCATCAATCCCATCCCATGGCATCATCCCCATCCCATGGCTCTGGTGCTGGCATCATCCCCATCCCATAGCATCGGACTGGGATGCACTGGGGGAGCCCAGGACCCCATGCAGAGTGGGGTGCTCCATGCTGGGGGTCCCCACAGACCCCCTCACCCAAAGGAGGGTGACCCCCTCCCCACAGCCAACCCTCCCCCCATCTCCATCTGGGCCATTAATCAGCTTTAATCAGCTTTAATTCAGCAATTTGTCAGGCAGTCGAAGGCCCTCGAAGTGAGTTTTTCCAAAAAAATATAATAATAATTAATATTATTATTCCCCTGATATGTGCCCCCCCCTCCACCTTTGCTTGGGCTTTAGTAACGATCATTAAAATAAATAATTTTTTTAAAATAAAAGGCAGCGAGAAGAAGGTTTTTTTGTTGGTTTTTTCTTTAAATATTTTTTATTGTTCTCCGTGCGTTTGAAAATTGTTTCCCAGTAAATTCCAGCCTTTTGTATTAATTTTACATTTTCCAATGTTACCTTGCCAGGGGCAGGGTTGGCACAACTGGCTCGGGAAAGGAGAGGGAAGGAGAGGGAGAAACCCTGCTCCTTAATTAGCGCGTTCCCTGTGTGATCAGAGAGCTTATGAGGCAGGTAATGAGCTGGAGGGGGGCTGCAGGACCCCCCACTCCCCACACCACCTCCCTCCTTTTCCCCCTTCCCTTTCTGGGGTCACTCTCTGCCTCCATCCCTCCACAGGGATGGGGATACACTTTTGGGGTGTTTCTGGATGAGTTGAAGCCGTCTCAGCAGCTGCCTCAGCCTCGGGGGGAGTTGGGGACCCCCAAGATGCTGCTTTGGGAGGTTGAGGGGGTTGTGGTCACTGTCCTCAGCCCACCAGGGCTGTGCTGACCCCTCCAGCCACTGGCCAAGCCCTGGAGCTGTGGGGTGACCCCTATCCCTGGTGGTGCTGAGGTTTTGGGGGCTTCCTGATGGGGGGAACCTTAAATTGATTAGGGGAAAAAAAGCTCAGCAAGGAGGGGAAGCCAAGCTGCCAGGGGAGAAGGGTGAATTTGGCCTGGAGCTCCACTGGCCGTGGTGCCAGGGGTCTGGAGTTTGGGGAGGGGGTCACAGGGGCTGCCCCGAGGAGCTGCAGGGGGGTTGCTGGCGCGTGCCACGGAGTTCTGCAGTGCTGCTAATCCTTAATCTCTCGGATAATCAGTGCCAAGAACACCAATGACACCGGGATTGCGGCGCTGGGCTGCGTCGATGCCGGCACCACCGGGAATAATCATTTTTGTGTGGTTTCCTACCCAATGGTGCCGGTTTACTGGCATGAAACAAAGAGGATTTGGGTTAATCTGGAGGTTAATGGGGGCGTTGGGGTTGGATCAGGCCGTGGATCAATGAGGTGAGACCCCGGCATAGGGTGCCCAGAGGAGCTGGGGCTGCCCCTGGATCCCTGGAAGTGCCCAAGGACAGGCTGGACAGGGCTGGGAGCAGCCTGGGACAGGGGAAGGTGTCCCTCCATGGCAGGGGGGAACTGGGTGATCTTTAAGGTCCTTCCCACCCAAACCACCCTGGGATTCCATGGTCCTGTGGTCACCTGCCCCTCCTTATCCCATAGCCCAGGATTAGCTGGTGGCGCTACTCGGTCCCCCGGGAATGGTTCTCCTTGGCTTGTTCCTGCAAAACAAGGAGGATTTTCAGTCCCAAAAAGAGCGGCTTTGGCCAAGTTCCAGCCCAGGACACCAAGCAGGGCACAGAACCACAACACCCACGGGGACTGGATGAGCTTTAGGATCCCTTCCAGCCCAAACCACCGCGTGATCCCGCCATTCTCCAAATGAGAGCCTGTGACCCCACTGACGCAACTTCTCCGCAGGTTCCACCGCGGGGACTACACGGTGGAGGTGAGCATCAACGACTACCTGGACATCTACTGCCCGCACTACGAGGAGCCGCTGCCGGAGCGGATGGAGAGGTACATCCTCTACATGGTCAACTACGAGGGCCACGCGTCCTGCGACCACCGGCAGCGCGGCTTCAAGCGCTGGGAGTGCAACCGCCCCGACTCCCCCAACGGGCCCCTCAAGTTCTCCGAGAAGTTCCAGCTCTTCACCCCCTTCTCGCTGGGCTTCGAGTTCCGACCCGGCCACGAGTACTACTACATCTGTGAGTGGGCGTGGGGACGGGTGGGAGGATCCCGGGAGTGTCCTGGTGGCTCGGTTTGCGTTGGTGACCCCAAAATGCCGTGGAATCCCCCTCGAAACTGCAGCACGTCCAACTCGGGGGAAACATCCCACGGAAGGCTTTGCTGGGGCTGAGTCACAGCTCTGGGCGTGAGAGTGACCAGCGCTGTCCAGAGGCGCTGGTCCCTTCCCAGTGGGAATGGCACTGGGAATGGCCCCAAACCCAGGCAGTGTGCCCATGATCTCCTGTGTGTTCCTCGAAAATATTCCCATGCTCTCACATGTAATTCCCATGCTCTCCCATGTAATTCCCATGCTCTCACATGTAATTCCCGTGCTCTCACGTGTAATTCCTGTGCTCTCCCATGTGATTCCTGACCTCTCCCATGTATCCCTGTGCTCTCACATGTAATTCCCATGCTCTCACGTGTAATTCCTGTGCTCTCCCATGTGATTCCTGACCTCTCCCATGTATCCCTGTGCTCTCCCGGATCTGGGCTCCCTTTCTCACCCAAACCTGACTGCCTGGCCTGCTCTGGAAGAAACTCTGGTGCTGGCTGCAGGACGAGGGCCCCTGGCAGGGAATTTCCACCTCCAGAGCGGCTGCGGGGGCAGGATGGGGGAGAGGAACCCACTGGAAAAATAACCCAGCAGTGCTGGGAGCAGGTGCTGGGATAAATCCCAAACCCAAACGAGGCCGCGCGACCCCAACCCCGCCGGAGCCACGGCCACGCTCCTCCGCCTTATCATTCCTCCTCTTTTTCCTAAAGCAGCTGTTTTCAGCCCACTTAATTTGTTCCTTTTATCTATATTAAATTACCATTTCCCCTCTCTCTATTCCCCCCTGTAAAATGTCACTGGCGCAATAACTGTGGCCACAACTCTCTCTCTCTCTTTCTCTTCCCCAACACCAACCCACCCCCCCGCTTTTATTTTATTTTATTTTTTTTTATTTTTTAATGTCGTTAGGGAGAGATTACACAGGAGTAAATGGGAAGCTGATCATTGCTAACCCGGTTAGAATTCCCGTCATGCGGAACATTAGAAATTATGCCTCTTTGAGGAACCGTATTTAGCAGACATGAAAGAAAAGAAATTACCTCCTCCTCGAGCCCACGGATTGGAATCCATTAACCCGCCGGCACCGGGACACGCTCGTGCCTCTGGAGTGGGTCAAGGGCATGTGCCAGCCCTGGGGATGGAGCTGGGAGGCAGCAGGATGGGATGGGATGCTGTGGGATGGGATGCTGTGGGATGGGATGCTGTGGGATGGGATGCTGTGGGATGCCCGTGGTGCCACTCAGCTCAGCCCTTTCTCCTTCCCGCCACGGCGTGCAGCACCAAAAAGGAAAAGAAAATGGGAGGGTAAAAAAAATAAACAACCCCATGGAAGGTCGGCGGCAGCCCAGAGGAGCCGGGATGGAGCTGGGATGGAGGACTTGGGGTTCTCATGGTCCTGCTCAGCTCAGCGCCTTCTCCTTCCCCCCATGGAATGAAGTGTCAAAATGGAAAAGAAAAAGGGAAGGGTAAAAAAATCCCCAGATTTAATTTTAAAAAAAGGAGAAAATTAAATTAAAATTAAATCTCTTTTTGTACATATAAAACAAAATTTAAATTAAATGCCTTTTTATATATATATAAAACAATCCCATTTTCTCATCCTGGGAGGAAGTATCACCATGATAATTGCTGAAATTCCTCCTTTTCTCCCAATGTTTATTATTTTTATTCACTGCCTTGACCCTCATTTTGTCGCTGTCCCCACAACCCACCCCCTTTGTCCCCTTTTCCTCCCGCAGCCGCGTCCCCCCCGAACACGGTGGACAGGCCCTGCCTGAAGCTGAAGGTTTATGTTCGGCCAACAAGTAAGTGAGAGGTTTGGGGGGGTCCCTGGGGGGTCCCCAAGTCCTGCCCTGTGGATTGGGGGCAAGGGGTGGCCTTTGGGTACCACCCCGCTGGTGACAGGGGTGGGGACAGGGCCCCTCAGCTCAGTTGGAGCCATCTCAGCACTGTCCAGACACAGAGATAGGGGAAAAAAAAATAAAAATGAATAACAATAATCTTCCCTGCTCAGTGGCTACTTTTCCGACTCGCATAAATCAGCCATTTAAAAAACAAATTAATAATTTTCTTCTCCTGTTAACGTGTAATTAGCAAATGGCAGCGTCTCTCCCTGGGGACAGCAGAATGTCACCGGGTAACCGATGGCTCTCGCCTCCCTTCCTTCAGTGGCTTTAAAATAAAACCCAACATAACGGAACCATCTGTAAAAACTCATCATGTTCCATTCAGGATGAGGCGAGGAAAAAATCTCTCCCGATATTATTTTTTAGTATTTTAATAATATTGGGATTTTGTTCCGTCTTGCGGAGGGGAGGGGAAAGGGGAGAGAGAGAGGCTGGGCCTGGGGGATGGTGGGAGGCCCCTGAGGGGCCACCCTGGGTCTGACCCTGGAAACCTCATCCCGACGCGAGGGACCCTCTGGAATTGGGGGGACAGGGGCATTAGGTGGGCGGAGCATTGGAGCATCCCCGGGCTCTGCTTTTCCTGCCTCCACATCCATAAAAATCCGTAATCTAGTGACAAACTGGAGCGAGCTGAGCCGGGGGAGATGCCGCATGGGGTCCCGCGTGTCCCCCGTGGGTCCCCCCTGCGCTCCGGGCTGCCCTGGCCGGGACCCCCAGGCTGTGGGCAAGGGCTGACCCTGCCCCGAGCGGGTCCATCCCCGGCTAAAGCCCCGGGCGATGTCACCCGCCTCTGGCACACGGGGACGGGGTACAGCGCTCCTGGGAACGGGGCTGGAACCCCAGTGCCCTGTGCCCTCACCCACCCTCGGCATGCCCACGCTGCCCGTCCCCGTGGCCGGAGCCACGCTCCGATGTCCCCGTGCCAGGTCCCGGCGGTGGCAGCCGGGATTTGCGGAGGGGTCAGTGCCCAGCTCCTGGGAATGCCGCCAGATCCCAATCCCGGGGTGCCTCCGCTTCCAGCCTGGATCTCAACCATCCCCGCCCTCTGTCCCTTCCTTTCCCACAGACGATTCCCTCTACGAATCCCCGGAGCCCATTTTCACCAGCAACAACTCCTGCTGCAGCCTCAGGGTGCCGCCGGCGGCGCTGGCGGCGGTGCCGCTCGTCTGGACGCTCCTGCTCTCGTAGCACCGACACCGACGCGCCGGGAGCGGCTCGGCGGGGCGGCAGCGGCGCGGGGACGGATCCCGCCCGCCCCGACAATCGCCGGGATGGTGCCCAGGGAGGGTCGGGGCTGCCGGCGAGGATCGTGTCGCCGCCTGAAGCCCCCGCCGCGGCACTGCCGCCCCGCCGGGAGCGGTGCCGGGCTGTCCCGGGGGATGGATCCCCGTTGCCATCCCTGCCCTGCGGCTCCGGCTGTCCCGGTGGGGCGTTGCTTTTTACCTTTCTAGACCAAATACAGAGTCCTCGTCCGTTTGGGTTTTTTTTTCTTTGGGTTTTTTTTTGTTGTTGTTTTGTTTTGGTTTTTTTTTAAAGAAAAAATATTTTTATTTTTATTTGTTGAGTTGTTCCCGTCGGCTCCCCCTGGGGCCAGACTGACCTGCATGGGCCGGGCTCGGGTCCCTACTGAGCCCCCATTGTCCTGCCGTGGGCAGAGCCACCGATAGCACCGGGACCACCGGACACAGCGATGGTGCCACCGGTGGTGGGCACGGACTCCTTCCCAGCCCGGCCACAGGACGTCACGGAGCTGGACCCGCCACCCCCGGCCACCCCCTGCCCCGGGGGGGGACCTGGACGGACAGAGCCCCCTCTGAGCACCCAGGGGTTCACCCTGTCCCCTCCGCTCGTGCCACGGATGTCACCGCCGTCCCCGTGGGACACCGGGGTGGCTCCGTGAGCCGCAAAGGAAACTGGATGGAGCCAAGGAGAGCGCTGGGGACAGCTGGCATGGGGACACTGGCACGGCCGGCACGGAGGGCACCGGGAATGGTCAGCCGAGACAGCGCTGGCACGGCCGGCACGGAGAGCACCGGGAATGGTCAGCCGAGACAGCGCTGGCACGGCCGGCATGGAGAGCACTGGAGACATGTGGCCAGCACGGGGAGCACCGAGTGGCCACCAGCATGGAGAGCGCTGGGGACGGCTGGCACTTGAGACAACTGGCACTGGGAGCACCGGGAAGGGCTGGCACTGCCAATGGCCGGCACTGGGAGCACCGGGAAGGGCTGGCACTGCCAATGGCTGGCACTGGGAGCACCGGGAAGGGCTGGCACTGCCAAGGGCCGGCACTGGGAGCACTGGGAAGGGCTGGCACTGCCAATGGCCGGCACTAGGAGCACTGGGAAGGGCTGGCACTGGGAAGGGCTGGCACTGCCAATGGCCGGCACTGGGAATGCCAGGAAAGGCCGGCTGGCACGGGGAGCACCGCCGGGCGCTGGGAGCCGGCAGGCCGGGCTCGCCCAGCCGCGGGCATCGCTCCGAGGGCGTTTGGCCAGCGCTGGGGCGGGAGGAGTGTGTGCCATGGATTTTCCTCCTCTGCCCTGCTCCGTGGCCCCCCGATGCCTTGGGGGCACAGGAGCCCCCGGGGGGGGCTGGCGCTGCGTGCGGGACATTCCTGGTGCTCCCCCATTGTCCCCTGACATTCCAGGTCTGGGCTTGGGGATTTTTCCCTTTTCCTTTGCATTAATAAGTGAACCCCCCTAAACCCCCAATCCGAGGTTGGCCCTCTGACACCCCAGGGGTGGCAGATCCCCAGGGAGGGGTCACCCCGCAGCCCCGGGGTGTGACCCCTCCTCGCCTTAAATCTGGGGCTGTCCCACCTTGGGGGGGTCCTGTGCCCATCCCGCAGAGCCCCCCTATTCCCAGGGGGGTTAGTAGTCCTGGGGGATGCCAGAGATGGGCTCAGACCTGGCTGGAGCCCCCCTATTCCGAGTGGGTCCTGGCCCATCCCACGACGTGGGCCAGGGGGCTCTGTCCCTGTACATACAGCGCTATACTGTGAGCGGTTTTTTTTAAGTATTGTTGAGAATGGATTTTATGGAAGGGTTTATCTTATTTTTATTTTATTTTTATTTNGGACGGAGCGGGGCCGGCGGCGGGGGAGGGCTGGGGGTCCCCTGGAGCGGCCCCCCCTGCCCTCGGCGCTGTCCCCTCCGTGCCGGTCCCCGTCGCGCCTCGCTCCGTCCTTCGACATTTCCGCTTTCGTCCTCGACGTCGTGCTGATGGTTAACCGGATCTCTCACCCCCCATTTGGATTCTGTATTTTTTTATAATAAAACACAAATAAATGTCGTGTGAGGCCCTTGCTTTGAGGAATCACTTTTCCCTCTCCGTGCGGTCCGTGTCCCCTCCGGGGGGGTGTCCCGGGTTGTGTCCCCGCAGGGCTCTGGCTCCAGGGGGTCCATCCTTGCTCCCTGTGCAGCCCCTTTCCCTTGGCTCAGCAGGGCTCTGCGGCCAGACCTCTCTGCTGGGTGGTGTGTTAATTACGGGAAGGATTTAATTACCCTGTTAATTAATAATAATGGATATTAAATTAATTAATATGCAATTGTTGATAGTACTTAATTATAGGAGGCGAGGCTGCCTGGCGGGTGGGCGCTCAGGGCTGGCAGCTCCCGCGGCCCTGGCTCCTCACCTGCCGCTGCCTCAGTTTCCCCAGGAATGAGACACCCACAGGTGACATCCCGGCAGGCCACCAGAGCCGGGACACGCTGCTCTGGGGTGGCATCACGAGCATCCTCTGCTCTTCTTTTCCTTGAATCCTAAACTTTTTCGGAGCGGCCCGCGCTCCTTTCCTGGCATTTTATGCCTATTCCAGCGTAATTAGCAGCAATAGGAACAACCCGCTGGTAATTAATTCAGGCTCCCACAGCTGATCCGAGCTCTGAAGTTTTGCCACCAGAGGGTGAAAGACTAATTTTGCTTTTTAATAAGGGCCATCTGTGTGCCAGGAGCGGGAGCGATGCCACCCACCGCCGGGGACGTGGGTGCCACCTCCAGCTCCGCCGTCACCGCCGGCGCTGCCGGGGCTCCGTCAGAGGGAGCCACCAGTGAAAGAGCCTGGCAGGGACTAACCAAAAAGTGAATTTATAGACCCGCTCGGGAGGTTTTCTGAGACCCGGCTCATGACTTTTTTAATGCTGAGAGTTGGAAATAGGGAGGTAAAAATAGCGAACGGGCAAGCGCGAGGCTGAGACGGATCTTCGTTAGTAATTAATGAATGGAGTCGTGGGGCCTTAGGGCCTGAACGGATCATTTAGAACCCGTCTCTTGTGCAGAGGCGGCGAGGTTTGACGTGAGGAGTGGTGATGATGGAGAGCTGGGCTGGGCCTGGATGCTCCGTGTGCTGGATCCCGCTGGGCTGCGGGATCCCCATCGCAGCAGTATCGGAGCAGGAGTGGAGCTGAGTCATTCCAAGTGAAAATTGGGGCTGATTCCGTGGGGTCAGGCTGGGAGGTGCCATCCTGCTCCCCACCTGCTCCAGGGCAAAGGCACCGGGACGCCCGGGGATCCCGAGCCTGGTGGTGATCCTGGAGTGCACCGTTCCGATGTCCCACTCCCCCTGCTCCTCGCTCCCTTTCAGCATTTCAGCATTAATTGTTGTTTTTTTATTATTTAATCCCCTGGAGGCAGTGGGTGCTCCGTGCTCCGCTGGCCCATGGAATATCCCAGCTGGCGCGGCATTCCAGCCGTGGAGAGCACCGCGGGTGCAGCTCCCCCAGCGCCCGCCTTGTGATCCAGGTTCGCACCGTGAGGAGGCTCGGGGGGTCCTGCGTTCCCTCCCTCCCCTGGTCCCCACTCCAGGGACCTTCAGCCAGGCAGGTCCCATCCCTGCTGGGCTTTCCAGAGGGATTTTGGCACTGCGCGCCTCAGAGGTGCCCGTTCCAGCAGGGATGCCACCGTGACTCCGGGCAGCCACGGCCGCTGCGCGCTCCGCGAAGGTTCACCACAAGGCCGAGCCCTCCCTGGGGCTGCTCGAGGCAGGGCAGGGAGCTGGGAACAGCCTGGGATAAAAATCCATTTCCCTCCCGCATCCAGCTTCGATTTGTTCCGCTCAAATGAATTCCCAGTGGCCAGGCTGTCCCCTTGCCACCCTGGGAGCCCCGTGGCGCGGTGCCTTCGCGGGGGCTGGTGGGTGCTGCAGGTGGCCACTGAGACTGGCACGGTGGCCACTGAGATTGGCACGGTGGCCACCGAGACTGGCACGGTGGCCACTGAGACTGGCACGGTGGCCACCGAGATTGGCACGGTGGCCACTGAGACTGGCACGGTGGCCACCGAGATTGGCACGGTGGCCACCGAGACTGGCACGGTGGCCACTGAGACTGGCACGGTGGCCAC
>WBMY01002664.1:0-18314 GCA_013397315.1 Donacobius atricapilla
GGGCTGCCGCGGTGCCCGGAGCGAGGGGCGGTGGGTGCGGGAGCGGGAGCGCGGCGGCCCCTCCGCCTCACGGGCAGCCGCGGGGACGTCGCTCCCTGGAGGGCGACCGGGCGCCCTGGTGGGATGAGAATTCCCTGGGATGTCCGCTGGCGTGACTTGGGCAGAGAGGGGGGAGGTGGCGGAGGGCTCGGCGGGCGNCGGGCGGATCGGCTCGGTGTTCACCGTTTCTTTCCCCCATGCCAGGATCCCACGATGAGGATGATCGAGAGCGTGGACTCCGTGGTGGCCAGGTCCAGCGAGGACCTCTGGGCTGAGATCTGCTCCTGTCTGCCGCATCCCGAGCACAAGGAGGCCGGCGATGCTTTCACAGACTCCTTCATGGATTCCTACGCCGAGGGCAGTGGATCGGGTGGCTCTTCCCAGCCTACCCTGAAGCCCTGGGCACCCCTGAACGACTCCGAGGTGTATTTAGCATCCCTGGGTGAGTGTCTCCCGCTGCTGAGGTGCCTGGTGACAGCTCCGCTTGTGGGGTGCCAGTGCTGTGGTCAAAAGGTCTCCCAGCTATTTAACACAGAGTCTGACTCATTTCCTTCAAGTGCAACAGGGGAAAGGTGAAGCTCAGTCAGGGCTTCTTCATCTCTGCCACACAAAGGAACTTTTTATCAAGTAAAAGCTGAAAAAATTGCTTCTTACCCTCCACGGTAAGTGGGAGGCTGCACACAGCAACAGAGCAGGTGGCAGAAGTGGCTTTTAAAGCTTTTATTTCTGCCAGAACTTTCATCGTGCCTTCGTTGCTGTTTCACAGCGCACCAAGTAGTGCAATGAGAGTGATTGATATTCCAATTTGCATGGAAATTGTGGGAACTCAGTGCCTGCGAGATCTGTGCCGTCCTGTGTGATTTCATGGAAACTGAGCAGTAAGTGTGAAAGTTATTAAAACCCCAAATGGGCAGAGTTGGCTGATTGCACAAACCTTATTTCCTTCAGAAGCATCACCTGAAAAACATCATCTGATGTATATATAGGAAAGAGAGCCATGCAGGCTTGAAATACAGGGGGAAAACTACTTTGAAAATAGAAATTAGTCATGAAAAGTTAATTTAACTTACTTTATGGTATAGAAGTCCAGATCCTTCTCTCCGTCCAGAAAAAAAACCGTAACCAAGGTAACAAAATCCCCTGTTCTCCTCACAGAGAGAAGACTGATGAGGATCAAAGGCCTGTCCCAGGAGGTGACCTCCAAGGACATGCTGCGCACGCTGTCCCAGGCCAAGAAGGAATGCTGGGACAGGTTCCTGCAGGAGAAGTTTGAGGCAGAATGTTACGTTGAGGGCCACGATGCTGACGAGAGGTAACGAGCAAGTCAGTGGGAAGGGGTCACCACTTACCTCTTAAAAACTAGAAGAAGGTTTTGTCAGGACATTGCACAGAAACACCATCTCTCTGCAGCTCAGAGAGGCTGCCACGGGATTCCTGCAGCATTTTGGGAATGCCCACTGGGATTGTGCTAGAGGGAACACAGAGCACGTAGGGTTTGAGCTTCCAGTGCTCCTTTCTGATCTTTGCACCCCTCAGGCTGCATGGAAGCAGCCTGGGCCTACTCAATGATTTCCCTCCTCACACATGGGGTGGGGAAGGGATGGAGCAGAGGCAGGAATGTCCAGTGTGTCTCAGATGGGGATTTGGGGTTGGTGCCAGTCCTGGGATGAGATTTCCCTTCCCTGCCTCTCTTACAGTGCTTCTGCCCTCTCCCCCGTTGCCCTCTCACAGATGATGTCAGAAGTCAGATGGGAGCCCTTTTCCTAAGTAACCTCCCATTCCCAATCCCATGGAACACTCTCCAAATTCCCCATTTCTCAGCTGACATTTTCCATGATTGCTTCTGGATGACAAGAAGATTCTTTTTCTTCCTTGAAGAAAATCTACTTTAAGCCAGAACTATGAAAAGTAATCCCTGTTTATAAGGAGGTTTCAGATGGTTTCTTTGGTCCCCAGTTAACTTCAATGCGATTTATATTTAAAACCAAAATGTTATGTGCTCTTTCTACTGTTTTTAAAGGGTGAGGATGTTGTCCATGAAAGAATTTCAGTCCCTAGAACTTCACTATGAAGTTAGAGATCACTCCTGAATGGTGCTGAAGTTTTGGGTCTCACCCACCAATGTAATTAAACAAGCCTTAACTTTTAAGTACACTGAATTATGATGTTAGATTGTTAGGGTTATATAGGTTTTTTAGCCTTCCAATGCTATTAATGCTCACACATTTTGAGATATTCTTCCTGCTTTGGTTTTGTTCCCTTCCCTTTCCCCCCATATTTTCTGTTCTTCATCACAAAGAGTCAGGCAGGGGTTTGGTTGGTTTGAACAAGAGGGTTTTTACTTCCAGCCCAGAAAGCTGGAAACTCCTGGAATTAAAAATTGGTTTGGGTTGGAAGGGACCTTAAAGCCCATCCAGTCCCTCCCACCTGCCCTGACCAGGGATTAGTGCTAGACCAGGTTGCTCCAAGCCCCATCCTGCCTGGCTTTGAACATTTCCAGGGATGAGGCAGCCACAGCTTCTCTGGGCAACCTGTGCCAAGGCCTCAGCACCCTCACAGGGAAGAAATTCTTCCCAGTGTCCCATCTAAACTTGTCCTCTGTCTGATTGAGTTGGAGGCTTTGGCTACAGAGACAGAGGAGAACTTCAGGTGTGTAAAGGCTGAAAGGGATCCTGCGCAGGTCCTTTACGCTGAGAGAAATCAGAGCATAAAACGTGTTCCAACCACAGGTTAAAAGGCCCACCTGCAGGGAATGGCTTTGTGGAATGAGGGATTCTGCTTGTCCCTCCGGCACAAGGATCCATCCCGCGCCAGACCTCACCTGTGGGAACGGGAATCCCCGCAGAGGAGCAGGAAGTGCCTGTGGAGGCTTTTCCTGTCACTTCTCCCGTGTGTTCCTATGCGGCCCTGTTGCTCCCTGGTCTCACGGTGTCCCTTTGCTGTCCCCAGCACGCTGGAGCACCTGAAGCGCTGGCTGCAGCCTGACAAGGTGGCCATCAGCTCCGAGGAGGTGCAGTGCCTCATCCCGCCAGAATCGCAGCCGGAGAAGCCGGAGGCCGAGGAGGAGCCCCCGGCTGCGGAGCAGTGAGAGCTCCCAGCCGTGCCCAGGGCTGCCTCTCGCCCCAGCCCCCGGGAAGATGTACCCAGCCACAGGAATAGCAGGAAGGGGGGGGCACGGAGCAAATTATCAGTAATTGAAAAAGTAATTTTTTTACAAGAAAGAACCCCCCCAACACACCAAATTCCGGCTCTGGAGCTCCGCAGACAGCAACTGGCACTAGTAGGGACAAGAGGGAACGCCTGTGACACGGCTGAACCAAAGCCTCACATGGATCTTCTCCAGCCTGCAGCCACCTCATCATTCCAGCCTGGATGTGGATTGTTTGGAATCCATCAGGAGACAAACAACAACAACAACAAAAGCAGTTGTTGAGAAGCACCAGAAAACATCACGGTCTAGAATAGAGCAGAGAAACCACTGAATCACTTTCTTCCTGTCTTTTACCTTTTCATTACTCAGTTGGGCATTTTTTTCCTCTCCTGCCAAATCCACTTTGGTGTTTTCTCCAGATCTTCACGGTTTCAGTCTGACTTGGCCCCAAGCTGTGCCAGGAAGAAGACAGATGTTTCTCACCTCTGTGAATCTGGGGCCCTGAAGGAAGCTCTCACTGCAGTCAATAAGTTGATGGTGTCATTGATGTAGCTATTTCACATTCCTCTCTGTAATGTACCCCCTAATATCCCACTTTATTGCCCAAACTCTCTGTTATAGACTGTAGGGGGAGTATTTTTTCCTGTTGTTGGTCATTTTGTACCTGTTCTTTATTCCTTCAGCCTCTTCAGAAAAAGATCAGATGAGATTCTGTATTGGGAAACCAAGAGGGGTAGCCAGGGAGGCTACAAACAACTTGTTTTCGTCACAAAACTGCATAGAATTCTCTGGCTTGAAATATATTTAGTGTTTAATTGTTTTTTTTCACCCTGCTTAACTTTTCAAAGGGTGATTCCCCTTTACTAATCCAAGAACCTGTGATTTTGTGCTGATTTTTCGCTGATCTGTGTGTTCTGCCTCGCCACCAACACTGGAGGTCGGTAGAGGGAAGCAGCACAATCTGTCAGAGTTCTTCAGGGGACATAGTGGTTCTAGGAGTTAATCCACACGGGATTCACACCACGTCTGTTTGAAAACACTTTTTTTAGGAGTAAATTCTTGCTGGAGCCTCCCAGTTTCCTGTCTCTGTACCCAAACAGAGGCACTGCTCTCTCAGTCACTGCATCACAACTCGGAGGTTGTTCCCACCTTCAGCTTTTCTGCTGTAACTCCCACGCCAGGCTCACCTCCCCAAAAAAGTCACGCTCAGAATTCTCCATTAAAACGATCCCTTGTTTTTTAAACCTTGAGAAATGGGGTGAATCATCTGAGTGCCAGTGATGCACAACTCGCAAGCCTCGTGTCTTGCTGGTTTGGTCATTAAATGTCCCTTTCAATTTATCCTTTAGCTGTCCTTTATTATATTAAGTCTGTGTCCTTGTGCAGATCTCTCTCACCTGATGTAACAAAGCTGTGACAAAGATGCAGAACTCTGATCTGTTCCCAGAAGGGGGTTGTGCAGAGAGAGAAAGCAGCAATTTCTCTGTCCCCAGCCTATTTCCCAGTCAATAAAATTCTTATGGGTAGCAAGCGCTGTGAGGATGTTTTATATTATCTTATCTGTTCTTAAACACATTTGAGGAAGAACTGTACCCAAAAGAACTGTGCTGAAATAGTTCCACAGCCACATCACCAAGCATTTCCTTTGGAGAAGGGACCTGAGGAAACAGCTCTTACTATTTCACTTGTAAAAATAATAACCATTCCAAGATTCTCAGACCTGCTCTATGGAAACATGTGGGGCAAAAGAAAATCCAACTGATAATTGCGAAGATTGAGCAATAATTTCCTTAAATTAATCCTTTATGTAGAGTTAACATTTTCCCCCTCACATATATAATTAATAAAGTTACATCAATATATATAATTAAATTATAACCAAGCATATAGACTTGGGGTGGGTCTGTACTTAAATCACCATTAAAAAAAACCCTTTAAAACTTTACGAAATCACTGAAACTGATTTTGTAAAGAATAGGACTGTGATGTTTCTGAGCAGTGTTGCTGTACTTGGTGATGCCACATGATTTGAGTAGCAAGGGCTTTGCCTCCCAATACTAGGGTTTATTTTGGGGAAAAAAACCAGGCGGCTGAGCTCCTCTGCACCAAACAAACTCTTGCTAGTAAAAGCAGCAGCCTCACTAGGGGTGGTTTCTGCATCTACAGCAACACCAGTCTTCCTGTGTGTGGAAATAACTCCCACAGAGGGAGAATTGCTGAGGCTGGAAAAACCCTCCTGGGATCATCAAATCCAAGCCCAGCACAGCTGAGCCCACCCGTGTCCCCAAGTGCCACAGCCACGTGTCTTTGAAATCCCTCCAGGGCTGGGGACTCTCCCCTTGCCCTGGGCAGCCTGGTTTTTAACAATTTAACCCAAAGGAGACACCAGGGACATCTCAGGGACAGAGAAGGGGCCCATCCTCAGAGGTGCAGGCAGATCTGCAGCCGTGGTGCCTGGTGGCATCAGGTCCAGACCATGAGGCACAGGCACAGACCAGCCAGTGGATACAGGGAATGACTTTCAGATGGGATAAATGAGTAAATCACAAAGGAAACAGCACCCCCTACTCCCCTTTGTACCTTTTAAAGACAATATTTTACCTTTTTCTCTGCATGAAACAGAATTTCTGTACCCCTTGAAGCCAGTGGAGAGCCCATGTGATGACACAGCCCTGGCCTGGCAGGGGTTTGCTTTCAAAAATGGGGCAAAATAAAATTGTATCTAACACAATTCACCTGCTGCCTTGTCAGAGCAAGGGGAGGGCAGGGCTGACAGAGCACTTGGGGCAGCAAGGAGAGGCTCTCACCCATCTAAACGGGAAAAAATGTGGTTCTCCACAAGCTTGGATCAAAGGAATCAATCCCACAGAAGCATGAGCAGGCAGCACCCTGTGGTGATGCTGAGAATCACAGAATTTCAGGATAGTTGGGGTTGGAAGGGACCTCAAAGCTCATCCAGTTCCATCCACCCTGTGCTGTGGGCAGGGACAACTTCTGCTGTCCCAGGTTGCTCCAAGCCCTGTCCAACCTGGCCTTCTACACTGCCAGGGATGGGGCAGCCACAGCTTCTCTGGGCAGCCTGAGCCAGGGCCTCGCCACCCTCACAGGGAAGGATTTCATCCCCATATCCACTCTAAACCTTCCCTCCTTCAGCTTATGGCCATTAAATATTCCACCCCCGCTTTGGAATGGACAGGGTCTCAAGGATCTCTGGTTATTTCTAAAAACCACCCCGGTGACATGGAAAAGAATAAAAATCACAGCAAACTGGTTCCTGTCCATCATCTGTACGGGATGGGAGGGACACCAGGATGCCACAGGAGGGGCCTCCAGCACCTCCAGCTCAACCATCGGGGTGGGCTGCAGCTTTCACACCCATCCTTGTACCCCTGAGCCAGGACCTGGGGCGGGGCATTACAAGCTCCGGGAAGAAGAGTGATTTATTTTGCAGCTCTGGAAGCAGCAAAGATGATGGCAAAGAAGGTTTTTCCAGGATGAGCCTGTGCAGAGGGAAGAGCTCCCAGTGCTGCGGCCGGGTCACCCCGGCCGTGGCGCATCCACGGGGCGTGTGACTGCCTTGGGGTGGACTCATCATCCCGCTCCAAAGCCCAGCCCTCCTCTCGAACCAGCCCCTGGCTTTCCTTATCTGATTGTTCCGCTCTTTAAAATTAACAGCAGCTCTTGTCAGGCGCTGATACGGAGACAAAGATGATTTTCTTCCTGCTGATTATTCAGCAGGGGTGAGCGCTCTCCTCTGGATTAGCTCAGCTCCATCAGATTGGGATGAATTAATCACCGTCTTGCACCAAAACTCTCCATTTTGCAGAACTTCTGCGACTGCTCTGACAATTTCCATTCCTCTTTATCTCCCCAAAATTCCCGTGGATGACCATTATTATTTATCATTTTCCCTCATTTAAGTAAGGCTGACCCAGGTTACCCTTCCTCATCTGGGGCAATTCACAATGGCTGGACCACCCTCACCCCATCCAACACTTGCCCCCCCGAGCTGGGCCACCAGCAGCCCGGGGCTGGGTGCCCATCACCCTACGGCTGGGCCACCCTCACCCCACTTTCCCCCCCTCTTCCCTCGCCCCCGGGCCGGGACCCCCCGACGGGGCGAGCGCTGCCGACTCCGGGAGCTCCGCGCGGTCCCTGCGCCCGCCCGCCCCGTCCTCTCCGCGCCTTCCCCTCCTTCCCTGCCGGGAGAACGTCCCTGGATCCGGCCCCGAGGGCGAGGGAGGGGCTCTCCGCAGCCCCGCGGAGCTCCCCGCCGGGCCGGGGGGGCGGGATGCGGCTCCACCCGCGGCGCGGGGCGGTGGGATGCGCGCGTCCCCCCGGGTACCTGGAACGCCGAGCGCCGTGGGTGGGAACGTCCTGTTCCTCCGGGACTGAGAGGCTCAGGCAGAGGAGGGAAAAAAAAATAAAGAAAGAAAGAAAGGCAAAGCAAGATTAAGGAAAAAAAAAAAAAACCACATCACAAAAACCCGGCGGAGAACGGCAGCACCGGAGCCTCCCGGTGAACACCCTGCGAAGGGAACACTCCTCCTCATCCTCACGGGAACATCGGCGGGCAGCAGGTGGCTCCCAGCCCTGAGCACCCCGGACCCCTGGGCAGGTAAGAGCGCTCCGGACCGGGACAGGGGTCCCACAGCCACACGCTGGACCCCCCAGACCCCAGCCAGATCCGCGAGGTTCAGCATTTATTGGAGAGGGAGCAGGACCCTGGCAGTGCACAGAAGGGCTGGTTTCACTCTCGTGGCTACACGAAGCAGAATTAAAGAATTTAATTGAGCTTCAGAATTTTCATTCTGTAAGTTAATGAGCATTTTGGCTTCTCAGCTGCAAGTTTCCTGATGGATTTCCTAATGTGTTCCTGCCCCAGGCAGGGCACGGGGACCTGGAGCTGTGGTATCACAGCGTGCACCCTGTGAGTGCAGCTGGGATTTAGAAAACCACAATATCCCTCGGTTAATTACAAGGGTTTCTTAATTAATGCTGATTTGACTCTCCACTGGGGGGGGAAGACTGTCCAGATCCTGGTAAGGGGGATCAAACAATTATTTTGAGAGTGTGGTGCTTGAAAAGAGGGTCCTGGAGGGGAACTCTTAATTTCCGTACACTTTCTGCTGGAATATATTTTACCTCATTCCCTGTGCTACTGTGAGTGAGTTTGTGGAGGTGCCCAGGGAGTCGGGTACTTCCTCCTTTCTCTCCCATCACAGCTGCCACAGGGAAAGACAGGAGAAGCTGAAGCTCCATGAGTGGTGAAGATATAACCAGGGGGATAAAAAAATCCAGTGGGACAGGTTGGGGTGGGCTGGCTGGGAGAGACCACAGGAGAGCAGGGGATGGAAAGGATGCTCCTGCCCAGCCAGGTGACATGGGGCTGGTGGGTCAGGATGGAATTAACTGGGAAGAATAAAAAGCAAGAAATGCAGGAGTGTCTTTATGCCTTATGTCAGCACAGCTCCCAGGTCACTCTCCACGAGGTTTCTTGAGCTGATTTCTGGGTCCTGCTGCCCCAAGCTGGCAGCTCCCCACAGATCTGTGCTGGCTGCTTAACTATTTCACAGCCAGCTTCCCAACTTTCCTCCATACCGGAGCTCCTTTGTGTCTGTCACAGGGCATCTTCACACTTAAGCAAGCCATTTAAATCAGCCAGTGCCTCAGCACAGGGCTGTGCAAAAGGGCCAGACTCTGGGGACAGGTCCTTCTGCCCAGAAGTTCAAGCGAAACGTATTTATGTCCCCTCCAGAGCTCACAGGCTCATCTGTGTTTGACTCGGAGTTGTGGAGAAGCTGCATCGGCCACAGGGGCTCCCATGGCTCAGCTGCCCAATGGCTCCTGGCACAATGACTCAGCCCTGATCTTCACCGGCCTGGACCTGCTCCTGGAGCTGAAGCCGCTCTTCATCCCGCTCTACGCCACGCTGGTGGTGGTGGCGTGCATCGGGAATCTCTTCCTCATCCTCCTCATCGCCCTCACCAAGAAGCTGCACTGCACCACCAACTTCCTGATCGGGAACCTGGCGGTGGCCGACTTCATCATGTGCCTGGCCTGCGTCCCCCTCACCGTGTCCTACGCCTTCGAGGAGCGGGGCTGGCTCTTTGGCATGTTCATGTGCCACTTTGTCACCCTGCTGCAGGCTGCCACCGTCTTCGTGTCGGTGCTGTCCCTCACGGCCATCGCCATCGACCGCTACGTGGTGGTGGCGTACCCGATCCGGCGGCGGATCAGCCGCAGGGCCTGCGTCGGCCTTGTGGCCTTCATTTGGCTGCTCTCCATCGTGGCCTCTGTGCCCACCTCGCTGCACACCCACTACCTCGACCTCAACGCCATCGGCCACGACATGATCATCTGCGAGGAGTTCTGGAAGCACGAGGAGAGGCAGCGGCTGCTCTACTCGTGCCTGATGCTGCTGCTCTCCTACATGCTCCCGCTGCTGGCCGTGTCCATCTCCTTCTGCGCCATCACCTACCACCTGCGCAGGAGGAACGTGCCGGGCGCCGCCCATCACTGCCAGGACAAGTGGACCAGGACCAAGCACAAGACCTTCCGGGTGCTCATCATTTCCGTGGTCTGCTTTGCCGTCTGCTGGCTGCCTCTGCAGGTGGTCAACTTCATCCGGGACATCGACGAGGAGTTCACCATCCTGGACAAGAGGTACGTCAACGTCATCCAGGTCTCGTGCCACCTGATCGCCATGAGCTCTGCTTGCTACAACCCCTTCATCTACGCCTCCCTCCACGACAAGTTCTGGTTCCACCTCAGCAGCTACTTCTACCGCAGGAAGCAGAGCTCCAGGACCATGTCCTGCAAGGCTTCCCGCTTCAACACCTGCTCCACCCTGGCAGATGCTCCCACCGGGGCCTTGGACAAGATAGCTTTGCAATCCAGGTTACCTTAGCCGGAGGACCTTGAGAGATTGGGCTTGCACAGCCCCACATCCCAAACCAGGGCTGGGACATATCCCTATATCCCGAATCATGGCTGGGTGTTGTAGGTGTGCAGTGCTACATTTGGAGCACAAAGATTTATGCAGGAGGTGGATCAGCCTCTGAGCAAGGCAAACACCCATTGTATAAAAAACCCTTTGGAGAGCGCAGGTCTTCATTTTGTAGGATATAGATTGTTTCTAAGCAACGGCAGCACTTTGTGCCATGGGAAGAGGTCGACTTGCACAGGGAGCCATGAAATTGCTGCGCATTTATCCTTTAAAATTGTGGCTTAGTGGTGAAGGGACAAGCTAGGCTCAGAGATGTGCATTCTGCAGGTGCGGATGGGAGCACCTGGCTGCTGATAGCAGGTGGCTGGTTTGGAATGGAGGTGACTTCCATAACCTGCTTGGCCCGCTGGAGGAGCCACCCCCATAACCAGACAGGGCACTCCAGTTTCTCCAGCCAAAGGTGCAGATGCAGCTGGGCACATCCATGAAGTCATCGCTGCTCTTCACGGCCAAGAAGGACTCGGAAGATCTCAAGCGATGAGTTTGCTGGGAATGATGTCTCAAATTCTGCTCCCAGGGAAGTTTAGCTTGATGTAAGTCCACGTTCAGGGTCCTGCAGTGGAGGTGGGAATCCCAGTGCCAGGCTGTTCTATCCCAGAAGCNCTGATTGGCCAGCTTAGCTGTTAGTTCTAAAATGGATTAACAATTGGTTTTTCTTATCATTTATGCTAAACCAATACAGAATGGAGGTGACTTCCATAACCTGCTTGGCCCGCTGGAGGAGCCATCCCCATAACCAGACAGGGCACCCCAGTTTCTCCAGCCAAAGGTGCAGATGCAGCTGGGCACATCCATGAAGTCATCGCTGCTCTTCACGGCCAAGAAGGACTCGGAAGATCTCAAGCGATGAGTTTGCTGGGAATGATGTCTCAAATTCTGCTCCCAGGGAAGTTTAGCTTGATGTAAGTCCACGTTCAGGGTCCTGCAGTGGAGGTGGGAATCCCAGTGCCAGGCTGTTCTATCCCAGAAGCTGCCAGATGAAGGGGGGGTTTGCTTATCAGTGCTCCTTGGTGTCTGAGGTGCCCCTGTGGCCTCCGTGCAAGCAGCACATGCAGAAGGCAGCGTCTCCTTACACCCAATTCCCATCTAAGTTTTAACCTCTTGATTTCCCAGAAGAAACCCTTGGGAACAGCCCACAGGCACCAGCACCGCCAGAGGCACCACAGCTCAGGGCCATGGCAGCTCCCAGCTGCCCTGCTCTGTGGGGCCAAGCCGTGACCTCCCCCTGCCCCTCGTGCCCAAGGACAGGACTTCAAAGCCCCCAGGCAACTCAGCCCTGCAGGGAACCTGCCCATGGCACTGGCCAGCATTCCTGCTTCCGCCAGCAGCTCGGGAGCATCCAGCACACACACAGCTGGCTGGACTCCAACAGGATCCCTAAGGCACTCCCCTTATGCCCACCCACAGGCTTGCTCACCTTCTGGCTGAGGTGCTCATGGTGGCCCTAGGAGGACTCGTGGTCTTCTGTGAGGTGAGCAGCAGAGACAGAGACTGATCCAATGCAGGGCCAGTGGCCTCCGTCGCGTTCCCACAGTGCAGCTCCCTCCTCGACTTCCTGCAGCTTCCTTGGGCCTGGGCTGCTCATCCCGGAGGAGCCAAGCAAGGCAGAAGGCCCCTGTTTGTCATTCCTGTAATAAAGGCTTCAAGAGCTTGGTCTGTGTGTGTGTGCATTGATGTGAACCCCACCAAACCCAGAAACCCTTGACTGCAGCTCAGACACATGCCAGGATGATGCCAGCTCGGCTGTGTTGGATGCCAGCTTAGTTCTGTTCCAGTCCTGGGCAGGGGCAGATCCTTGGAGGTCAGGCTGGGATTAGTGCTGGACCAGGTGTCTCCAAGCCCCATCCAGCCTGGCCTTGGACACTCCCAGGGACGGAGCAGCCACAGCTTCTCTGGGCCACCTGTGCCAGGGCCTCAACACCCTCGGAGCCAAGAATTCCTTCCCAGTATCCCATTTAACCCTGCCCTCTGTCTGAAGCCATTTCTTCCTGTCCTGTCACTGCCATCTCTCCATTTCATCCCATCACAACCTCTATTACTTCACTCTTAATTAAAACTCCTAAATTTTCCTGAATTACTCTTCTAAGCCTTTTTCTCCCCCCAGCGCCACCACCCACTCATTCCCATGGCTGCATTTATCTCCAGGACCATTTAAAATCCATATATCCATCCTGGAGAACTGATCATGAAGAGGATGAGGTTTCCTTTTCCATGTTTCCAGACTAGACTAGAATTTGCATTTATTGAGCACTGGGAGAGAAAATCCCCACCCTCAGGTCCCCCTGTTGAGATGTTTTGCTCATTCCCCAAATTACCTGCAGGAAAAGGGAAAACACTATTTTGGGGAGGTGAGCTAAAAGCTGAGTGACTTCTGAGAATAAACACAGAAATCCCGGAGCTGCAGTCTGTGATTCACAGAAACTGGATATATAAAGGAGAACACGGTTTGTTTTCTTAATGAAAGTAAATTAATCAGATAAATGAGAGAGGAAAACATGTTTGAAGGCTGATTCTCGAGAGCTTTCCTCAGGAAGCTGCTCGAAGCTTTTCTCCCAGGAACCAGGGGGTATAAAGGGGATATTTTTGTTAAATCATCCTCAATTATTAAGAGTTTTGCACAATATTCTCCCTGAGGCTGTTTCTTCCTCACAAACTCTCTTGTTGGTTGAAATATGGTTGCTAACAGTTGGGCTCAATGACCTTAAAGATCTTTTCCAACCTAAGCAATTCCATTCTGTAACCCTCTTCTCTACCAGGATTTGGCACCTGTAGCTCTCCCATCTGCCAGGACACAGCCCAGGAAGGGAAAATATTAGTCAGCCTGTTTAGGTGTTTACAGCTCTAAGGGGCAGATAATATAATTTATTCCAATGATGTTCTTTTAAAAGCACTTGAGAAATGATTATTTGAAAGAGCTTATCTACAAGCAAGGTATTATTCCCATTATTTGATCCCCATCCAGGTTTCTTCCATGGCTGCAGATGATGAGGCCCTTTGTCCTGCACTGCAGAATGAATTGAGATGAGCATCAACTCTAAAACCACACGAGGGATCAACAATGTTTCCAGGCGTAGTCCTAGAAATTTTCTCCTCTGTCTCCAAGTCAGGCACAGCAAACAAAATTAGCCTGGTAATTTTCCATTGACTTTTAGCCCCCCCGACTTGCTGCATTTGTTCTGTCTGGATGTCACCAGTGATGACAAAACATCCAGAACAGAGAAGCTCTTCCACTGAGCCCGGATCATTGGGCAAATTTTATTTGTGGATATGGAAAAGGCTTAGAAATTGTTGATTTGTTTATTATTATTATTATTATTATTATTATTGTTACCATTATTTCCTGGTTTATTGCGAATAACATTCTGACTCAAGCCACTGCTTCTGATTTCCTTGACAGGGCTTGCAAAATATCTTTTGCATTTCTCTGAGCAGATTCCATGGGCTGTACAAACTGGTAAACTCTTCCCAGATCTTGGCTGTGGTTAAAGAGGCAGGTTTGTGACATGTACATGAGTAAATCAGGCTTATTTTCACTTCTTTCTGGCTAAAAGCACAGTTGATACAGCTCAGGCTCACAGTAATGACCTGGAATGGGTCCTGGTTTGGGATGGAAGAGACCTTAAATCCCACCCAGTTCCATGCCGTGCCGTGGGCAGGGATGTCTTCCAGCAGCCTGGGTTGCTCCAAACCCCATCCAACCTGGCCTTGGACACCTGGGGCTGGATCCCACTGGATCAGGCAGACTGAGCACCTTCCCATGGACATCACCTCTCTGTGAACTGCTGGATCTTCCAGCACTGTTGAATTATTGAAAGCACCACAGCTGATTTATGGATGTAGCCACTTCTGACTCATCCCATATTCCCCTGGTGCCTCCTCCTCCTCTGTCACTGCGAGACGCTTTGGAGCGCTCACACTTTAATTTCTCTGAGCGTAGCAAGCTCTTGCTGCAGCAAATTAACCAAGATTTCCTAAACCCCAGTTTACTCCTCATTCATCTGCTTTATCCGTCATCCCGCTCCCGCAGCAGATGCCAAGAATCTCCTCAGCCACACACCGCGGTCACCATGCCCTCGCTCAGGGACAAATTTGGCATTTACCACACTTAGCTCAACATTGCTCCCCAAGGTGATGAGGAGGGATGGGGTGCCTTGTAGCAGTCCCCAAAAACCTACAGACACATCCCTGGCTTGGTGCCACTGCCTGGGACTCTCCGGCGTGCCAAGGATGGAGCAGGGCTGGGAGACACCCCCAAACCCTCCCACTCAAAGCTGCATTTTTACGGCACGTTAATACCAAATTTTGGGAGCAATGCGGGAGGCACAGACCTTTCCTGCAGCAGGGATGGAGTCATCCCACATCCCCTGGCAGCAGAGGACTGGAGAAGATGCTCCAGCCAGCTGCCCCCACGCAGGGGGTGGGGTTGCCTCCCCCGGGATGCTCCAGCCCATCTCCTGGCTGTGATGAGCAGAATGAAGCCCAGGCCATGCGCAGCGTGCTGGTGACGGGTGCTAATTCCATAAACAAGGAGAGCGCTGATTGCCGCGCAGGGAAGCGCTGCAGAGCGGCTCCTGGTTGCCATAGGAACCCATCAAGCCCCCCTCTCGGGAAAAGCCAAATTACTGGATCAAGGCGGCTCCTTTGGTAGTGGCAGTGGGGGGTTCTGCATGGTGACACCTTCCTGCTCCAGGAATGGAACCAGAGCAACCTCAGGAGGTGAAAGTTGGGCAGTGGGGATGCCTAAGTGGGGTTTCTAGGGAAACCTTGGAGCCCCTTCCTGTGCCTAAAGGGGCTCCAAGAGAGCTGCAGAGGGACTTTGGGCACGGGCCTGGAGTGATAAGGGGGAATGGCTTCCCAGGGGGCAGGATGGGAGATTGGGAAGAAATTCTTCCCTGAGAGGGTGGGGAGGCCCTGGCACAGGCTGCCCAGAGAAGCTGTGGCTGCTCCATCCTTGGAGGCGTCCAAGGGGCTTAGAGAACAACCTGGTCTAGTGGAAGTTGTCCCTGCTCAAGGCAAGGGCTGGAATGGGATGGGATGTCCTGGCAGGGGAACAAAGGGTCCCTGCAGATTTTACCAGGGCTCTTTTCCCTTTCTGAAGGAAAAGTCTGCATTGCTGAGAAACGTGCATGATGCTGATAAAGCTCCAAAGTTCTGAACGATGATCCTTGTAGCTCTTTATTCAAAAATGTGGCAAAAAAAGATATTGCAATTACCCCACTGGGTTGCAACAAAAGCCTGGTGAAGCAAATGGATGAATTTTCAAGATTTACCCTCAAACTCACCCCAAGGCACAGCCTGGTCCTTCTCACTCCATCAGGAACCATCACCTCCGGGGCCACCCTGAGCCCAAAGCAACACCTGGAAATATCCAGGCAGGTTTACTGATGCTCATCCCTCCTGCATTAAGAAGAAATCTTAATTTCTGCCCTTGCCGTGGGGTGTTTCCAGGCTGCCAGCTCCTTCCTTCCACGGAGGACGACACAGTTCCTGGGTCTCCATAATTATTTACATGTGGGCTGTGTTTATTGGCAATTAAATGGTTCGGTGGCTCTGAGACATTAGTCTCCTCTAAAACATGTTGTCTGCCAGATTGCTTCCTGCCAGCAGTCCCTGTGGGATGGGGAATTCTGCCGAGCCCTCTGGGGCCGGGTGTGGATGGGAGGGAGCAGCTGGCAGAGCCCCCCCCATCCCCTGAAAAACAATGCTCTAAGGGAGCAGGTTTGGAACTGGGAGCCGCGGGGAGGGGTGGGTTGCGTTAAACAACAGGCGGGCCTGAGCCCTGGGAAGTCAGAGGGGTGGCAGGGATGGGGTGTGCAGGAGCATCCCAGCCTGGATCGGGGAAGGGAGGGATGTGACCGGCCGGGGTGAGGCCGCGGGGCTGTGCAGGGTCCCCACCAAGGCAGCTGCCCCAGCCCACCCCGGAGCACACTTACCGCTCACAAGGCTCCAAAGATCCACCGAGACGCTGCAGGGCTCACCCTTGCTACTGCGAGACTCGGTTGAAGAGATTTGTTTCGTAAGGAATTGTCTGAAGCCAGCGAGAGGAGGGTGGATTCCTGCGGAGCTGCTCCAGGGAAGGCTCTGGCGCGGAGCCCAGTGCCCGGGGCGGCCGCGGTGCTCACAGAGACTTTGTCTTTTTCTCTGCAGCATCGTCCTGTCAGCGCCAGGAATCTGCTGCCCGAGCCAGTCCTGGCCCTAGGGGGCTCTTTGTGAGCACTCAGCAGGACAGACCCCCCCAGCCCTGCCCTGCTGTCAGGGCTCTGCCACAAACCAGATGTTTTTGTGGCCGCCCAAGTGTCCCCAGCTCCTCATCCCCAGCTGCTGCTTCCTTCAAATCCTACAGCCCCTCAAAGCCTCCTGATCCTCATGATCCCACAGAACACCTCGATTCTGGATGGGGTTTGGAGCAACCTGGTGTAGTGGAAGGTGTCCCTGCCCATGGCAGGAGGTGGAACCAGATGATTTTTGAGGTGTGTTCCCACCAAAATCATTCTGGGATTCTCCCCAAAGGTCAGGCTCGCTGGGCTCTCATCAGCTTAACATCGACTTGGACTTGCTAATGATCAGGAGCTGGGACTGGGGTATGGGATGAAGAAGCAGCATGGGGATCCAGATATTTATATGCATTTACCATGTTTTTACATTTTATATCTCAAGCCTTTGCTGCTTCCCCCTTCTTGGCCCTTTCCCAGGTCAGAAATGAGCCTAAACCTTCTCAATTCCACTCTGCTGCTGGCAGGGGATCTGAGCCTACACCCACCCACGCTCTTTATCCTTTACTCTGCACTCTGGCACCTTAAAATTCCTTCAAACAGTGGCAGCTTCAAACAGGGGTTTCCTCAGGCACCTGTGCATTGCTGCTGGTTCCCACATCCCTGCTTTCCTCCTCAGCTGATGCTCCCCAACAACAATAAACAGGATTTTGCTGGCTGCTTTGAGCTTCTTCCCAAGTCCCTGGTGCTTTCAGGAGAGCAGAAGGATGTGCTTAGGACCCAAAGTGCCCAGTTGTTCCCTATTCCAAGCTCCCACCAGCAAATACCACTCACCAGAGCCACTGAAAGGCGCAGCTTCCACTCTGATTCTGGGCCTCACCAAAGAGCTCTGCAGCTCATGGATAAACCCTGATGGAGATTTATTTTAGTCCCTCTCATATCTCAGCAAGGATTCTGTGGCTCCCATTAGCACTTTGGAGAGGTATAAAGCAAATTCCTCAAGCTTCTTGGCTCGAAATCACGTTAAGATTTGCTGAAAGCGACAGAAGATGCAGTTTATAATTGTGGGTCTGCAAAGAAAAAGGCTCCTGGAGAGTTTAAAATCCAAAGGTGTTATTTTTTTCCCAGACAGACCTTGTCTGTCTTTATAGGCAAGTGGAAAACAGACCTGGAAGATTCCCAGACACAAAGCTTGGATATAACTGAGACAGGAGATTCCTGCCTGTTACCTGAGATGGAATTCCAGCTACTGTTCCAACCCCGCTCCCGACATCCTTTGGGATCCTAAATGTGGGGCAGCTCTGCTGAATTTGGTGGCACCAGCACAGTGGAAAGAGCGGGTGAAGTTCTACAAGCCCTTCCCATCCAGTCACGACGCTCCCGATTTCTCCCCTTTTAACCCGAAGGACAAACTGCCGGGGGTAAGGAAAACCACGTGGAGGCACAGCAGAAGGTGCGTGACCGACAAGGTGTTCCCTCCTCCCTCCCGCTGGCTCCGGGCCTGGACACATTTTGCTCACGATGCAACTTCCATTATTTCCATGGCAACCATCCTTTGTCGGGGCTGAAGACTGGAGATTTTTTAACAACTCCCCGTTTGCCAATTCAAGCCCCAGAAGGAAGTGGGAAAGTTCTCATTCACATGCAAAATAGCTGCGATAAAAGCCGAGCGGTGCAGGGCGGGGGCAGCGCTTGGGCACGGCGCTTTTCATCCCAGCCTCCCTCATTTCCTTGGTTCACAGTGGCAAAAAACCTCATCCAGGGATGTGCCTGACACCCTCTCAAACCCACCCATGGCAGGGGGGTCGAACCGAGCTATCTTTATGGTCCCTTCCAATCCAAACCATTCCGGGATTCTCTGAATACCAAAATATCTCGACACACAATAGACCCATTGGAGACG
>WBMY01002664.1:18345-68506 GCA_013397315.1 Donacobius atricapilla
TTTTGGCTCTTTCAAAATCCTGCCTGCGAGGGAAGGAACATCCCAAGGATGTTCGTGCTGAAAGCAAGACCCACAGCCCGTGCTGAGTCTGGTCCATCAGGAGGGAGGCCGGGAGCCAAGAGGAGCAGAAGCCAGGCTGGTGTGATGCAGGCGCCCGAGCAGCTGCCCCTGGCACCGCTTGCTCTCGCTGCCATTCCCAAAGCTTTATTCCCACTAGATCCGGGGTCATGGCTACCAGCCAGCTTGGCGACTGGCAGCCTTAATGTGTTTATTTCAGCCCCGGTGCCTGGCCAGGAAGTCGGTTATTCCTGCAAAATCCACGTAAGACCCACAGGAAAGAGGAGAAACCTGGCATACACCCTGAGCTGAGCATGGGGACCAGAGGGAACATGCTCCTAACCCCTTCCCACAGTCACCCTGCCGAAAGACAACAACATCTTGGGGTTTGGAGTGGGTGGAACGAGGCTTTGCAGTTGTAATGTTGGAATTAGTAAAGAAGACGACACGCAAAGTGAAATTTTTGGAACAGCAAAGGTCCCTAACCTGTCTCGCTCCCTGGTCCGCAGGGGAATACCAAACCAGCTCCAAATTCCAAAAACTGAGCAGGAGAAGTGACTAATGACAAAATACAGTAACATCGGGGTACTTCAGAGGGAATCAGGTTTCTGTGTCATGAGGTGGAATTACTGTTGGGGTGTCTCCACATCCCTGAACAGGGAGAACACGGGAGCAATGGGGTCAGGGACGCGATTTATCAGCACAAAATTGGAATTAAAAGTGAGGAAAAACCAGGGACAAACCCCGATGCCAAAACCTCGGGTTTTTCACTTGGGGAAGTTTGGGGCATTCAGCGCAGAATTTGGGATTAACAAAATAGAATTCATAAGAGGAAAGATTCCCTTTTGATTCTGCAGGATAACTGCACTTGTAGGGATAGAAAGGTGGGAAAAGGAGCTGCCAGACTGGAACAGATCTAACCCAGTTCATAACTTCATGTTTTCCTCCCTGCTCCTGCAGCTGTCACCCCTTTTCCCGTGCTCCAGGGGATGGCTGGATCCTGCTCAGCACCTCTCACCTCCAGCGCCTGCTGTCAGCTCTGGAATCTCCTCCTGATTTATTCCACCCTGGAGAAACACCTGACAAAGGAAAGAAATGATACAGCTGCAGAGGGAGATGACTTTTTTTCATTTTACTTGTCCAAAGCTGCCACAGGGCATTGGATCACTGGCCACAGATAAAATTAAGCCCAAATAATGGAAACTGATGGATTTCTCATTTTTGCTGACCTGCAGACAAACTTCTTCCCAAGCTTCAAGGCTCTACCTGAATTAAAATCCTCCTCATGGGAAGGAAAGGGGTGGGAGCCTGTTTGCTTTATTTAAAGAGAAAAGGGTGATCAGTAATGCCCAGAAAATGAGTGAGAGAGTCAGAGAAAAGCAAAATCCTGTGCAGAGTAAATTAGATTAAGGGGACAAGAGACAGCAAATTAATATAGAGAACAGAAGCTGCAGCAGATAAACAAACAAGCAGCATAAACCTTTAAAACTACTGAGAAATAAACATTTAATTAAAAACCAAATCACCAAACAAGTGGGAAATGTTCCCAGAAGCAAAGATAGTGAGGTCTCACCAACTTATTCCTAGTTAGGGAGGCCTGGAGGTCAGGTTTAATTACAGCTCAGCCCACCCCCCCCAACAGCATCTGTTTTACAAAACAAAATCCGATTCCCAGATGGATCTGGTGCCTTTGGCGGGAGGAGAGATCTCCAGTTCTTCCAGCACCGGGCACCAAACCCCTGGGGGCAAACAGGAATGCTGCTGATTTCAGAGCAGGCACGAAGACAGAAAAGCCAATTTCTGATCCATTTTTGGCCTGGGATCGATGCCTGCAGATTCAGGACACAGCCAGGAACTCAAATCCATGAATGTTCCGGTCATTGCCCTCATACTCAGCCGTGACACCCTTAGCAAAGGTAAAAATTCCTCAGCCCAAACTGTCCTTGGCCACTTACCCCAATAGTGGGCTTGGATGTGGCTCCATGCCCATCTTTTAGAAAATCTTAAAATCCTGAAGAAAACACCTTCAAAAAGGGGGAAGGAAAATTAAGAGAGGAATCCCAGGAAGTCACCAGCTCCATAATCAACCCCTACCACTTTGTACTAACTCCTCAGCAATTTGTAGCCTATTCTGCTGCTTTTCATCACATTTCTCTGTGTCCTGTTATGCATTCAGCTCTGAAGTGTCCCTTCTCCATGTGTTGGTACAGCTCTGGCAATTAAAACATTAATTAATCATGACAGGAACAACCAATTCATCCTACCTTTGTGTTGTGGCTCAGCACAAGGGGCAGAGGCCTCTCCAAGGACAAAAACAATCCCAAGGAAAAGCACAAACAGACTAATTCATATAAAAACTTTATTAGAAATGAGGACGCAGCCTCCCAGGAACAACACCCTGCGTAATCTCCCAAACTTTACTGATTTCAGAGCCATAATTAAATATAAGAGCTACAAAAAGGGTGTGCATAGCCATTAAAGGAGGAAGAATCAATCCACGAATCACCGTTGTTTCAAACATGGCTGGAGAAAGGGGTTTTCTGGTGGTTCCCGTGCAGGGACCCACGAGGCTGCAAGCCGGCACACGGCCTGTGGGGTTGGTTTTCCATCCTAAGGACCAGGGTGGGCTTTGATCTTATCCTGAGTCTGTATTGCTTCAATTCAGAGAAAGGGGCAGAATGTGATGGCTTGCTATTGCATCTGATACGTGACGTTGGGTAAACAGTTGTACTTCCAAAATCACCCAAAAAAAGGGTATTATCCTATCCCTAGCTATATTTCAATGGCAAATAATAACAGTAACAATAAAAATTAAAAGCAGAGTACTACGGACATAGAAAAAATTACCAGCCTCATTTAAGTACCATCTACAATGAGAAAATAAAGGATAAATGGGACCTTGTTTATCTTTTTTTTTCTACTCATACCCAAAACCCACCTGGGACCGGTTTAACAATGTTAATTTTTATCGCATCAACTGCCACGTCATGATCTCAATTCAACCAATGTTTAGTACAAAACCCGAAAAAGGAAGAAAAATACTTAAAATATATAAACTTCTCAGATTCCTTACAGGAGTTCTCCACGTCGTGGCATTAAAAAATGATTTAGAGCAAAATAGAGATACAAAAGCTACTGTGCTCGAGCCAGCGGCGGGAAAGTCAGAGAGGTACAAAAAGGATCCTAAGTAGTGAAGGCAGTAGAGAGTATTTTATATAAAGAGTGCTTACAAAGCATAAAATCAGGAAATGATGCATAGAGGAGCGTGCTTCACACGGCAGCGAGGGCCGCGCCAGCAAACCCTTGTGGCCAGGGCAGAACCCCCAGCGTCCCTCGACGGGAGCCGCTCACTGCCTGCAGAACTCGCTGGTGATGTTGGGCAGGGGGTAGGCGAAGAGGGAGAAGTCCAGGATGTATTTGGGGAGCAGCTCTTTGATGAGCCTCCGCGGGGTGCTGCACAGGTAGTAGTGCAGCGTCTGGGCCGTGACGGGCTTGTACCAGGCCTGGCGCTCCGGGAAGCGGACGGAGGAGGGCGAATGGATGTGCTCCAGCACGTGGCTGGCGTCGGTGTGCAGTTGCTCGTAGGAGCCGATGAAGTCGTAGCTGACAGCGCAGGGCTGGCACAGGTTGTAGATGGGCATCCAGTGCTCGTTCATGCGCTCCACATCCTCGTCCAGCAGGTACTGCAGGAACTCGGAGAAGGACACGTCGTCGCCGGCCGAGTTCCCCCCGTTCTTCCGGTACCGCCGGATGATCTCCACGCCATACTTCAGCTGGTACTCCTTGATCTCCCCGAATTTATTGCGGTAGGCCGAGAGCAGCCTCTCTATGGGGTTCCGCACGAAGATGAACTTGTAGTAGTGCTTCAGGCGGTAGCTGATCTCCTCCGGCGTCATGTCACTCAGGAACACCAGGTCGCTCTTGTGGTCCATCTTCCCCTTCACGTCCACGCTCTCCAGAGCCCCGTGCAGCACCTTCAGGACGCGCTTCCAGTTGGAGCAGGCCACCTTGGGCACGTAGCAGTAGAGGAAGCGGTACTTGTCGCTGACCAGGAGGTGCTGGAGCACCGTGCGGCGCTGCCCGGGCGGCAGCTCCCAGACGCTGTGGGGCATCGAGCGCTGCCCGCACAGGGCGCGGATCGTGCGGTTCCGAGTGTCCCGCAGCACCTCCAGCTCCAGCTCCGCCGTCGAGTCCGGCCCGTCCCGCCGGGCCGGCCCCGCGGGCGGGTGCGGCGGCGGCGGCCCGACCTGGGCGAGGATGCCGCGCTCNGGACAGCGGGACAGGCACGGGTGGGAGGCAGCCCAGGGCCAGCCCGTGCCACGGGCAGCGACACCTTCCACTATCCCAGGTTGCTCCAAGCCCCGTCCAGCCTGGCCTTGGACACTTCCAAGGATCCAGGGGCAGCCACAGCTTCTCTGGGCAACCTGTGCCAGGGCCTCAGCACCCTCGCAGGGAAGACTTCCTTCCCAGTCTCCCACCTAATTCTGCCCTCTGGCAGTGGGAAGCCGTTGCTCCTTGTCTTGTCCCTCTGTCTCGTGTCCCGAGTCCCTCCCCAGCTCTTGTGGAGCCCTTCAGGCACTGGAAAGGGCTCTGAAGTCACCCATGAGTTTTCTCCAGGCTGAACAGCCCCTGCTCTCCCACAGCCTGTCTCCAGAGGAAAGCTGCTCCAGCTTTCTAATCACAGAATCCTCCAGGTTGGAAAAGACCCCCAGCCAGGCCACTGAGTCCCACCTGTGACTGATTCTCACTCAGCCCAGAGCACTGAGCGCTATGTGCAGTCCTTCCTTGAACACCCGCAGGGATGGGGACTCCACCAGCTCCCTGGGCAGCCCCTTCCAGTGCCTGACAACCTTTACATGAAAAAATTCCTCCTGACGTCCAACCTGACCCTCCCCCGGTGCGATCTGAGGTAATTTCCTCTCCTGTCCCTTGTGCCCTGTGAGCAGAGCCCGATCCCCGTTTGGCTGCACCTTTCTGTCAGGGAGTTGTAGAGAGCCAGAACGTTCCCCTCAGCCTCCTTTTCCCCAGGCTGAGCCCCCCAGCTCCCTCGGCTGCTGATCATCCCTCTGGAGCCAGTCCAGAGCCATCCATCCGGCATCACCTCGGCCTGTCGGGATGTCAGTCAGTCAGGCACGGGCCTGAGCAACACCTCGCACTGCTCTCATCCCAAGGTACACTGAAGTGTGATTCCCAACAGCCCGCCAGGCTCGCTCCGAGGTGCCGGTAGCACAGCTCCCATCCCAGCGCTCCCGCGGCCTGGTGCGGTGACAGCGGATGGTTTTTGCAGTACCAAGCCAAACTACCCACAATGAGGCATTGCGCGCCGCTTTATATAATTCTGTAATTCTGTAATTCCGTAGCTCCTGCACAGGTTTAGCACCTGGAGGAGGAGAAGACGCCGGCTCCCTGCTGAGCCCAGGAGGCCGTGCCACCAGCGGAGAGCCTGAGGGCGGGATTTTCCAACACTTGGCAGGCATTTCCCCCAAACCACCCCTGTGAATGACCCCAGCCGCTCACCTGCTGCTCCAGGCCATCCTCTGGATGCCTGCGGCTCTAACCCAGCCATCAGGATGCCATTTCCTCACAGAGCCCTTTCCGAAATCATTCCACACTGCCATTGTTCTCCCGCATTTTTCTTCAATGAGTTTTCCTAGCCTACCACGGGCCCTGGGCTCTTAACCAGCCTTGCAGGGACTCTCTGTCAGGAGCTTTCTTAACATCAAGAGAAAACCAGCTTCCACTTACTTTCCTTTGATCAGGAGCCAAGAGCATTTTGTCAGCCAAGGCAGACAAAGCACTTGGAGCGCAGCGCGAGAGCCTGCAGCTAGATTATTGCACATTTCCCGGTTTTATTTGGATGTAAATACAGCATTAGCTCTAGGAAGAGACCGATATCCGACCCTGCCACCAGCAAAGCTGCACACATGAAGTGTTATCAGATTCCTGCTCTCATTTCAGAGGGCAGGTCCTGATCGGATCTCAACACCAGCCCAAACTGAAGCCGTGCCAACGTATATAATCCATGCCACTGAGACAAAAATCAGTCCCTCCTTCTGGGGAAAAAGCCTGGTTGCAGCAGACTCCAAAGCAGTCAAGGGGAATTTTTATTTCTTCGAAAATGTGTTGGTCTGGCACTGCTCATCCCTTCTTGTTCCTATTCCCGACTAATATCTCTAGGTCAAGAGCAGTTTTACAGGATAGCCCACTGGTTCTGGAAATGCAGAGAAATAGGAAACTGCCCACGAGGTCAGCGGGGCTACTTTCCGAAGGGAACCTGGATTTAAGGACTGGTCTAAAGAGCAAAGGTATGGGACGGCATGCAGAGTCTCTATCAGAACAGCACAGCCAAGCAAATACAGCATTCAGGGGCTGGTTTGTGGGGCTAAACCCCGTGTCACCAAAGAAAATTAATTGTGGTCACACTCATTGTGCCTAATTAACACCCAGAGTGAGCAGTAATTTGATTTCCAAAGCCGTTAAAAGCCGCCTCATGTTCAGAACATGTAAAACTGTGGGAATGTATTTCCCAGACAGATCCATCCCTTCAGAAAAAGCACATTTAGCAAATAAAATGTCACCGAGGAAACCCAACTTCAGGCTGCTGTGGTTTGCCTACAAGTTTATACAACACACCGCAATGATGGAAGGGTTGGGTTCTCTCTTCTGCAGGAGAAGGGAAACCCACACAGCCCTTCCCAAGGAAATGTTCTGCCAGGCCTCATTTTGATCTACTACCAGAGGCTGGAGCAGCAGCCTCCTCTCTAAAATTCCCACTTACAGGTATAAAAAAGGGGTTTTTTACTTCCCAGCCCTCTTCAAAATGCCTCCAAACCCCACCTTAAGAGCAGCACAGCCTCCACCCTGGGTAACTGGAGCAGTCAATCTCTGGGCCTTTTCCTCACTGTTTACTCACATGAGCAGAAAAACAACATTCAAATACATTATTATTATAATACTACATTATAGTATCAGCCACATTACACTGAGCCGGTCTCCCAGCAGCATTTATGCACACACAGGTTTAAGGAAGGGTGTAGAACTCACCTTGGCTGTCAGAAATCAGGAATATGTATCAGTGTGACAAGGAAAAGGCCAGTTCCCAGAGGGGATGGAGAGAAAGTCTGAGGGATGCCCCTGTCCTTCCAGCTCAGAGTGAGGCTGGACACTGATGTCATCACAAATGCCCTGTGCCAAGGCTCTGCTGGCCTTTGGGGTGAGATCAGATATTTATTTTGGTCTGAAGAACTGCAAAAAGGACAAGTGGGTGAGGCCTCTGGAAAAGCTGAGCAAGACAAAGAAGGTTTCTTGAAAAACCATTAGTTTGGGCCGATGCCAGCTTCCCAAACAAGAAACAGGATGGTGATTCCCATCAGAGGAGACCCCATGGATTGGTTTGAGCAGCTCTGGATCAAAAAAGTAAAACAAGCAAAGGAGGAGAGAGCCGATGCCGTGGCTGCGTGTCCAGAGATTATCCCATAATTTGGTATAATAAAGCCTCTTATCCAAGGGGATAAGCACAGAAGCCGCTCCACAATCAGCTCACTACCGAGGCGGAGTTTCTTATCTCTGGGGGAAAAAGCCTTTTTAAACAAAGTCGAACACTCTGGATGAATACACTGAGTAATTCCAAGGAGATGGTCAAACACAAAGATCACTGTTTTCAAGGAAAACTTTGTGCTGAAGGATCTGGCTACAAATTCATTGATATGCAGTTGGCTGGACTTGCAAAGACCTTGCTCTGAGCTCAGAGCCTTAACTCCAAGCTCAGCTCCTTACTCAGCTCCTCACGCTGAGCTCCGTTCCGCTCTCCCTGCTCCGCTGGGCACGACTGTGGATTCACTTCTGAACGGAGCCATCCCGGGAGGTTCAGCTCGCTAACGCCAAGGAGAAGCAGCGGGCTCAGCAGAGGCCGTGACAGCTCTTCCCCCTCGGATTTGGGGTGGGGACGCGGGGAGCGAGCCGGAGCGCATCCCGGCCCCCGGGACGGCACAGGCACCGGGAGGGGAGCGGAGCGGAGGCTGCGGGGCGGGCAGCCAGCAGGGCTGGCGGACGCTGCAGGGATGCACATCCCCCGGGCTCCCCGGGCACAGCAGAGCTGTCACACATCCCACACGCTCCAGCTGCGCCGGAGGTCGCAGCCAGGTCAGGAATACCGCGGGCGCAGCGGGGACAGCGGCTCAGGCTGAGCCCTCCCAGTTATTCTCCTGCTCCCGGATCTTCCCCCCACAAAAATCAGGTTGATATGCAAAGCCCAGATCGTTACTAACTCAGTGACAACCACAACTCCTGTGTTGTGCCCTTTATCCTCCCGCTGACCCATCACTGATCCCTCTGAGCCCAGGGCTGCGGGATGCACACACACTCATCCTCGGGAGTCGCAGCCAGCCGGGCTTTTACCACCAGCGCTCAGTACAAGCACACATTAAATCCAGCACAGCTCCCAAACCTGTGTCGCAGGAGAGTCTCCAAGTCTCTTAACTCATTCCAGGTCTATCCGCTGCTCTTTACTCGGAGTTTCCCGAGGCTCCCAGGCGGCTCTTGCGGGGCTGTAATGAAGTCGTGACTGTGTGTGTGAAGTTCCTGCTGGAATTTGTAGGCAATTAATGTTTCTGCGGTTTCACAGGCAGCAGGACGAGGACTGAATCTGCTCCAACACCTCCAAAACCTCTAGCATCTCATCCCTTCATCCAAATCATTGTCCCCCAGGCAAAAAACAAATAACAAAACAAACAAACGAACAAAAAAACCCAAACCCGCAAAGGGACCGATAAGGACCCATCTGACTGAACCCTGTTTAGGTTTGTAACATCCTTCCGTGCACCAGGAGTGATAATGGCCTGTGAAGGACGCGCTTTGCCCCGGGGGAAGTATTTGACTGGAATATTGGAGACTGATGGTGGATGGGTGCGGGGAAGTTCTGGGGACAAGCTGAATAAGGAGGGGGCAGGAGGGGATCTGGCTGGAAACATGGACAAATTTATCCTGGAGGGGACAGTCAGACATCGGAGGAACGGTGCCATCTGTGTCGAGTCCAGGCTGGCTGACTCACAGAATCCCAGAAGCATTTAATTTGGAAAAGGCCTCTAAGATCATCAGATGCAATCTTCAGTTGTGCTACCGGGGAAAACTTCTCAATATTCTGACCTTTTTCTAGTTCTTCTTGATATGGTTTTCCATTCGTAACCTGGATTTTATAGGAACGGGAAGTTTTGTGCCTTCAGGCCATCCTAGGCAGCTTGTTATTTAAATTGCTGTGTAATCCCTAAAAGCATTTTCCTGAGTATTCCAGAGGCATTTTCCAAGGAAAGTCTGAGGGTTTATCATCAAGCCCACTGTAAATTCCAGTCGGAAATCCTGGGTCAATGAATCACGGCAGCATCATTCCTATTTTATTATTACTGACACACACTTATGTACACACTCTGTTTTTTCCTGTTAAATTCCCTGCGTGTGCACAGCAGGATCCTACTGGTGCTTTTAATGAATAAACATGCAGAATTAATCTGACATTTTCTCTAAATGCAGCATATTTGGAAAGTTGTTTCCAGTGTTTTCAAGCCTGAAATGTATCAGCATCAAGGTGGTTTGAAAAATGAGCACTGAAGGGAAGAAAAATGAGGGAGGAAACTCAGGATCTAGGGGAAGGCAAAGAGCAAAGAGTAAGTGAATCCCATCCCTCATGAAAAATTAATTATTAGAAAAATGAGTTATTATAAAACACGAGCCATTGTTAATCAGATCAAAGAACGTAAGTGACTCCAGCAAGAATTCTGGCCTGACATCCGTCCCAACAGGATTAATTTAAAATAAACATCAGGAAGAATGAAATAAATCAGTCTGTTTTGCCTCCTCTTGCTCTGGACCATGGAAGACTGAGGCTTTCTGTTAGAGTGATGAAAAGGGTTTCTTCCCCCTCTCTATCAATTAAAAAAAAGAATAAAAAGTTGCATTATTTCCAGATTTTAGAAGAAAACTACTTAGGAAAGTTAAATTACAAGAAAATTTGCTCAAATATTAGGAAAAAAATGAGTTGGGAGCAAGGGTCTGCCCTGGAAATGGGGGATTGCTGCCTGCCTGGATCCCCGTTTCCAGACCCACATGTATCTCTGGGGCTGCTTTTGGGACATCATGTTCCTGAGACAGGGAGATCCCATGAGGAAATCAATTCCCACGGGGAGTCTCAGCTTTCATCTCGCAGGGAGGCAAGAACAAAACTCAACCATGCTCGTTAACGTGCTATATAATTCTACTTTTATAGAGTAATTATCTGATGTGCTACATATCCTGTCGCACTCCTGGATTTTTGGCTGTGATAGGGGGAGAAACATTCCCCAGCCTGGGACAGGGAGAAGCATCTGATTGCTAAATCACCCTCACTCAGAGCAGTCCAGAGTCTGCTCCTTGGGAAATCCAGCCCTGCAGCCCAGGACAGCAGAGGATGCTGTTTCCTGCCGGGGTGGTCATTTGTGTAGAAGGAAAAAGAGGGGGAAAAGGGATTAAGTGCAGGTGAGGGAACATTCTGTGATCTGAGAACACAAACCACCGCACAGGCTGACTGGGATGTGGTGGCCAGGGGCACCTGCTCTGCTCCTTAAATCGGGGTTCAGGGACCGCCCAAAAGATGGAGGAGAAATCAGAATCAGCTTTGTGCAGCACAATCTCTACGTAGTAAAAAGAAATAAAACCGAGATGTTCCAAGGATAAAGGAAACTCAGGGAATTTGCTCTGTGCCTTGAGCCAGGGACTGAGGAGCAGGAGAGTTTACCTGCTGTAGAGGAAGAAGGGAGTTTTCTCACCAGCTCTTCCCAGAGAACTTGATTCTTCCAGAACCATGACATTGCCAGTGCAGGAAGCAGAAACACTCAGGGAGCAGTCACAAACTGCTTCCTCGTTGGAAATCTGGCTGCCTTCCTGTCCTTTTCTCATTTATGGAGTGCTAAATGCTGCCAGGTGCCATCGTCCCTATCCCAGCTTCTGTATGGACTTCTACAGTCACTGCATCCCTGCTCAGGCACCAACGCAGGAACAGCAGCGAGCATGGCTACAGAAAAAGCTGGATTATTGACAAAGTTATATGATTATTAATTACATTATTTATGAGTGCAGAGAAAACAGAGCAACAAAGCAAATTCCCAACAACCTGGCTCGCTGTGGAGGCTCCCAACCCTGCTTTGCACCATATCCTTTCAAAAATCCCTCTCCATCAGAGCAGCCTGTTTGTTGTTTTCTAATACAGCTCTTCTGGTGCTCCTTCTGAGAGCAGAAGAATATTCCTGGAGAGGCAGGTTTTTTCCAGCCCTGTTAAATTGATTTGCTTTTAAGAATCACTGGGCGGTCAAACCGCTCCAGCTCCGGCTTGCTTGTGCAGAACACTCTGGAGAGGTTTATGGAGATATTAAAATTAAATATGAAGTCACGGAATAAATGGGGCCTCCATTCAGTGTGCCTTGTAAATCCAGTTTAAATGGTTCCCTTTATTAAATATCCTTTCCTCTTAAAAATGGATTAACTGCTCTCGCCGGAGGCTCTGACGGAGAAGCTGTCGGATCCCTATGGCAACGCCGTGCTCCAAGAGACCCCTCGCTCCGTGCCAGCCCCTCGGCTTCATCCCAGTTCAGGTATCCCCTTTATATCATCTCCAATTATTAATCATCATCTCCCCCTATTAATTACAACCCTGAGGCCGGCACTGAGTGCTGTGCTGCAACTTCACGCTGCCTTGGTGAGTCCCATCCCATCTGGAATGCATGACTAGAGGTTGGGTGCCTTTCCCAGCACACCTGGCAGTGCTCACCTGATTCCTCCTCTGCTCCCCTGGTTTTTGGGCTCGTTGTTTTCCTTCTGTTCCTGCTTTTGGCCTCAGTCTCTCACACTGCCCAGCGCCACTCCCAGTGGCCCTGCAGAGCTCTCAACACATGTTCCAGGCTGGCGTTTGGAATTTAAGTAAAATCCATGTATAAAGCGATGATTTAGCTGGATTTGGGGGTTTTGCAGGAGGCTGAAGCAGTACAGTCCTGGCCAGTCCCCATGTGGCCCCGCAGTACAGCTCCCTTCCCAAGGGCCAGATAGGAATTACCTTTCTGCCAAAGGCTTTGGCACAGGAAAAAGGCTCCAGGAGTGTCCAGCTTGATGTTTCCAGAGAAATGGCTCCCTGCACTGGTACTCCAGGACCCTGAGGTTTTGGGCACAGGGATGCACCCATGGCAGGAGCAGTAGCTGGAGAAGAACACAAAAAGCTCAACCTCATTTTTATTCAGCTTTGAGTGACACAGGCAGTGCAGGAGCCATTCCAAGAGCGGCTCTACGAGGCTGCGGCTGCTTTCCCATGGATGGAGCCTGTGCCAGTGGAACTGGGGGTTCCTTGTGCTGCCACAGCAGCATTTGGAGCAGCATGGAGCAGCAAGAGCCAACGCTGACATGCAGGGATCAGTGAGCAGCTATCCATTATCTCCCCTCAAGCCCCCAGCTCGGCGAGCCAAGTGTTTATCCCATATGGATGGGGTGAGAAGGGCACAGTAAAACAGGGAATTGCCCACGCTCAGGTCCCTGAACTACGCAGTTAAGGGGATGTCTATCCCTTTCCCCTGTGGGGCACCAACCCTGCCAGGGCTGGTCCTGCCACTGGTGATGGGACAAATCCCACCCCCAGCCCCTGCACGTCTCCTCCATCGGCAGGGATGGAGCTGGTCGGGTGCTGGAGTGCTCTGTCACATTCATGTGACAGTCCCAACTGCTCTTGTCTCTTGGCTCACAAGGATTTTGGCACAATTACAGCCAATTATAATTAGCAGCATTAAAGCCGCAGTTAAACGCGAGAAGCTCGTGGCTTTCGCTCCAGGCGGGAAGACACATCAGCCAGTCCTGGATGCTGCTCTGGATCTGCTTAGCTGGGACATGTATGTGTGGAGTGAGGTGAAGAAGCCCCAAGAAGGCTCCCACAGCAGCACCGGGAGACCAGCAGCCCCTTTTCCTGGATAGAAGAGCTGCTCTGAACCAGGAGAAAGAGCCACACCAGCATCCCTGAATCTGCAGGACACTGCTGTGCCTCTCAAAGGATTAATTCCCAAAGGTCAGGACGCACTCTTCAACAGCTCCCACCCTCTCAGTGTGTCATCCTCGTGCTTAAATCTTATCCAAAGCCTCTGCAAGTGCTCACAGCCCCGACAGCTCCTTCCCAGCACCCCAAATGCCTCCTTCTCCCTGCAACTGCCACAAGGCTCTGTCACCTTCAGAGACTGCACATGGAAATGAGGGAAATGGGACACAGCAGGTTGGCTCTGCCAGGTACCTGAACCACTACTGGTCATCAAAAGCTGCCAGGGAATGCCCAGCTGACCAAAGCTGGGTGGGATTCCAATGGCCACACACCTCACGCTTTCCAGCCAGTGAGCCCACACCTTCCTGAGGCCTGGGGAACTCCAAGGACAACCTGTGGCCAAAAGGGACTCTGCCACAGTGGCAGCAGAACATTCCTGGCAGCATCAGTCATGATACAAGACCAGTTTGCTGAATGTCAGATCCAAGAGAGCCGGATACAGCTCCACGCGCCTCCCTCGGGTAGCAGATTTCAACAGTAAATCCAATTTTGTCTGACATTAATCCCAACTTTTCAGCCCGCCACAGATTATCCTTTTGGTGACGGCTCACCACGCAGGAGGAGCGGGGATGGAAAAGCTTTTTCTTGGTTGTTTTCCAAGGGATCTCTCTGAGGGAGCATCGACACCTGGAGAAGCACCAGAGCTGGCCGTGGGTCCCTGATGGCTCCCAGTAACCAAGCCACATTAAATCCAACTAGAAAAATCTCAAATTGGTTCTTCAGCAGACATGGGGTTGGAAATACCATGTTCAGTGACCCCACAACAGCCCACAAATGTACATGTCCCTGGATGAGCTCCTTCCTTCCCTTGGGAGGAAAATTCCCAGATGAATTCACTTCGTCACTGTGGTTTCCTTTTTCAGGAATTCTCGTGGTTTGATCTGCTTCTCCAGGTCTGTGCTTCTGGCAGCTTCCTGCGAGAAGCTGTGCTGACAAGGCTGGGAGCAGGAAGCAAAAGGCAAGGATCCTCTACCAAAATCCCTAATCCTAGGAAGAAATTTAATCAGGAATTAAGGAGAACAGGTCTGATGCCAGCAGGGCTGCAGGGGATAGGGACTGAGCAGCCCCAGCTCATCTGACAGGAACATCTCAGAATCTCCTGCTCAAGGTGATGTGCGAGTAAAAGATGCTGCAAATTTTTGGAAAGATGCAGCCAGGGTCCAGTGAATTCTCCAAGGGTTATGGATGCAGTTCTGCCATGCCCAGCTCATCTGCATTCAGCCCACAAGTGCCCCTCGCTCCCTTCTCTGTCATGAGCTAATTCCATGTCAGACATTACTCTTTCCTTCTGCCCATTCTGTTCCCAGAACTCATCCTCTCCCTCCCCTGGTGTGCAAGGGCCACAGCCCCAGGAAGCAGCGGAACACCTCAGCACGGAATGGAAATCATGAAAGCCGCGGGGGAGCCTGCGGGAGAGCTCCAGAGGAGCCATGGCTCAGGACTGTGTGGGAATGGCTGTGTCACCACCAGGGGCCACGGGAGCTGCTCCCCCTGAGGATGAGCGTGCAGGAGCCCCTGCAATGCTGCTGCACGTGCCCGTGCCTTCGGCCTCGCACACCCAAGCCCTGTTGCCGGCTGGGAGCACCCCTGAAGAGCTCTCACCTGCACGTGGCTGCAGACATTCCCATCAGGTACTCCTGATCCCATTATCCTGCTCCTCAAGCAGGTTATTTGACTCCTGTCTGCTCTTCTCCCACTTGGAATCCTTCTGGCCGCCGGGGATGTCTGTGTAGATGGCTCAGCTCCTGGGCCTGTCCTCAGGGTGCGTGTGGCACTTGGTGCCATGGGACACTCAGATGGAAGAAGCTGGTGAAGACCGCACTCCAAGCGAGACACTTTTCCTAAGTAACATTCCCAAATGCTTCCTTCAGGGCTCCTAAAACCCAGCTGAGACAAGATCTGCCACCACCACCTGCCCTACCTGAACAGCAGAGACTCAAATATTCCACTGACAGCAGCTGTCAAGACTGTAGAAAAGTCAGTCAGTTCCTGCCTATCCCGTTGCCACTTGCTCTATTTCCATGGAAAATCCAAAAGATCGCTCATCCCACAACCCTGAGCACCTACATCTGCTCCCAAGCACTCCTAACTCCTGCAACCACAAGGTCCAGGCAGGAAGTTCATGCAGGGATGGGAAGAACAGTCCAGCACTGGTTTTTTTTCTAAATCAATACGATTTTTCAAATTTATTTTTTAAGAATTACTTCTAATATATCTTTCTCACAGAAGGAGGGAATAGGGAATGTTCTCATTCCATCTGTAAACAATGAAATACAGATCTGGGAAACCAGGGAAGAGACACAAAAAAGTGCATTTTACAAAATTATCAACTAAAATATATTTTACATGTATTACGCTTCGATTTAAATTCTACCGACTGCATTTTTCAGTTTCAAAAAATATTTCCATATCTAATAGATTAAAAAAGCAGGAAATCTTTTCATTAGGGATAAGACATTTCAGTTCATTTACATGCTGTTTGCACAACAGCATCAGCAACCACGTGAACCTCAATGTTCATGGCCTGAAGCAGATTCAACATGAGAAGAATCACGTTTGTCCTCTCCAGAGCTGGACCGGAGCCCGTTATGGAGCCAGGGCAAGGATGATTTCCCTGCTACCTGGAGAGGAGCCAGGATAAGGTGGGAGCAGGGGGAGATGGGGCAGAAGGAGGAATTTCGGTGAGTTACTGTGGTTCCAAGGCTGGGTCTCACACCTGGGCCCAGCTGCAGCAGTGCTCAGGCTCACCTGGCCAGTGGATCCTGCAGCATTCCATGTCCAAAGCACTGCCAGGGAGAAATGGCCACAGCAACTCTCCTGCTTCAGGCTCAGGGGCAAAGGAGTCCCCATGAAGCCAAAGACGTGGATTTAGGGCTTCCCATCACCTTCCACCCACTGTGGGGTGCAGCTGCTGCACTCCCCCCATGGCCAGGCAGCTGCCACTCCCTCCGTGTCATGGGCAGGAGCGGCTCCACTTCTCCAGCGTCCTCCCTCCCCGCTAAAAGGGAAAACCACTTCATATCTTCCCCCAGAAGCATCAGAGACCATGTTCTCCAGTGCCTCCCTGCACCCCTTCATCCGAGTGACCCCAAAGTACCACCACTTCCCACCCCAACACAGCCCCATCGTGTCATTCCGAGAGACCCGCAGTGCCAAGAGAATTGTTCAGGAGAGATCCAGGCAATCCCTTTGCCACCAACAGTATCTTGAGGTATAAGTGAGAGAAGAGGCTTCACCTGACAATTCTTGCTTGCACACCTGGGATCCCCCTTCTTGGAGCTGGGTGTTCTCCCTGGGCCATGCAGGTGGGAATAAACAGGAATTTTCCAGCAGGAATCGTTCACCAACTGCAGGGAGATGCCCGTCTGCTGCAGGAGGTGCCAGACCTAGTCATCCCCTCAAGCCATTGCCTCCAGACACGTTCCCCTCTTTGGTATGTAGAGCAAATCTCTGGAGAACTCCTGCATGCCTGAACTATTCCACGTAAGGAATCGGGTGCCATGGGCTTTCTCTCCAGGCCGGGCAGGTGTGCGGCCACTGGAGCAAGGTGACAAGCCCCGTGTCCCCAGGGAGTACAAGGAATGCTGCTCCCACAGATAGGATATTAAAGCAGCATGGACACTTCCACCATGGAACACAGGTTCAGAAGCCCCAAAAGACTGGGAAAACGCAGATCCCTCGTTTCAGTGAGTGGCTCCAGCCAGCAGGAATGTGAGTGGCACGGGGTCACTTCTGCTGTACGTTAGTGCAATCGCAGGCTGGGCTCCCAGCCTGGTGCAGCGACTCCCCAGGCTGTGACACTGTCCTTTGGTTTGCTTTGGGATTAACTCCAAGTTAGCGTTGAGATAAGCTAAGGTCTGTCTGGGATCTGTACAGGTAAGGCAAGAGGCAGGACCTGTGGGGCTCGCATGGTCCATGCGAACTTCTCCCGATGCTCAGGTCCTTTCAGGAGCCACAAAGCCACTTTGGTGAGCTTGCTTGGACACTGGGATGAGTTTGGAGGAGGAGAGGCTGCTGACAGCTTCAACAGCACTCCCAAGATCAGGACAGTCACATGGGGAAGGAATTTTAAAAAGCCAAAAACACGCAAGAAAAGGGTTTGCCACTTCCCCCTCTGGCTTCTTCCCACTGCAGACTCACAGGGTTAACGAGGGTCTGTAAATGGAAAACAGGAAACAAACTGGGAAGAAAGAGAAAATCCGGGGCCCCCTGAGCCATCAGAGGAAGGGCAACACTCAGAAGAGAAGAGGAAACATGGTTCTCCCCAGCAGAGCCCACTTTGTGAGCTCCAAGCTTCCAAGTAACGCGTGCCGGTAAGTGCTGGGCCCTGGGAATTGGGGCATAGGATCCTGTGGGCTTGGTCAGGACACCTGGGACAGGACCAGCTCTAACCCTACGTTGGGGTGGGACACCTGCCACCTTGCCAGCTCCCTCTGCTCCACCATGGAGCACGCTCCAAGCCCCAGTCTAGGCGGTGAATCACGGAGCAACGAGGTGAAGGAAAAGACGAGTGAGAACAGGGGCCACCTCTTCCCCTGATGGAGCAACACCTATCCAAGCATGACACAAGGCCACTCTGCACCCAGGCAGCTCCCAAAGCTGTATTTTGAAGAAGCTCTCAGTGTGGGAACCCTCAGTGGGACCAAGGAGACTCTCCTATGCTCTGCCAAGAACTGGGCTCAGTTCAGGGCCCGAAAGCCACCGACTGTCCCGGCCGGACTCGACAAACACTGCACTGACACATCCCTCCTGCACCTTCCCGCCGCTCCCCCGGCCACGGCTCTGCATTGCTTCCTGGCTTTTATCCCCTGCAAACCCTCCCAAATAGATGCAGCTCTACATACATATATAGATATAGATTTACTTATGCAAATCCCTATATCTATATACATATATTTATTTTTTTTTTCCGTATATATTTTCATTTATGCTTTTAACGAAGTGCTGTGCTTTCAGCTGCTGCCTCCCTCCGCGGGCTCCGCTCCTCGCACGCTCCCGAGTCCCAGGGCGGAGCGCTGGGCGCTCCCACCTGCAGCAGCACGAGGTGGGCGAGCGTGCACGGGTGTCCCAGGCCACGGGCGCCACGGGGCCACCCGCTCCCGCCGGGCCGTGCTACTGCGGGTTCTTCAGGATGCGCCCGTGCCTGAAGTCGTAGACGTGACGACAGAGGAAAACCAGCTCGGGGTCCGTGTCCTCGGGCACCTTGCGGTGCAGAGGGGTGGAGTACTCCTCCGAGGGAGGGACCATGATGGTTTTCCTGCCTGGGATCCCTTCGACTCGACGCTTTGCCAAGGCACAAAATCTGCAGAGCAATCACATCGGAAGAGTTGTCAGAGAATCCTGGAATGCTTTGGGTTGGAAGGGACATTAAAGGCTCATCCAGTCCCAGCCCCTGCCAGAGGCAGGAACCTTTCACTAGGTTCCACCTTCCACTAGCCCAGGTTGCTCCAAATCCATCCAACCTGGCCTTCGACCCTGCCAGGGATGGGGCGGCCACAACTTCTCTGAGCCAGGGCATCACGACCCTCATAAGGAAGAATTTATTCCTAATATCCTGTCTATCCCTGCCCTTTGACAGTGTGAAGCCATTCCCCCTTGCCCTGGCACTCCAGGCCCTTGTAAATAGCCTTTCTCCATTTTTCCTGTAGGCTCCCTTGAGGTACTGGAAGGGGCAATTAGGTCACTCCAAAGCCTTCACTTTTTCAGGATTATCAATCCCTATTTTCTCAGCCTTTCCTCAGAGGAGAGGTGCTCTATCCCTCTGATGAACCTGATGGCCTCCTCTGGACTCGTTCTAACAGGTTCATGTCCTTCCTGTGCTGGGGACCATGAACTCATTCCCTGTCCTGCTGCCCGTGTCATGCTGGGAGCCACAACTGCAGCTCCTGGAAGATGAGGGGAAGGAAGGAATGTGGACAAAGCTTTGTTCAAAGAGAACTCCTGCAGGAAGCAACACGAGTTTGTATTTCCATACTGGTGGATATCGTACAGCACCAAAGATGATAGCAATTAACTACCTTGCTTTTACTACTTTGGCCTCATTTTTGTTAATTAGCCCCTAATAAATGTTTATGCACCGATGTTAAGGAAAACAAAGAATTCAGGATGCCTTCAGGGAACAGCTCTCAAAGGTGACCTGACCCACAAGAGCAGGAAAAAATTCCTGCCAGCAGCTGTTCCAGAAGACTGGGGTGTTAGAATGGAAAGGAACTGCTTTGATCCAAAGCTTAGGGATGGGGGATTTTGTTTGGTTGGTCTTGTTTGGTTTGTTATTATTGGGGTTAGGTTGGTATTTTTTGGTTTGTTTGGGGTTTTTGTTTTAGTGTTCACAAAAGAAAGATCAAAATTCAGCTTCTAAAGAGGCTGTACACCAGTTTGTTTTTAGAAATTCCAAAAGCAGAGCCCTGGGCAAGGAGCAGGCTGAGGAGGAGGCCTCAGACATCCCTCCCTGACAGGGTTGCACAGACCATGAGATGCACCCACCCAGCAGAACCGAAGAGATTTAAAGCACTGGTTTGCATTATGGGTTTGTGCCCATTCAATCCCCGTTTTCCTTCAGCCCAGTGTATCCATCACAGGATGGCAGGCTGGAATATAGATGCTGGGAAGTTCTAACCGACAAACCTGCAATTCAATCAGCAAGAGCTCAACCGTAACAGCCTGAGTCACTGCTCCAAGGGATGCTGCAGCCCAAATCCCAGGATCTGCTGTCCAGCATGAACACTGGCACTTGTATCAGCAGGTTTTTGGGTAGTCTGGCACCTGTGTCCCACAAGGGATGGATATATAGGATCTCTTCCTAGCTCACTTAGTTTTTAGCTCCAAGTTCCATGTTTTCCTGCACAGCCGTTCCTATCTTCCTTGAAACCACGTGCAGTGGTCATACAAGCATCAGTATCTGGGAGTCCCTTGAGAGAAGCACAAGAAGCTGTGGAAGGGTTTGGAGCACCAGGAGCAGCTGGGGAGGCTCAGCCTGGAGAAAAGGAGGCTCATGGGGAACCTTCTGGCTCTCCACAACTCCCTGACAAGAGGGTGCAGCCAGAGGCCATCAGGCTCTGCTGCCAGGGGACAAGGGACAAGTTGAGAGGAAGCAGCCTCAAGTTGCACCAGGGAAGGTGTAGGTTGGATACCGGGAAAATTCCCTCAGGGAAAGGGTGGTCAGGCTGTGGTGGGGTCACCATCCCTGGAGGGATTTAAAAGCCACTGTGGATGTAGCACTTGGGTCGGTGGCGGCCTTGGCAGTTCCAGGGGAACAGGTGGACTCACTGATCTTAAGGGTCTTTTCCAACCCAAACGATTCCATGATGCTATCCAGACGTGTAATGGATCTGGAGTGGGAGAAGCCCCCAGCCTGCAGCAGAGGCAGTGTCACTACCTCAGCTCCAGCCACGCCACAGCCCGCCGGGCTGGGACAGCTGGGCTGGCTGGAAATGGGCAGGGTGAGGGAGGCTGGAGGCAGGGGGAGGTTTGGGAAGTGCAGCAGGTTCAGAGCTCCACCTACCTGCAGTACTCCGCGAAGGTCAGCACGTAGCACTTCTCCTCGATGCAGGCGACGCTGTTCTCGTCCTGGTGCCGCGACGCAAAGATCTCATTCTGTGCCAGGAGGGGAGAGGACAGGTCACCCAGCCGGCCCCGACCCCTGGCAGGCACGGCCGGCTCCACACCCTCACCCACCCAGCGAGGGAAGGGCGAGCTCGGCACCTTCACCCATCACCTTAACGCGGAGCGGCCAAAGCATGCCCATGGTGAATGCTCTCCAGAGCCACTGTCCCACACAACCCGGGCACCTGCTGCGTGCTCTGTGCACCACATTCTTATCCAGCATCAGCGAGCAAAGCACTGACTCTCCCACCATTTCACCCTGCCCAGCACATTTTGTGAGACTGAGTGCCCCAATCTCACATGAATTTCCTACGTCAGAAGCTCTTCAGCAGCAAGGCCATGGCTGCCTGCACTCCTTGGTCTCCTCTTTCTTCCTGGGCTCTCCAATCCATCTTTCTATCAAAACTTAAGTGAACCCTTCTTGTCCAATCACTTCCTCCCCCCAATTCAATTAAAAAGGCTGGTTTAGTGAGAGAAGTAGCAACAGCTTTTTTCAGAATCATGGAATAGAATCCTGGAATGCTTTGGGTTGGTAGGGACCTTGAGGATTATGTCATTCCACCCCCTGCCATGGGCAGGGACACCTTCCACTATATCCCAGGTTGCTTCAGGCCCGATCCAACCTGGCCTCAAACGCATCCAAGGAGGAGCAGCCACAACCTCTACTGGCAATCTTCCATTCAATTTTTCCCAGAGTAGTTTAGGGAATTTGGCTCTGCACCAGGCAGGATTGGTTATACACAGGGTAACCCAGACAGAGCCACTGAGAAAAATTTCAGGTATGGTTAGATCAGCAGAGATCATCTCTGGGAACACGGATGCCCTGCACAAGTCTGGAAGCATTCCCTGCAGGCTCCATTTCCGCTTTGCTGGAAGGGAAAACTCACAAAAGGGTGAACATCTGGGGACGAGGTTGATCAGGGACACTGGGAGTGCCACACCTGCCTTCTGCACCTTGGGGTTCTGGCTTACTCCTTGAGTCAAAACTACCTTAGTCACCCTGGCAAGCCTGGCCTAGCCCTCAGCCCAAGCTCTCTCTTGTTTGAAGAATTGTGCAATTTAAATGGGTTTGCAAAAACCTGGCTTAATTTCTCCTGGCATCCTCCCTGGACTGAAATGCAACTGGATACACTCACCTCTCATTTATAAAGTGCCACATTTTGGTTTAGAAACTCACCTGTGCCCTGCAAGCAAGGCATTTACAGTTCCCTGGCTGCTCCTGAGTTCTGCTCTCAAACCCTCCCTCCCTTTTTAGTTAAAAAAATAACAGAAATTAAGAAAGCACAATGTGTTTAAAATTGGGTTGAACACAGCAGTGAATTCTTCATTCCCAGTTAAAACCAGCTTGTTCTGTCACCCAACACAAGCCCATGCAAAGCAGAACAAGGCGTGAAGTCACAGTGATTCACACGTTTTTTCTTTATAAAGCAACTCCATTATCCTGGCACAGCATCCTCAAGTCAGACTTTAGTTCTCATCATAAATCTATGCAGGGCAAGGATGATGCATCCACGTTTCTGTACAAAACTAACACGTTTTTGGAGTTTAAGAAGTAGATTAAGGGATTTATTAAAAGGCAGCACATGACACAGGCACTCCAGTTTCCTGCAAAATGGCAACAGGAGCTTTTGCATCAGGCTCTGCAGTCCTGTAGGAATTAGAATATGCTTTTGGAAAGGTGTCTGATCTTGATTCAGTAGAAACTTATTCTTCCTTATTCTTAAGGTAACAGTCAAAATTACTTTTTACTTAATATGTGGAATTTTCTCAGATTAAAGGGAGAAACATCAACACTCAGCAGTTTCTGTTAAAGCCTCCATGTAAGGAACTCAGCAGCTTTCTCCACAGGACAATAAATCCGGGGGAAAAGCCCAACTATAGGACAACACCACTCAACACATCTGGCAACACCTGCGTAACAGCCGGGAGTGCTTGGCTGTGCTCAGCTCGAGGCCACCCAGGAAGGCAGGGAGATGTCGGGGCAGTCGCAGGGAGATGTCGGGGCAGTCCCCTACTCCTGCAGGAGCAGAGGCAGCCCGGGATGCCCTGCCCGACCTGGACTCACCTGGTGCATGCTGGGGCTGCGGCCTCCCTGAGTGTGCTCCGGTCTGTAATACCACAGGAGGCTCATCATCAGCTCTCCTGCAATGACACGGATTAAAACAAGTCAAGCCTTGGTTTTCTCCGAGTGTTTTCCCACTCATTCCCGGCCTCCTCCCGCTGCTCTCCATCCCCTTCATTCCCACGGCGCTCACGGAGAGGCGGCTGTGGCTGATAAATATTTCATGCTGAACGAGGTGTCCCTTTGTTACAGCAAGAAACTGCATGGAGTCAGTCATGCTGCTTTTCCACTACACCTTTGCCTCCTTCTACTCAGGTTACAACATCCCAAGGAAGTCAGGCACAAAAAACTCCCCAAAGATTCAAAAATCAAATGTTTCCACCTGAAAAAAGAATCCATTCCAGACACAAGCTGGAAAAGATGCTCGTCCAAAGGTGGGAACTTGCAGCACTGATTCCCAGGTTCAGGGCAGAACTGCTGCTGCAATTCTGTGGTTGTGACACAACCTCAACGGGCCTCACCATGCCTTGATTTATGTCTTTTACACAGAATTTTGGGGGTGTCTTTTTGCCCCATTTATGCACGACCCCTACTTTAAAGCATTTGGCTCAGCATCCTTGGCTCAGGGATTGCCAGTCAGACACCATATCTCACCGTAAGTCCCCACAACTCCCATCCCAGCTCTACTGGGGTCCATCAGAGCTGCTGCAGAAGAGCCCCGTTCCCACCAGCTCCCAGACCAGATGTTGGATTGGAGCAAACAGCAGCTCCCCTGATGTTTGAGTAATGAAATAATACGGGAGAGGGCTGCTAAGACGGGCACTTGGCAAATATTACGTGCTTTCACATCCAGGAAGATTTCCATTTATCAGCCCCAGACGAGTGATTAAGGAGCATTTCAGTTCCTGGAACAATCCAAATGGAAGCCACGGCGCTAATCTCCTCTCCATCAGCCTGGTACCCTAACCAGCCTGCAGCTCTCCCAAGATGCATCCCTTCCCTGCTTCCAGCTCTCTCTGTCGAGCACACACACACACCCCCACACCTCTCCTGGCACAGTACCTGTCTTGGGGTCCTCCCAGAGTGCGGAGATCTTGGCGACATAGGGCATGGATTTCTTGCGGGGCCCCGATTTGAGGAGCACAGTGTCCCGCACCCGGATGATCTCCCCGTCCCTCTCCACTGCCTGGTAGCTCTTGCGCACGGCCGGCTCCGGCTCGTTCTGCACACACAGGAACCAAAACAAGCCCAGTGAACAGGCAAAGGGTGACTCCATGGTTCTCCTCCACAGTGCTGGCAGCGAGGAGCAGCTCGCCAGGGGGACGGCGCAGCTCACAAAAGCCCTAATTGCTGAAATTAATACTCTTATTTCAAATTAAAACACGCTTGCTCCTTCCATTCTGCACGCAAACCCACAATATTCAGGAAAATCACCTTTCCACCTGCCTACCTGGAGGCCTGCTTTTCCTTCCATTCAAAGGCACCGATAACTAGGTGTGTTTTGAATATTTCTCTGATACAAACATGGTAAAAAAACAATAAAACATGAAATATTTGACATAAGCAGGGCAGGGAGTGGCAGGGAGGCTGTAGCACAAAGCCTTCCTTAGCAGGACTGCCAATGATTCCTTTGTACCCTCTGACAGTACAAAATAATCACTTTTGGGACTGTGAACCGGGGGTTTTCAGTTTGCTTTTGCTCTGAGTTTCATTTCAGAATGCCTGAGCAGGATGGTTTAACCTCCTGCCAGATCTCCCAGGCAGGACTGGAAGCATCTTAAGGAGATTAATGCCTTGCTGCTCCTTTGGGGTGTGACAGCTTGAGGGATGGATGCACAAGACCAGACCCTGGCCTTGACAGGCTTCAATCTGGCACAATTCTTGGCACCTGGACACAGCCCCAAAGGCTAAAGCTCCAAAACCTGCCCTGGCTGCTGCTCTCAGCAGCCCAAGGTTCTGCCACCACACCACGCAGATCCTGCCTGGACCACAGCCCTCCTTCTTCCTCCTGACATCTACTGCACATCAATGCCTTGTCCCACCTTCCCAGACGCCACGTGGGGCCCATTTCAAGCTCTTATGCTTTAATAAGAGGAAGGATATTGCCCTCTCTTGCAACTGAAGTGGACTTGACTGGAGCTAATTGAATTCTCTGGCAGGAAATCTCCCATCTTACAGGAACCAGTCTCTGCCCCTGAACGAAACAAATGGGAAAGTACAGACAGGAAATCCCTGGAGGAGCAACCGGCTGTGCCACCATGCAAGTTACAAGAAAGGGGATTTTGGGTGCTAGAAAAATTCCATCTCAGTCCTCTGTGCTCTGGGAGATCCTTGTGGGGCTACAGACACTGTAAGTGAGAGCCACGCTATGAGAGCTGCCTCTAGACCTGCCCCTTTTAATTGAGGCTACAACAACCCTCAGCTTCTCAGACAGGTTTGCCCTACCTAGGAGAAAGCAGCCGGAGGATGATCCCTGTAGGATGGACTCCCACGTGCCTCAGGTGCCACCCTTGTACATGCCACAGCTGGGAGGATCCGTCACCTTTCAGCTGAGGCCAGCACAGGAGCAGCAGGTTCTCCTCCCCTCCCGAACCACACCGTGCAAGGTAACACCAGGTCGGAATTTCACCGAGAGGTTCTAGACGGCACCCAGTGACCATCTCCAGCTGGAAGTGAGCCCCAGAACTCCCAAGCCCTCACGCCTGGAGCGCGCAGGCAGCTGTCCCTGCCCAGCCCCAGCACTCGGACACCTACCACGACGTAGACGGCCTTCTCGCAGGCTGCCCCCACGGGGATCCAGCCGTTGGTGGCTCTGCGCCGGCTGATCCGCTGCTGCTTGGGGTGGGAATGGCCCCCGGCCGCCTTGCTGTTGGAGGCGTGCAGGCAGCCCGGAGTATTCCGCAGCCCGGACTTGGAGCCGCTGGGAGGCTTGGAGCTCTGAGGACATTCTCGGGCCATGGTCTGAGGGTCAGAGTTGGGGGTCTGCAGGTGAGGAACGGGCTCTGCAGCCGGCGGCACGCTGGGCACGGGACATCCTGAGAGCGGGTGGGCAGGCGACGCGGGGTGTCCTGCCACTGGGATTGTGAGGTTCAGCTGGTCCAGAGACTTGCAGCCTTCTATGGGAAGGGAAGAAGTAAGTCACAGATCTCATCTGGAACACAAAGCAACCACACAGCTGGGACTGTCCCACACCTCGGCTGCATTTCCCCAAAATCCCCTTTTATTGCATTCTAGCTGTAGAGACTCTCCAGGCTGTAATTTCATTTTGCACTGTCACTGGATTGTAAAAGCAAAGCCATTTCTGAGCCTGCGTGTTCCAGTGCTCTGCTGATGACACTGCACCACAACAAACCCATCTGAATCCCAAGGAATGCCAGCCAGGAATACACACAAGGCTGGCCAGTGTCCAAAACAGTTCCAGCCTGTCAATATGTATAAAGGAAATAAAAGGCTTATTGAAACAATGGGAAGGATTAAATCACATTGCCAAAAGCAGCCAGCTTCTTTCAGAAAGCCAAATTCTACTAATCAGGGAAAATTGAGAAGATTCTCCAAATTAAATCCGGAAAGATGAAACAAGGTGGAACACAACCACAAGATGCTGCACCCTCAGCAAAACTGTGTCCCTGCAGCAGACACAGGAACCTCAGCAGGTTGGAATTTGGCTGACGCTGCCTCTCAGAGCATCCCAGAAATTCCTTGCTCCGCTCAGGAGTCACAGACAAGCCTCAACCCAGGCCAATGGAAGAACCAGTTGTAATTACGCCCTATCAGCGGGAAAAGAGCTCCTGGACCAATATATGAGCACTCTTGTTCCCTAAACCTGAGACTGTGCACTTTGAGGTGACCAAAGGACAGCTCCAGTCAGGCTCCAGGAGATGCCTCAGACCAGAGCTTACAAATCTGAAGGGAAAATTCCATCCAAAGCCACACAGCTCCAGCCAAAGAACTGCTGGGACCCCTCACAGAAATGGGAAGTTATTCACTCCTGCCTTCCTTACCCTCCCAAAGGGCTGCAGCCAAGCCACTGTGGAGCTGTGAGAGCAAGGGATGCCACCGATCATCCTCATCAATCAATCAATTAATCAAATCAACCCCAAGCAGCACAGGCCACAGGAACCCCCGAGAGTGCACAGACATCAGGATGCAGGCACTGGCAGGCAGAGCACACAAGAAGCAAGGAATCACCTCTCAGGTATTTTGTTTACAAAAGCAGCTTTTAAACTTGAGCTAGAGCAGGAGGAAGCTTCACAAAAATCTCTACTGAACATCAGGGCCCTGGCGCAGAGCTGCTCTTGTTGGCATCCCTCGGACTCCTTCCTTGGTCACACACACTTCCAACCTCTCCAATGGCACTGGTGCTAAAGCAGCTTTCACAGCTTGTCCCAGCTCCTTTCCACCACTCTGCTCCTACACCGCCCAACCATGGCCCAAGATCACAGCCCAGTCCCTGGATTTGTACCACACAGATACTCATATTTCCCTGCAAACACCTAGAAAATATCAAATCAGACAGATGTAACACACAGCATTCGGCAGTCAGGCTGCATCCCCCTCTGATGGGAGCCTGCTGCTTGCAGCCAAAGTGCTTCTTCAGTTCGCTAAAATGCCCCACTCCAGGGAAGGAAAACATTTCAGAGCTGCATAATTATACAAAAATCAATCCTTAAGCCTAAGGCCCCATCAGTACTCAGTGAGACCTCTTTATATGCTTCAATCCACAAACCAAAATCTCAGTGATCCCGATTTTATGGGTTTTAAAATCCAAGTTGCTCCCAGGAAGGAAATCACAGCAAGGGAGATCTCAGTAGCAGAGGTGATAGCAAATACCCACTCCTGAAACTGCTGCTGCCCTTGCCAGCACCAGGAAGAATCACTGAATCCACAGGGAGGGCTGAGCTCTGGAAAATACTCCGTTTGCACTGCCTGCATCCTTCTGGCTGCACAAAATCAGAGGCACCAGCATGCAAAAGCTGAGGAACAAAGTAGACTGGTATGACCTCGGGGCACTACACAGAAACTGTCAGGCAAGAACACACTGCTGAGCTGGTTGTCTTGTGAGCACTCCACTTTCAAGAGCTCTGAAGCCATCAGCGAGCCCTGTCTGGCTGCTGCCATAGGAAGCAGCACCATGACAGCAGGGATATTTCGGGAAAACAGAAATTACACTTCAACCAAACGCTCCTGAGTTTCAGTAGCTTCCTACAACGGAAGATGACAAAGCCTCGCTTGAACCAAAACTCCATCCACCTACCTGAAAATCTGTTCTCAGTGGGTAAGTCATGCCAGCTCTTGGCTGGAACACGTGGTTAGAAAGATCCCACGCTGGCACTCCCAGCAGCTGGAGAGCAGCCTCCTCTACAGACCGACTTAGCAGCACTGTCCAGCCCAATGGCTTTACACACAGTCCTGGTATCTGATAACCCCCACACAGCACTCTACTTTTAAATATTTAAAAAGGTATTTTTCAATGGCAGAGGCAAAGCTCCAAGATAAAGCAGGAAGTCTGAAAAGCAGGCGGGGACAGAGGAGAGCCAGGCAGGCAATGACGCTTCCAATACCCCCTCACCCCTCCTCATTCCAGTGCATAATTGTCAGACATGGAGAGCAAAGATGGGATCAAGAATCCCCAAACTAGCAGTGCGCCTGGCACTTAGACCACCACAGTGAAACTCTCCGTGTAGCCCTGCCAGCTCTGATCGATTCATGGAATCCAAAAAGCCTGCAAACCCCAGCTGGCACCATGAGAGTCTAACAGCAGAGGCAATGCCTGCTTCTCCGCAGGCTCTGTGAGGATGTCTCAGCCCCCAGGGCGAGGTTTTGGGATGGGAGGAGTAACTCATCCCGGTGTGCTCCCGACTCTCCGTTTGGAGTGGCACAGCGGGATGGCGTGCAGGAACTGAACCCTGCTCGTTTTATACAGATCAAAGCTCAGCCTTGGCTCCAGCGTGACAAGCCGCGAGTCAACTTCTCGCTGCCCAAATCCTTTCACGGATTCTCTGCTTTCCACACCAATAAGACCTTTCAGTGGGAAAAATCCTCCAGGCTAAAAAACGGGGGAAGGGGAGGCGGAAGGCGGATCCCTTCCAAGCCGCAGCTCGGCTGTGGAGCTGAGAACTGCTAGCAGAGGGAACCAGCCTCCAGGCAGGCAGGCAGCGCACCGAGCCACCCTCTTCTCCCAGGCCGGCCGGGATTTGCGTGCACTTTGCACCTTACCTGCTGCAAAAGGCATTTTGTAGGGGTAGCTGTTCCGTCCGGTGTGCACGCTGCCGATCCTGCCCTCCGGCACATGCACCACGCCGCAGACGCTGTAGCTGCTCACGGCCGCTCCCTCCCCGCAGCAGTACGGGGAGCTGCACCAGTGCAGGGGCTGGAAGTGAGCACCTGATGGCAAGGAACCGGAAGATACCAGGAGCCCCTCGCAGGTCGCGGCCTGCGACAGCTCGTCCTTGGGATAAACGGAGCAGGGGGAATAGCCACTGTATCCACTTTGGCCGTAATAAACATAAAACCCGTTCAAGGGAGTCAGATCTGAGGATTCATAAAGACATCCACAATCCGTGTGATTCCCGGGCACGGGCAAGGGAGGGAACTGCTGCACGGGAAAGGAAGGCTGATGAAATTCCTGTTTGGGGGTTGGGGATTTCTCTCCGGGTCTTCCATACTCCGGCTTCATGGAAGCTTGTCCTCCCATGAGCAGAGGCAGTCTGTGGTAGAAGCCCTCCGTGCTAGCGTAGGAGCCAGACAGCGACTCGTACGGGACAGGCTCTGTCGTCCCATAGAGCCTGGAAGAGTCCCGCTGCTCCCCTTTCCCAAACGTGCCCAGGGTCTGGCCTTGCCAGCCATGCTGCCCATCCATTTTTAAGCTAGCCACTTCCTTCTTGGATTTGACACAGTTCTTCCGACCGGCTTTGGCCCATTTGAGTGTAGATTTCGAACAGTGGTTCTCGGACTTGCCCTCTCCATCTGATTTACTCCTCTGTTTCAGGGGTTGGTCTTTCTCGTGTGTCAGCTTCAGGAAGGCCACAGCGTTCAGGCTGGCCAGTCTCTTTGGGGTGGGATGGTAGGAGATGGCACCATCCTCCCTCTTTGCCCCATCATCAAAGACCTCGTCCAGCGAATGCTCGCAGCTATTGCATTTCTGACCGGGCTCATGCCGGTTCTTTCCTTTCCCTGTTTTCACAGCAGGTTTTTCCAGGGCAGGCCAGTTGTCACCGGCTTTGCACTGCGAGCCCTTGAGGGCGCAGTCCCCAGCAGCCTTCCCGGAGTCCCTGCGGAGGCGCCTGCCGGATAACAAGCCATCGTCCCGTTCGAAGAGCAGGTTGTTCACTGCCTCGGCATTCAGCGAGGCCAGCCGGCGCTTCCTGGGCTCCGAGGGAGCAGGATCAAAGTCCTGCTCTGGCCCAGGATAAGTTACTGTGCACTTCTCCCCGGATGACTCACTCTTGCTCACTCCCACAGGCTGAACTTGTTCCGAGAACAAAGCAGATCCCAAACCCTCAACCCAGCTGGGAAGGTGCTTTTTTTTACAGCTCGAGGTCTGTTTGGACAGAGAGCCAGCCACATCCTCCAGCCTGGTGAGGAGCACCTTGCAGGTCTTTTTGCTCACTGAGGGGTGCAGCCGCCTCCTCAGAGGGTACGTCTTTCGCACTTCACGCAAACTCTTGCTTTTGTTATTCCCTACAAACCCACTGGGACAGTTTGGAGCCTCCGAGGCATCTCCGTCCCGCTGCTCTGCGTTGGCCCTGTCCATCCTCCTGCTGCCTGTTGGCGACGAGGCCTGGCCAGCAGAACCAGCTGGATGTTTCACAAGGAAAAGCTGTTTTTTCCGGGCATGCGTCATAGGATCAATGTCCAATCCTGGGAATGAACGGGAGAAAACATCTATTAATATCGCTGAGAGGGTCCCATCTCCTCACAAAGCACCAACTGCCAATTAGGAAATATTTGGGGAAGCTTGTTTCTATACAGCAGAGTCTATTTGGGTGATGGCCAGTTAAGCCAATTAAGAGACAGGATGCAATTAGATGTGGTTTAATATTAAGCCATGGAACACGACAGTAATTAAAAGCAAGGTGGTGATGGCAAATGCCATGGCAGTTGGGGAAAGCTGGGTCTGGACAGAGAGCTGTTCACCCAGCTCCCTCCTCCATTGATGCTGCTCCTAACACCTTACAAATTCCCATCAAATCTCCAAAATCTGAAGGCTGGCTCAGGGCACAGAGCAGAAATAACCCCCAGTCTGTGACTGCCTGCATGTTGATACAGGCAGGCTGTTCCAGTATCATTTTTTGAGACAATTAAGCAAAAGAAAAACAAAAAGTCCACCTACTCAGGTGAGAAGAAAACTTGGGCTATTAAGCAGAGACCTGCCAACATTAATAAATTAAATACATGCAAATCCCTGCGCAGGTTGGAACCTGGCTGCCCGCTGCTCTTGTCATTCCCTGTAGTTGTGTTTTATAAAAGTTCTGGGCATTGAACACCAAATCACAATGGGCAGAGAAGCCCTAAAGATACATTCATGGCAGGAAAAAGAAGCCTGGGCTTCCTGAGTTACCCAGCACCCCATTTTTAATTAAGGAATTCTGCAGTCTGAAGGAGCACACGTTTGCATAAGAAGCTGTAGGTCCAAGGCTGAGACAGAATATGGCTGGGTGATACCAACCTATAGACATTAAAAATGTCAGTGTAAATGAGTGATAGGAGAATAGATTTAATGAAGTCTATCTCTGAGCATCAGAAACAGCAGCAAATGACAATTACTTTTATCCAATTGTATTTACAAAATAATCAAATTCCATTTATTGGCAGCAAAGAGCCGATCTTTTTATCAGCATCCACCTAGGATGTGTTTGCTCTTCCCTGCAATCAGGATTCAGGCTGTAACTCCCCTCAATTGACACTGGTCTGCCACTTTTGAGGCTTTTAATTAAAGCTCCTACTGCTTTGGCAGTGATTAGAACAAAGCTCCCGAATTACAAGAACTGTTCATTTGATATGGTTTAATCAAGCTGATAATTAGATTATCTATTTGAAATAAGCCCGATGTGTTTTAATTGCCTTACTTATATATGCATTAACTAAGGGAAAGTCAGGAATTGAAACCCGCTGGGGTTTGCACGGTGCTTTTCTAGATGTCATGCTCTTGGCAATGTGTTTTGGGGTGACTGAGGTCCTCCACCCAGTTAAACAGGGTATAACCCATGGCTGGTGCCCCAGGAGGAGAGCTTGGTGAGGAACAAACATTTATTTGTGTCCACATTTTTCTTATTGGAAAATCAGGTTCTGGGAATTAGGAGCATCAAGTCAAACAGAATTCTCCTTGCACAAGAGGCTAAACTGACCACATGCAACCTCTGGAGTTTGGAAGAGGACTACAGTTTTAAAAAATGGATCAAGCAGAGCAGGATTTGGCAGAGGCAGAACAGGTATCCTGCAGAACATGCCCTGAGGAGGAAAACTCTTCCCAGGCTATATGGACCAGTGGTTTCTTTGCAACTTTCATCCTATTTTCTACTGTCCCTACTGAGAGACTGAGCCTCTGGCAGAGATGATGAAAATCCCAAAATAAAGAGCCACAGTTTTTAACTTAAACCCAGCATCAGGCACCTCATTCTTCTCAGGTTTCCACAGGCAGGAGCCTGACCCAGCCTGACACCACACAGCCTGGGGGGTTTGTGCTCAAATGAGTTGGAATAACTAAGCTAAAACTGAGTGCTGTAGGTGTGACTGTTCATGCCATAGATACTCTCAAGTTAGGAAAAGACTGGAAGACTGAGGGAAGAGGGTGTAAGGGAACTGGGACTGGCCAGCTTGGAGGAGCTTTGAGGTGACCTAGTTGTCCATTCCAGCAGCTGAAGGGACCTACAGGCAAGTTGGAGAAGGGCTTTGAACAAGGGCCTGGAGTGACAGGACAAGGGGGAATGGCTCCACCCTGACAGAGGGCTGGGTTAGATGGCATTCTAGGAATAAATTCCCTGTGAGGGTGGTGAGACCCTGGCACAGGTTGCCCAAAGAAGCTGAGGCTGCCCCATCCCTGGGGCAAGGCCAGGTTGGATGGGCCTTGGAGCAACCTTGGATAGTGAAAGGTGCCCCTGCCCATGGCAGGGGGTGGAACTGTTTGAGCTTTAAGATCCCTTCCGACCCAAACCATTCCAGGATTCTCTGATTCATTGCCAGCACCTATGGAACAAAACCTATCCCTAACACGTTGGGCTACTCAGAGGTTTTTTCCACACCTCCACAATCACCTGCGCTGCATGGATTCCTTTGTGAGGGGGATGCTCCTGCTCCCAGCTCACCTGGGATCCAGCAATCCCTCCTCTTCCCTCAGCTCGACACAGAGACAGAGCTTTTGAACACAGCTCAAAACTCAGCCCTCTGACAGGCAAATGCATCATTCCTCAAAATCAGAGGCCTGCCGAGCTTCCTTACAGCGAGTATTGTGCTCCTGCCAGCTGGGAAGGGAGAGTGGCAGAGCTCTTCATCCTCTCTCCACCTTTGTATTGCTTCACAAAGCACAGAAAAGCTGCCTGTGCCCAGAAGTCTCCAAGAAAGTACAAAACAGTGTGAAGAAGTGAAAGTGAAGATACTTAAATCAGAACCACCCATTTACTGCTCGTGGCTGAGAAACTGGATTAATGGTGAGAAGACACTTGAAGTTTCAAGCAGCTCAGTCTATCCACCTACATCCAGAGCCCACCAAGCTTTTTTAAAGCTAGTGGGAATCGCTGCCTCCTTATCATACAATCACAGAATGGTTTGGATTGGAAGGGACCTTAAAGCTCATCCCATTCCAACTCCCTGCTGTGGGCAGGGACACCTTCCACTGGCCCAAGTTGCTCCAAACCCCATCCAACCTGGCCTTGAACACTTCCAGGGATGGTACAGCCACAGCTTCTCTGGGCAACGCTCCTCTGGCAACTCCTTCCTCAAACCCGACTAGTTCTGAAAAACCCTCTTGCCAGCTGCTGAACCCAAACCAGATCAGAATAAAGACAAATTAAAACCACTTCTAGTTTCATGCCAGAATAAAACCATTACCCAAACAGCAAACTCAGGAGAGAGTTGATGGCTCATTAGTAGGAAGAGAAGCAAGTGTGATAACAGCTGCATGTTCTGTAATCACGCAGCTGCAGCATCTGTCTCTCCCTCTCCAGCACTTGATTGCAAGTGAAATTAGAAGAAACTAGTCTGGGACTACCCCTTCAAGCCCCATTTCCTCTCCAGAGCGCCACTACGGAGACGCGCGCGTTCCAAGAGACGATGCCAAAAGCACAGAAATTAAAGCTTTTAAAGCTCCTAATCCATTTGGCACTTCAATAACACACAAAGAGTTACGACAACACCAATCCTCCTCTCCGTGCGCGGCACCGCTCCGATGACTCTCAGCCCCATCTACTTGAATCCTGTCTATTCATTTGCACTGGAACAGTTTATGCTGTGACAACAGCCCTACAACTGTGAGTATCTGGAGGATTGGCTCCTTTCTCCCTGCTGCTTTTGCAGGCGAGTAATTCCCAGCGCTCTAAGGAACGTGCTGCATGGAAGAAGCCTTGCAGGAGCGATGGGAAATCTGGATAAATCACAGCAGCATCAGGTATCCCAGGCTGAGTTCCTTGAATGCCATGCACGTCCCGTGAGTGGAAACACTGCCTTCCTCTCAAACATTCAGAAAATCTGTAGCTGTTGGAAGCCGCAATTTGTCTTCCCAGGGTCCAGTCCTGATTTTTCTTCTGAGACACACTGAAAGCTCCATCATCCTCATGCTCTGGAGGAAACTCTTTATACAAGAGCTCATTAGGCTGCAGCAAGGGCTGCTTTCTCTCACTCATCAGCATAGCTCTGACCACTGTACCAGAGCAGGGTTAAATGGGATACTGGGAAGAAATTCCTCCCTGCGAGTGTGCTCAGGCACTGGCACAGGTTTGCCCCAGAGAAGCTGTGGCTGCCCCATCCCAGGCAGTGTCCAAGGCCAGGCTGGATGGGGCTTGGGGCAACCTGGAATAGTGGAAGGTGTCTCTGGTCATGGCAGGGGGATGGATCTTTAAGATCCCTTCCAAGTCAAACCATTCCAGGATTCTGTAATTCACTGCCAGCAGCTCCTAAAGCCACGTGGACACACAGCCTCCACAGCTCCCAAAAGGCTCATAAAAAGGGATGTGGGGCAACTCTGGCACAGCCAAGAGGATCTCTGGGAGCTGTCCCGGACCGGGCTCTGCCTCACTCCCTGCTCCAACACCCCGTCGCGAAAGCCTGTGTGTGCTCCAGCCACCCGTCTGGGAGCTCTGCAGCCCGTGTGTGGCCGTGATAAATCACAGACAACTGCAACGAGAGCCCGGGGCTTCACACCCTGAGTGCTGAATGTGTCCGAAAGCAGTGGCACAGGGAGCGAATCCGGCTGGGAGCGGGCCTGACCTGCACTGCCCAGAGCCAGAGCTGGGAACACCCCCGAGGAGCTCCCCGGATGATTCCTTGGGAAGGTCTGGCTCAGCCTTGGTTATCTGGTTTCAGATCTTGCCTAGTGGCAGTGTTCTGTCTGGGGAAGCCAAAATTACATTTCTCTGGCTGTTCTCACACTCTCTGCAGCCTCAGCAAGCAGCATTCTCAGGGAAGAGGAAAGAGGAAAAAATAGGGGAAGGGGGGGGGGAAAGAAGAGGGAGATAAAAAGAAAGAGAAAATAAACGGGGGATGAAAAGAAATGAGTGAAAAGGCGGGGAGCAAATGGGATGGGAAAAGAGGGGAAGAAGTAAGGGAAGAAGTGGGAAAACAGCAGTGGAAGCGAACAACGTACAAGTGCAGGGGAGAGTCACAGGATATTTCCTCAAAATCAACAACAGGGCAGGTTGTTTGGATAATTAATGCTACACCGGGAAAAGAACATTCCTTCTCAGAAAGGCACCGGCTTTCCTTTCCCCTTTACCGATGTTTAGAAGCTGTAACACTGTGTCACGTTGCCAGTGACAGGCTGCCACCGAGCAAGACAGGCAGGAAATGATGAAGTGAAAAACAAATGTGGGGACTGATAAGCGACTTCGGGGACTCCAACATCAGGCACCAGCCCCTGATCCAGTTTGGAGCCCCAAAGCTTTGGGGTCTGCTACACATTTGCATTTAAGCAAATCCCAAGTCTCTGAAAGCAAAGCCTTCACTGAACACCCGTGATCACCATTGGCAAAACCACTTCCTACGGCCTCGAAGAACTGCAGATTTCCATCCCAAAAGCGCTCATAAGCCTTTTGCTTGTGACCCCAACATAAAGCAGCGTTGTTCTGTGTGTCTGTGGGAAGCTCTGGTGCCTCTTCTGTTCTTCACAGCCTTCCAAATCCCACCGGAATTGGCTCGAGTGGGGTCTGAGCTCGAGAGGCAATGGCACAGCCACAGCTTCATACTGACTCTCCGCAGAAGACATGCAAAAGTTGTGCTTACCCACCCACAGGCGAAGCTATCCTTGCCTCCCCAAAACTCCAAACCCATGAAAAACTGGAAGCAGAGACCAGGATTTGTTTCTGTGCCCTTAGTTTGCTCAGAGATGGATAACATAACTACCTTCCTACTCTCAAGAGGGGACGTAATTTTCTTTGCCTTTCAACAAGTTAGGGAGGGGACGCACCAGGAGGAGAAGGAAACCTGGAATTAATGGATTCTAGAGTGTGATAGAGCATATGGCAATTCCCAAACAGCATCCATCACTCGTGCTTCCCACAGGAGCCTCCCAGCTGTAGCAGCAGCAGCAACCCATGGATAACCATGGATAAGCAGCCTTAAGCATGCTGCTGCAAGGAAAGCTCAGGTAGGGCAAAGGAATTCCCTGGCATTTGCAGGTAAGTACAAGGATGTGGGGGTGGAAATGAGACTGAGCTTGTCTCCAGGCTGACAATTAGATGGAAAGAGATGCTTTGACACTTGGCTTTTGCTGCATCACTCTCCAGTTACTAAGGTTTCCTTTTAATGAAGGCATTTGGAGTCCAAAGATTAGGCAAGAGAAACATGGGAAAGGATGGGAGGTGCACACTAGACCACTTGGAAAAATGGGAAGGCTGAAGCTTACACAGATATTGCAATCCTGAAATATCCCAGGGAACAGCAGCGGCAACAAGAAAAGGGACTTTTTAAAAGAGCAGGTAGTGCCAGGATATGGAGGAATGGTTTCCCACTGCCAGAGTGCAGGGTTAGGCAGGACATTAGGAGGAAATTCTCCCCTGTGAGGGTGCTGAGGCCCTGGCACAGGTTGCCCAGAGCAGCTGTGGCTGCCCCTGGATCCCTGGCAGTGTCCAAGGCCACGCTGAACAGAGCTTGAAGCAACCTGGGACAGTGGAAGGTGTCCCTGCCCATGGCAGGGTGTGGAATGAGATGATCCTTAAGGTCCCTTCCAACCCAAATTATTCTGGGATTCTCTGACTCTATAAAATACCAGATCTATTAAATATTACCCATTTACACAGAATTGCTTGTTACAATTTTAAACAGGTTCTGTACAAATCTGCCATGTGACAGCTATGCCAACAACGCCCTAAAACATGCCTATAAGTAGTTTGAAAAACCAAGTCAAAAATATTCCGGGACAGCTTTCGCAGTCGTGTTTATAGAAGGAGCACAAGCTTTGCCAATCAAGGTTTAAAAAAAAATAACCCACACAAGCCATGCTCATCTGATTTTTCATATATGCAAAATGCAAACTTGATTCCTTTGTGGCAGAAGGCTGAGTCTGGTAAAATATCAATCATATGTCACTTTGCTCAGATAGCTCTGGCACCCTTCCTATTCCACGGACAAAATGGAATAACAAATTATTCCCAAGGCTTTATTTTGAAGACCAAGGTGTAAGGTTTTTCTATAGTAAATATTAAAGCTCTTCTATATATTATAATCACACCCATCCATGACTGCTTTAGGAGCTTCCTTCAAGCTGCTGAGCTTAAATAATTCAAGCTGCGCCGCGATTCCATGTTCTACACGTGCAGCTGCAAACTGTGCTGCCTGTGGGAATTTCAAGGGCAGGTGCATCCCTGCCAGCTCCTCTTCATGTCAGGGAGCTGTTACTGCCATCCTATCTCTGGATCCGGATTTCCCTTCTCCTCCCTCTGGTACATCTCCCCCACAAAGGTCTCCATTCACTCTCTCCTGACTGGGAACTGGCAGTACGGCATCCTCAGGATCCAAAGACAACACATTCCTATTCCACAAGTTCAAAACTGGCTTTAGGGGAGATAAAAGAAATGCAAGAAATTCAGGGAAGGGCAAGGCATTCCTTCAACGTGACTTTTAACTAAATGTCTGATTTAAACTTTTTTTCTTCCTTTAAATAATATTCATCTTATTTTCCTCACTTCATTGTCCCTCAAAAGTGCCTGTGCCCCACCTCAGTGTCCAACCCTTGGCACTATGGCTCCAGGTACGGACTCTAGGGATTATCATCTCTGAGGAGTGCAAAAGACAGCGTGAATTTGAAAATTTAACAGACGCATGTTTATAACCTCGACTTAAATTTACAGAAGCTTTAAACCCAAGCAGGCAAAACAAAGCTCTGTTAAAGAACAAGTTCATGTAGCATTTTCGAGGATTCTTGTGTTCTGACTCATCTCCAGCTGAAATACACTGACCAGAACTACCTCTTCAGACTAAAACTGCTACCTGAATTATTTTCAGTTCTAGCATAAGCACTTCAGACAGTATCATCTTGCATTTGGAAGTACCTTTTGTTTCTATGTGGTTTAAAAAGTAGTAGCACACCACTTCACCCTCAGCTGGGTTGCGAGTTGTCCATATAGCAAAACAGCTCTCTGGGATTTCCTTCACCAAAGGTTTTGATTCCTCTTTCTATTCAAGGTTTAACAGACATTTTAAAAGAAAACAGACTTTCTACTTCTTTATTCTCACTTTCTGATCATCACTTGAAACACCAGCGTTAACCCCACACGTTCCCAGCTGAGGACAAAGGCGACGGAGGATGAGTTATGCTGAGCACTTTTCCATTTGAGAGTTTCAATCCCAATCCAAAACTCAAGTCAAAGAAAGACTTTACAGAACTCTTCCATTCCCACTGCAATTCCTGGAACCAAACCCTCTCCTTCCCTGATGGCTTGTAAACCAGAGTGTTGCACTGAATGCTGAGCGGAGCTTAAATCTGGAGCCAACTTTGCAGGATTTGAACTAGAATCAGAGAGAATCTAATTCTTCCCTGTGAGGGTGGTGAGGTCCTGGCACAGGATGGTGGAAGGTGTCCCTGCCCGTAGCAGGGGCTGGAAATAGATGAGCTTTATAGTCCCTCCTCACCCAAAACATTCTGGCATTCCATGAATCATAGAATGGTTTGGGAACTTCTGGAATAGAAGTCCAGATGTGGCTTGAAAATACACTTTTTTTTTTTTTCCCCTTCACAAAATACAGGACCAATCACCACCACAAACACAAGTGGTATATAGTCACACATCCTCTGGAGACACCGTTTTAGCCAAGGCAGAACTGCCAAGCCTACCTAAACCTGCTTTAAACCCTTCCTCCCCCTCATTAGTGCCAGAGACAGTATTTACAAATCAGTAACCCACAAGGTAAGTGAAGAAGTTCCACTTAAAATTTCACAACTAAACTGTTTCATGTATTAGGTCAGTCCAAGGAAATGTAGCGCTGCTGAATGGTGCTGCAACAGCTGATGCCTCTAAGGAGAACAAGTTCCTTAATTCCTAGGGTGCTGGCAGAGGAATCATTTACATTTAGATCAAATTGGATCATTTAAGCCCAGGAAGCAGGGGACTCAGTGCTGCCAAAGGTCCTGAGCTGAGCATTTCTAGGAACCAGCAGTTGGCACAGCTCAGAAATCTGGCGAGAGAAAATTCAAGCAGGAGCTGGATGTTTTAACATGCTAAAATCCCAGGAACCACAAGCCAAACACAGGCAATTCAGCCACTTTAGACACGGAGAAGCCCAGCTCGCTGGAATGGTGCTTCCATGAGAGCCCATTTAACTCCCATTAGGAGCTGCCCCAGCTCTTTCATCCCTTACCCACATCGTTAGAGGTGAATTTAAACACACACCTTTGCTTGTGCCCCAGGTTTGATCAGCCAAGGCAACAAATACCACCTTCAAATAGACTGGCCAGGGTTTGCGGCCCGTGCTGGGAGTGATCTGGTTTATATGCACTCATTACTGCGCATTTATCGACCCACACGGGCGTGACGCCGCTTGGCCGTCCGGAAAGGCAGCAATTAAACACACTCAGCTCTCCAAGCCAGGGCTGGGATCAGACTTCCTTCAACAAGGTGGGCCATGAACACTCCATCACACCGAAATATTACTTGGATTTCACTGCACCTTGCACAGCCAGGAAGAAAACAGACTTCAGAGCATCAGGAATGGTTAAGAACAATTGCTAAGTCACACCCTTGGTCCCAAGAGCTCTTGGTTGAATTCTGGGGGGATGCTGAACACTTCTGTTCTCCCACCAGTGCAGGTCACCATGGAGCCAGCGGGAACTTCAGAGGATAAACCATCAGCTCTTTGGCAAAGGAGCCTAATTACAACTTCCTCTGGGGAACCACAAAGCTTCTAAAGAGCACAGCCTAGTTTTATGGAAATGCCACAGGTGCCTCCGACTAATTTTCAGGGAAGGTCCCTTGAAGCCAGGCTGTGGCTTCAGAACATGCAGGTGTGCTGAGTAGCGGGGAGAAGACTCCTGCAAGTACTGTTCTGCCAAATGATACTCTGATACAACGAAACCACCCCCCAAGTGCTTCCTCCAGCCTTGAGGAGGATATTCATTATAGAGAAGAAAACAGCAAAACTTTTGAGGCACTCCTAGTACCGACAAGTGGAGAAACAAACAAAAAAAAATCCAATTTTAACCCCTTCATTATCAGCTATAGGATTTGAGAACATTAATTGCACACTGAGGTGTTCAATGCATGGATCAGAGAGATGAGGAAGGGGAAACCGCATCCATCCCCGTCACCGGCTAGCGAGCACAAGGGTAAGGGATGCTCAGGGCTCAGAGCACAGGGCCCTAAGGAGTGGGGAACAAGGAGACAACGTGTGGAGCCAGACCAGGGGAAATGCAACTGGAGAGGCGATCCCGGAGGGATTCCTGAGCTGCACGAGCTGCCAGCTGAAGCAGAGCCAAAGTGGCAGCGGGAGACGCTCTCAGCTACTGGTCGAGCGTCGGGAGAGCTGGTAGGAAGTTTCCAGGAGCTGCTGGAAGATCCAAGCAAGCTGCAGCAAGCTCTGCTTTCCCAGGCTGTGCCCACCATGGAAGGGTAAACAGCTGATAAGGAGGAATGTGCTGCAGAGCCCCCCCCGAGCAGCCAGAACCCTTCTGCTATCCCACGGCTCGGCCCAAGGACAATTTCCAGTGCCCAGCACATACCTCCCCTCGGCCAGTTTTGCTGCTGGCAGCCCTAATCTCAGGAGATTTGATCCAAAGAGGATCTGATGCTGGACAACAGCTGCAAAGAGCTCAAAGCTGAGGAGTTTCTGCCTCAGATCGCAGTTACAGCGCACAAGGAGAGATGTATCCATGCAGGATATCCCCAGACACCAGAATTTCAGCTCCAGCTATTTGTCACAGTAAAACATTTTAAGGCAGCAGCATTCTTCAAACTAAAATGACAGATAATATCCCATTTTAGAGCTCCAAAGCTGGCTTCTCACTCCTCATTTCAATAACTAAGATAAACATTTTATTTAACAGCTGTATTAACAGGTAGACACACACTTCGCTTCAGAAAGCCCGCAGATTTACAGCCGCCGCTTTCTGCAGCATTTAAACTCTCAGTTCAAGATGAATTCCTGGAAATGGGGCGGGGGAACCCTCATTTCTTCTGAACAGAAACCAAGCATAAAGTCTGTGTTTGAGTCTCCAGCTATGCTGCTTCCCACCCTGCTGACAACTTTCTCACACACATGGGAGCACCAGCAGAGCTGAGTGACACTTCCTAGAGGATGCCACAACTTCTGTCAGGTCTCTGCCCTGGTTGACACAGGGGCTACAAAAGGAACAGACCCCAAATTACCTCTGGGGCCTCCTGCTCATTGTCACTCACAGCTTTCCTGCCGTGCCTCTGCTCGAGCTGGGCTGCGCCTGGAAGTTCTCACAGCTCTGGTGAAGGATGAGCCCTTGGGGAGCCACAGCACCTGCAGCTTATCTGAGGGATCAGGAGCAAATATCCGAATATTCGCCGGCTTTCCTGCTCCCCAGGCAAGGCTTGTCACAGTTACTGCCCTCCAAACACAAGTACACCAGGTGTGCAGCATAAAGGTGCTTTATCCTGGAATGATTTGGGTTGGCAGGGTCCTCAGTGATCATCCCATTCCAACCCGCATAGGCAGGGACACCTTCCACTAGCCTAGGCTGCCCCAAGACTCGCCCAACCTCGCTCTTTTAACTTGACCAGGACACTGGTCTTAAATTTATCTGAACATTTTCCATTTAGATTTTCACGGGGGTCTAAATACACATATGAAGATTCCTTTGGGTCCATTCACAGCTTGCTTTGTTCAGCTAAGGGCTGGATAGGTTTTTTATACGGCTGCATGAGCTCTCCAGCCTGAGAGAAAGAGAATTAGGACCTCGGTACCCAAACCCACGATTTCAAGCATTGGAAGTGGCTGCCCAGGACAGTGGTGGAGCCACCATTCCTAGAGGTGTCTAAGGAATGACTGGAGGTGGCACTCAGTGATCTGGTCTCGTTGACAAGGCGGTGATCAGCCACAGGTACAACTCGATGATCTTGGAGGTCTTTTCCAACCTAAATGATTCTGGGATCTACATAAGAAAGTGCAGAGCTCCATGAGCTGGACTGAGGTCTCACAGAAGCACCTGAAGCCACTTTCCTTTCTTGTTTTTAAAATTCACTATATGTTTGTTTTACACATAACACAGGCTACTCCAAGATCAAGCATCTGACCCTCAAGGCCTCCAGACACTGCTCTATAGAGGGTTATCACAGCGAACTGGGGTTTAATTATATTTAAATAGTGAAAAGTCAAAGCGCTGCTGCTGTGCTAGCCTCCCTGCCCCTCCATGATCCATTTCTCCCCACTGCCTCCCATGGTTTCCTTGGAAACATATGCAAGCTTAAATTGGATTGACATTCACTTAGTGGACAGATGGAGTTTGGAACAGCCCAGCGCCTGAAATTCAAGGCCGAGCCTTGGGATACGTCACGTTATCAATACAAAAAACAGCCCCCGAGCTTTGTGGGAAGGGTAAGGATCACCTAATTATTCAGTAACGAGCTCTGAGGTGGCATCTCAGGAAGGTCAGCGCTCACCCATTGTTCCTGATGAAAGCAGCGGGCCAAGCACGCGACCAGTTTTGTTGGGAGGGAAGGATTTAATTTTTGTTAAGCGCTGAGAAAACAGGGGAGTTCTTAAGCTCATTAGTGGTTTCAGGCAGGAGAACTGCTGCAGATCACACGTGGGCTGAGCACAGACAGCGATGCTCCATCCGCACTGTAATTAAGCCACTTGCATCCAAAACTTCATCCCTGGGCTGAAGTTATTCCTAGTAACTGATCCTGACTCACAGACACCGAGAGGGGCAGGCTTTGTACCTCTCCTTTCCAGCCCCAGAGGTGTCAGGACTGCACTTTCAGCAAAGCTGGCAATTTATTCTCAAGCGGGAATTATTCCCTGGGTCCTTTTCCACTACATGAGAAGAAACAGAACTGTGAAGAAATGAAAATAGCTTTTTGGGGTTTTTTTGGAAGGTTGGCTAAACACTGCTTCCCAATCACACTGTCTGTCCTAACAGGATTGGAAAGGATTCACCTCTTTCCAACCAAAACACAAGCAGGACAGTAGAAATCCCAAATAACTACATCCCTAGAGATCCCTGATGAAATCCAGCATCTAGGAAGGACAAGACGACAGAGTTCTTGGGAAGGAAAAGGGGTACAGACAGCAGGCATTGCATAATCCCCAGGTGCTGTGCCTACTACACGCTTGGTTAGTGCAGGGGCCATCTCCAAGTAATCACCACCTCCAGGAATTAGGGACATGCCACAGAGTCAGGGTGACCAATTATATTTTAAGGAATAAATCCCCAAAATGCCTGGTTCACTTCTGTTTCTTGTGCCATCTGCTGAAACCTAAGGAATTCCCGGGTTGAGATTTACCTGTCCAGCTCGGGATTCCCATACCTGTTCTGACACCTGGCATTTAGCCAGGATTTTAAGAAAACCTCTTTTTTCTCTGTCTGCACGTGATTATAGCTGCCAAATCCTTTTCCTTTACTATCCTGCTCACCTTGGAGAGAGCTGCTCTGTCTCCTTCCTCTGAGCCATCTTCAACCTTGAATCTTTCTACTGACTTTGGCTGAGCTGAACAAAGGAACAAACCCAAACATGCCTCTTGCATCCGTTTCTTAAAAGTTTTTTCTTCATGAAGAATAAACCTCCTGCTGCCCACGAGTTCCCTCCACAAGACTGCACTTTGCTGCTTTCTCTCCTTTCAGACAATTCATATTTATCAATACACGATCATCGCAGCTTAATCCTCATTGCCTCCATCCTCCCTCAGCAGAGACCTCGATGCTCCTCTCCACCCCGCCTCAAACCCTGCTCTTTTTTTACAGAATTCCCGACCCCGAGCCAGCGAGAACGCGCTCAGCCTGCCGAGTGCCCTAAGGGAGCGAGCCCTCCTCCCGAAGGGGTTTTCAGGGCCCTAGATCCATTTCCAATGAAGATGCCCCTCAGTTTGCCCAACTCGCCCGGCGAGGCTGTGAGGGCTGGCAGCGCCAGGGCGCTCCCGGCTCCAGCAGCGGCCGCTCGGCCCCGCTTCCTCCTGCCTCCACAGCTCGGCTCGGCCGCCATCCTCCCCTCGCACCCCGGAGCTTCCCCGATCCTCCCCTCCGCTGCCGATGGAAGCCTGTGCCAGGTATTCCGCGGGCGCTCAGACAGACACACAATGAAGGCGAGCACCGGGGAACGCTGCGCTGCGGAAGGCTGGCTGGCTGAAGCTCCCGATTTTCCGTGCTTCCCACAGGCCACAGGCGGGAACAATAGAAGGCCAGGCACGGTGTAAGTAGGAAGGAGTGCCCGGGATCTCGATGCTTCCCCTAGCACGGAGATTTTATTTCGAGGGTGATGATTCGGACACCGAAAAATCAACTGCCAGCAAAGCAGTCTTATTCCAATCAATGTGAGGAAAACGCCTGCTCTTTATTTCTAAGAGCCTCGTAAATAATTTGAAATACTGAGATGCAGGCAGCCTCTAAAAGCCAAGATCTTTCATTTAAAAAAAATGAAAATCAAGGCTGCTGAGCTGTAGAGTTTCAAAGCTGAGGGTAAGAAAGCCCTTCAAAAACTGCTGGAAGAACAATGGGTGCCAGTGAGCGCTCCTGTGATGTGCCTTACAAAGGGGGAAAACCTAAAAATCATCGTTTTCTTTAGTCATACCTTTGTTTAGGAGAACTGGGACACGAGGAATGCAGCAGCAGCACCCGGCAGCTCAGAGCCCAAGCATCATCTCATCCCCGAGCACCACACGTTTAACACAAATCCCACCCGCCTTTTCCCGGAGCGCTTTCATCCACGACAGCGCAGTGCCCAGGGAGCACAGCGGGAGGAAAATCCCACCCGGGCTGCATCCCCTTTCTCTGGGCAGGGGAAGGGGGGAGGCACAAGCCACACGGATCCCAAAGCCTCCCTGCATCGCCGTGCTGGCTGTGCCATCCCCTGGGATGAGCCGATGCCGCCCCGCTCCTGCCGCGGTGCCCGGCTGCAGTGGGACAGCAAACACCCCTCAAACCCCTGCGCTGCCAAGCCTCCAAAAGCACCGCGGCTTTTAAACGGCGAAGGAAGGAGAAGGATGAACCGAGGCGTTCCCAGCAGCCCTCAGACGAGGTCCAGGCAAACCCCTCTATTGAAGATGCACCTCTAATCTCAGTCCGAGCTGCTGGAAGAGGCGATAAAAGCGGCATTCCCGGCCGCGCCACGTGGGAGAAGCGCAGCGGCAGGGCCCTGAGCACGCCGTGCTCCCGGGGAGTGACACACATTCCCTCCCCATTTAATGGTGTTTATTTAGCCGCACGCTGCCGGCAGGGCTCAGACCCCAGGGGGGACTGCCCGCTGCCACCAGGCTCGCAGGGTGTTGCATTGCTCATTCCCGCATGTTGAAATGTAAGGAAAGACACGTTCATGCGTTTTCCCCATCGCCAAGCAGCAAGAAGCCAGCGCTGCCAAATGTGAGCCTCACTCACAAATCAGGCCAAAATCAACAGCGTCCCTTGAATTATTTTTGACCCATGTGGAGTTAATAACCATCCGCCCTCTATGGAAGGTGTTCTGAAATTTAATGTGTATCAATAATTAGCTGATCGAAGGGAAAACAACTGCTCCTCCAGGGCAGCCATCCTCATTTTCAGCTACTTTTCTCCAGAAGCAGAGCAGCACTGACATCCCCACTGAGGGGCTTCCACTATGATTTAACTCAAATTATTCTTTGGAAATTATACAATTGTAATTTTGAGAGACCAGAGATTTCACAAAGAGGTTCAAGTTCAGGTCCCTCAGCTGACTGCACTTCTTATATCCTGCCAGCTCTCCCATACTCTGATTTTATAGGGGTTTCACCCACACGGCCAGAGAAAAAATAACATGGAACAGACCAATTAAACTCCAATGGCACAAATATTGACAGGGCCCAAATGAGTTGATTTTAAACCAGATTTATATTTATTTTTCTTAATGATACCCTTGGTTTCTCTTTTTAATAACTTGAGCCCCTCATTTCACTTTATTGCATGATAAAGTTTTCTAGTGTCGTCGTCTTCTAATGGAAGGGGCTTTTTTAATTCACATTAAATATTACTGTGACTACTTTATTCTATTTTATTCATAATAAAGCTCCATGCTAAAATAGCAAATCTGGGCAATAATTGGACAAAGTTATGGCATTGTCCCAGTCAATCTCATTTCTTTCTGTCTTTTAAGAAATAAAACCAGTAGTATCAAACTTAAGTGTGTGTTCCCCATTTCAAGGATATCAGGTGCCAGTGAAAGCATAGAGTTAAACTGTGATGGTCTTCTTAAAGGCAGCTCATTCACTGACAGCAACAATCTAGCCAAGAATTTGAATATTTTCTGCCGTTAAATCCATGTCTTTGGTCTCAATAAAAGAGGAGCTGCCATGCTGGACAGCTGTGATCATGGTTGAAGGACCCAAAGCCTCCAGTCCTCATGCTGAAGCACAAGGAACAATTCCTCCTGAGCATCCTCCACAAAACACCCCCTGCTCTTCCGTTTAAACACCAGAACTGCGACATCTTCCAACCTTCACACTTGGAGAACAGCCCAAGACTTGGAGAATAGCCCAAGAATAGCCCCCTGCTCTTCCGTTTAAACACCAGAACTGCGACATCTTCCAACCTTCACACTTGGAGAACAGCCCAAGACAGCCCAGATCTGCAGCTGGGAATATAACCAGCTCACCTATGAGCTGCTGGAAGCAGGCACATAAATACATCCTGAGTTCAAGCAGGAGAGCAAACCAGAGGGTCAGAGCCCTGGGATGGGGAAATCCCCTGGGATCGCAGCACATCCCTCTCTGTCACAGCCCAGCCACAGCAGCCCTGCCAGCTCACAGCTTGTGTTTGAAGCTCTTTTCAGATTTACGACTTCTCTTCTGCTTTTTTATTTTTTTTCTTTTTTTTTTTATTTCCCAGTCGTCTGAACACTGCTTCATTTATTATTACCGACATGAGAGTTGTGACTTAGTTCAGCTGGTTGGGTGCAACACTGAGGTTCCACTGCTGCTTCCACAAGCTGTATCCCCGTGGTTAACTGAGATCCCAGAATCAATGAGCTTGGAAAAGAACTCTGAGATCATCGAGTCCAACCTGTGATCAACCTCTACCTTGTCACCCAGCCCAGAGCACTGAGCGGCACACCCAGTCCTTCCCTGAACACCTGCAGGGATGGGCATTCCTCCACCTCCCTGGGCAGCCCCTTCCAGTGCCTGACAACCTTTACATGAAGAAATCCCTCCCGATGTCCAAATGGGGACAACTAATCGGGAGATGGGGCAAAAAAAAGCCCCACGCAGCTCCTTTTGGATGTGATATTTGCACATCTGAGCACATCTTCCCGTTTTTGCAAAGCCAGATCTCACCATTCATTCAGTTGCTTGTGATCTGAACATGATGCCGAGCAGTGAGCATGCCTCTGCCTACCACTCCTAATTATTTTTCAATTGTTTACTTTGGACAGATTTGCTGCTAAGGGCTTATTTTCAGTGCTGCAGCAGCAGCATTAGAAAAGCTTTTGCTGAAGGATGGATTTCCCTCCAAATCATGGCCAGGCGCTCCCTAAATCTGATCTCCCCAGAGTGGACCAGCACACGTGTCCCACGGAGCCTCCGAGTCACACAACAGCGATTAACACCACCACAGCAAACAGAATTAACCTGCATCACCTAGAACACAACACGCCCCACCTCGGCTGGAGGAAGAACTTTCCATTGAGGGTGGCAGAGCACAGGAACAGGCTGCTCAGGCTGTCTCCCTCTCTGGAGACATTCCAAACCCACCTGGACACATTTCTGTGTCACCTGCTCTAGGTGGGGATGGTCTCCAGAGGCCCTTCCAACCCTAACTCTCCTGAGATACCGGTTCAAAAGCCAAATAAACACTAAGGCTTCCAGAGTGGAGACAAAAAAGGTGATGCTGACTAACTGGCAAGAAGGACAGAGCACCGACATTTAACTGAATGATTCAGCTGGATGAGAACACGTCAGTAGCCTCCAAAATAACGTTTCTGCCTCAAGACACAAGGGTGTGACTGTTTTTCCCCCAAACCCCACATGTCTAAGTTGCATTTTATTGTTCTGTGGAACTGTCACCATCAACCCCCAGCAAACAAAGCATCCAGAAAGGATCCACTCGCACAAAGTTCAGGGAATTATTTTTCCCCGCAGGCTTGGCGTTTTCCAGCTGATTTTACACCTATCAGTAGTACTACACTTCCCTGCTCTGCTTGAGAAGAGCAGCTGGAAAGCAGTTGGAAATGCTGCACTGAGTTCATGAGGAAAACAAACAGAAATCAATGTTTAAATCCAAAACGTCCCGGTAAATCACACTAATGCGCGATTTCCTATCACCAGCAAACATTTAGACAGTTCCAGCTGAAGCTCGAGAACGATGCAGGTAGCCAGGACATGACAAATGTGAAGGATGGCTCGGGATGAATATGTGAGCAGGATATTTCTGTTAAAGCGATCAGCAGCGTGCTGGTATTTAAATCACATTAAGATTTCAAAAGCATCAGTCTATCACACAGCTCATGTCACTCTTTCTCACCAACCACAAGCACCAGAAGCCTTAAAATAAAACCCCGAGCCCCCCAGAACACCACAGAGCCCCTCAGCGTGGAGCAAGCACTTGCTAATTGTGGCAAACTGATGGACAGATCAATTAACCAGGCAAGCAAAAGCCCGGCAAAGCCTCTTGCTTTGAGGTTCGCCTGCTCCTGACAATGATGACTTCAGATGGAGAGCGAGCACGAGGGGCAGCTGGATTCTTTAAAACAAAACACAACCAGAACCTCTTTCAGATAAGCATTTCGTGGAAAGAGAGAGGGGAGGGGGGGGCAGGCAAACAGAATAGATGCCAAATGCTCGTTTTTTTTAAGTTTTCATGGCTGCTCTTGGGAGAGAGAGGGGGTTCATGTGTCTCCCTGTGCCGGGGCAGAGAAAAGGACAACGGGGTGTGGGTATCCCCGTGTTGGGGCTGGCTGTCGAGCAGGAGCCCGGGGAGCACTTGCTCGCCTTCCCGAGATCTGCCCAGTCACATGCGCTGGCTCCTGCGCCTTGTAGAAGCAGCTGGAAAAGAGGGAGCCAGCGGAGCTGCCTCCATTAGGAGCCACCGCTACACAAAAGGAGAAGAGGAAACAAGCCGTCGGCCACCGGAGCAGCCGGCAGGAAAGGAGAGATGTCCAGAGCCACGGGGAGCGCACGGCAAGTGGGAAAAAATCACGATGGAAATGAAAACCTCTCTGCTGTCCCCCAAAGAGGCTCGATGGCACCTGCCTGACAGGGAGACGGGGCTCACAGCCCGCCCGGCATCACATCCTGCAAACCATCGGGAACTCGACGGACTCGGCCGCTCAACCCTCGGGGCGGGGCTCACGGCCCCGTTCGGGCGTGGGGAGCCCCGAAACACCCAGCCCAGCCAGCCCGTCCTGTGCCAACTCCCGGCCGGGCAGCGCCGGCTCAGCGCCGAGACCCGGCGGGGCCGAGGACAGCGGCGGCTCTCCCCGGGAATCGCCCCCGATCCGGCGATGCCGAGGCGAGCAGCCCCTGGGGCAAGGAGCCCCCCGGGGCCACGGGCCCCGCAACTCCCCCGGGCCCCG
>WBMY01002664.1:68664-99889 GCA_013397315.1 Donacobius atricapilla
TCGGCGCCCCTCCGCTCCCCTCACGGAGCCCCCCGCGCTGCCGCCTCCCGCCCGTGGCGCGGGATGACCGGGATGAGCGGGAGAGCCGGGAGAGCCGGGAGAACCGCCCCGCCGGAGCCCTGCGGGAGCCCCCGATGGCCGCGATTCCCTCGCAGGACGGGGGCGTGAGGCGGCCCCGCGCGCCTGTCAAGGGCCCCTCCGTGGGTCCCCCGGAGGTGCCCGTGGCGCCCGCGCGCCTCCCGGGTGCGCCCGGCGCATCCCGGCGGCAGGCACGCTTAAACCGAGCCCTGCATCCAAACTCTGGGAAAGTTGGAAGTGCCAGGGGTCCGGCGGGAGCTCCGCTGAGAGCTGCCAGGGAGGAGAGGCAAAAGGCAGAGCGGGTTTGAGCGCCCATCATTCCCACCCCGAGATGGGCACTGGAAGGGCCACGGACACCCCCTGTGTGGTGGCTGTCCCCGAGCAGCCCTGTGAGTCAGCACCAAGGGAACATCCCCTTGCATTTTAGGGGGAAAAAGGCCAACAGGGAGTTCTCAGGTGTCCCAGAGCTTCCCCACAGAACCGGTCCTCTCTGGGACACTCAGGTGTCCATGGCTTCCGTGGCCTTACCAACAGGTGAGACATGGCAGCAGTGCAAACATCTGGAAAACTCCATGTTTTCCTGGAAAAATGAGTTTATAGCCCTAAAGCAGACCCAACAAGCCACAGAAGTTACTTGATCAGTATCTTTAGCAGTACCACAGTTCCCATCACTGAAGCCTCTCCATCAGTTGCAGAATGGGATTCTTCCGTAGAATCGTGGAATCTTCTGAGTTGGATCCACACAATCGAGTCCCACTCCTAGTCCTGCACAAGACAGCTCCAAAATCCCATCGTGTGCCTGACAGCATTGTCCAAAAGCTTCTTGAGCTCTCTCAGGCTTGGAGCAGTGACCGCTTCCCTGGGGAGCCTCCTCCAGTACCAAATTTGTCCTATTTCTTTTAAATTTGGGAAACAGCTGGGAAGGAACTGACACATGGAACAAGCAACCCATGGGGCTCCAGGAGTGAAATACACACACAACGAGGGCAAGACCCTGACGATCTGCTTGAAATTCAACTAAACTGCAGGAGACCTAAGAGCCTGAAATACTTCCTGCCTTGTTCCCGTGGTCCACAGGGATCTTGCAAACAAGAGCAGGATCAAGCACTGCTATGATTATTGTAAGATCCAGATGTTACTCGGGAGAAGCTTGAGAGGAAATTCAGCTATTTGGAGACACTGATTCCTGAAACAAATACCAGTCGTTGGGGATGGAGCAGGGAGAAATAAATAACCTTGACAGCTACACCCCAGGAAGCCCTCAAGGTGCAGTAGGGAAACTCTCCTTAAGAATTCTCTGATATTGTTTACGAGTTGGACTTGGATGATCCTTGTGCACCCTTTCCATGTCAGGATATTCTGTGATTACCCTATTTCACTGCTGCCCTTTGGAAATGCAACCATTGGATGAGACTTTTCCAGGCTCTATTTAATGCAGCTGCACGTCGCTGGGAGCCACTCTGCAAGCACAGAGGTTCTGTCTCCTCAGACCAGAGCTGCTCCCCACCTGAAAAGTGAAGGCAGCTCATAGTGCTGCCAAATTGTTCCCTAAAAATGATATTTCATTGGAGTTCTTCCCTCTGCTGTGAGCTACAGGAACAGGAGGGAAATCACAGCAGTCTGAGATCAAGAGTTCAATTTTGGTGTTACACAGAGCATACTTACTCCAGTTGTTGGATGTGTTCAAGTGACTTCCAAAATCTACCACCTCAGACTGCCATAGCTAAACAGAACGATATTTTAGCAGAAAAGTGAAGAATCTGAGAATTCCAAACCTTTGAACCACCCCCCCCCATCCCACCCCCCCAGCAACTCAAGCAGTAAACCCACAGCGTCACAGTGTTCCAGAGGGAAACACTTGGGCAAAATTCATGCTGAAGTTTGATGACAAATATAAATTAATAGCTGCTTTTTGGGGGAAGTGGAGGTGAGGCCACCTTTCCTCTTCCAGGTGTTTGGAATAGAACATCTGGACAATGGACAGGTTAAGGATGGGGAACTGTGTGCTCCAGAGCTGCACGAGAGTGTGGAGCACAACGGAGCCATCTGCAGAGCTCCCTCTCTTTTGAGATCCTAATTTATTCTGAAGTGGGGCCTTTCCTCGTCCCTTTCTCAGAGGGGTGAGGGGGAAAAATGGGAAGCTAATTGCTGATTCCAGAACAATATGTCTGTGTGTCTGCCAGGCTCCAGCCTCTGTCAGGTGGTGACACAGCTGAGACACAGCTTTTGGGCTTTTTCTCCCTTTATTACCTGGGAAGAACAAACCACCAAAGCCCCAACATGAGATCTTCCTGTCCCAAATGCTGGCCTGTTTTTTGGGAAAGGGATAACATCCAGGACTATAGTCTGCCTGAACAGCAGCACAACAAGGATCTATGTCCCCAAGTCATGATTTGGGCTGTGGCAGCACCTTGCTGAAGTTGTACCTGTTGGTAAAAGGGGTTGTAAAGCCCCATGACTGTGGGACAGGTGGGCCAGGAACCAGCAGGGATTAAGAGATTGTCCCTCATTGCACCTCTCACCTCCAGATACTGCAGTGGGACAGGTAAACACAGCTGAGCCTGCGCTAAAAGCAAAGAAGGAAAAGAGGATTCACCATTAACACGGGGAAAACAGAGAAAAGGATCTTTGCATTTTCTGGCTCTGAGTTTCAGAAGTAAAAACTTTAGTTATCGCACAGGAGAATGGGGAAAAGCCCCAGCATCTCACTGCAGGTCAGGCTGGGAGAAGGGTGTTTGCACTGAACTCTCAGAGCTCTCTGACTTTCAGGAACAACTGTGGTGAGTTTTAAAAAGTCACTACGAAAGTTTTAAAGGAAATCCGAGAGGAAAAATCCCCAAGCAGTGCTGCAAGGACAGGGAAGGGGAACCTGCAGCACTGGTGTCCGTGATGGCAAGAGGCTGGCAGCACCTCTTTTTAATCCAAGTGGGAAGGCAGTGCATCCCTGGGAACACCAGAGCTTCCTGCACAGCCACAAACCAATGGAGAGCTTTCATTCCACCAAGCAGCTTGCAAATAGGCATGGAAGCTTAAGCAACAACCTTAATCTGAGTAAGCTCACACACTAAGAGCAGCAGTGTGGAGGATCCTGCACCGACTGGTTCCTCAGCTGGGCCTCAGGGAAGGACTTGGCTGCAAGGAAGAGCTCGGCACATCTGCGAGGGGGAGGATGGCCAGCCCCACCTTCCCAAACAGCCTCGTGGCTGCACATGGGGATAAACCCATCCCTGGGTCTTTATGTGGCCCCTGTCTGACTGCAGTGACAGGGCTGGGTTAAAAAGCCTTTAATTCAGCACATCTCAGCTGCATCCCAAGAGGATCCTGCCTTTTCCAGGCATATCCGTCACCAAGAAACATCCCCAAGTTGAGCTGTGTGATCCCATCCTTCCAGATGTCTCCGCAGAAAAGGTGCTGGCGCTGCACGGGCTTGCTGGTAAAGAGATGAGTTTTGGTGGTCCCCTGCTTACCTTCCCCCTTCCAGGGTTAACCTAGTAACTGCAGAAGGCCAAATGAATCCCTGGTGGAGCTCCATGGACTGACTTGGAATTCTATTACACCAAAAAAGCAAATAGGCTGTGAGTGTTCAGATCTGCAGCAAACCAGCTGTGGTTACAGAGGCAGCTTCCTCTGAGATTTCTGTTTAAACATCAGCATTTGCTCGTTTTTAGCTGGGTGAAATATTCCCCTTTTTCTGCTGGAAGAAGCCAGAAGGGATTCAGGCTGGAGGAGAGGGTTCTGCCAAGACAGAGATGTCACACAGGATCTCATTACCTACCTGGAAAAATCCAAATTACTGTATTGGTGTCTCAGGGAATCATCTTCGACTTTTTGGTGTTGTTGCTGCTACAGAAGGTTTAATTTATAATTTATTTTAATTTATTTTAGTTTTAGAAAAGTTCATGCTGTTTATATCTAATATTGCCTATGAAGCAGCAGTGCCAAGGAAGTTCAGCAAATGAAAGGGGATCTATTTCTTATTTCACCTCTCATCTCAGCACTTTGAAGTCCTTTAGTAAGGAATATATAATAGATCTGATTTACTGATGGAGGGAAAAAACAGAGGGACAATGAGAATAGCTCGGTGGGGACCAGCAGAGTCAGGAAATGAGACTGGATTAAATTAGAGCAGAAAATCACAGGACTAAGAGTTACGAACATCCCCGAGTGTTAGGGTGGGTGGAGGTGAATGTGTGTACTTGAGTACATTGCAAAATCAGGATTAAAAGCAAAGCCTCTGTCTTATGAGCTGGGCTGTGGCAGGGAGTGACAAACTTGCATGCACAGGAAGGATAAATGTCCTGCCTGGCGTTCCCAAGGTAGCCATTCTTTTATGAAGTGTGATTCACAAAACCAGCGAGGCTGAGGGGATCGCAATGCAAAACACATGTCCCAGAAAGTCAGGATGGGAAAGCAAGTACCAATTATGAGACCATCTGTGCTGTGGGACGGGCTGTGGCAGAACCAGCGTCGGTCCCTCACCCCTCTGCGGGTTGTTGGGCTGGGGCAAGCACTTAGCTGTGGTCTGCTTGGAAAAATCAGTGGGAACAAACCCATGGCTGCTTGTACAACGCCTTGCACAGAATTAATACAGGAAAAATCTAATAAGAAATCCCAAAGGCACCACTCAGCCAATCTGCATTTCCAGGGAAACAGCTGCATCAGCAGGAAATCTTCATCTCTCTTTTGTGTCCCTCAGGTGAGTGGGAGCTTGTGCCAGCACACGAACACAGAGACAGGGACACTTCTCAGCGGGGGAGATGTGTCGGCTCCTTCACACTCCTGCCAGCACAGGGACACAGGGACATTCCTAATTTCCTCTGTGAAAAGGAAACATCACTCCTGGATGCTTACTCTTGCCTTGTCCCCAAGCTTCCAAAGGTGTCCAGTACCCTGAGGCCCACACAGAGTCCCATTCAGAGATGTTTTCAGCCCCGGGGGTTGTTTTTAATTCCTTACTTTGAGCAGCTGGAGGTAAGACAGCACAAAAAGGAACTGATACCTCTGTGGGCTTTTTGTGAGACATCAGGAAAAGCTCCAAAATCTTCATTAAGACAATTAACAACATCTCAGTGTTAGGGGAAAATACACACACACACACACACACACACACGCACACACACACACACGTATCTGTTAATCCTCTGCCTCATCCCAGGGGTCAGGGGGTGAACTTGGGCTCAACACTCATAGTCTGAAGCTGCTGTATCTCCATTCCTTGTTGGCCATACATCAGGCACCCGGTGGGAAGGTTTGGTGTCCCCCTGTGCAAATCTCCCTCTTAGGGACATGGTTTAGTGGTGGCCTTGCAAGTGCTGGGGAAATGGTTGGACTCGATGGTCTTAAAGGTCTTTCCCAACCTAAACGATTCCATGATTCTATGATAATCCTATTAGCATTAACATGGGCTGTGTAGCTAAATCCTCACATTCTGCACAGAAATTGAATCCCTGAGGGGTTGGCTTAAAATAACAAAATACTCAGAAATGGAGAGGTGGGAGCAAAGGAGGGTTTGTCCTGTGATGGTGTCTCCCATGGGAAGTAAATCAGGCAGCACTCAGGGATTTGGAGCTGCTGTGGAGTCATCTGGATTGGGGATGGATCTGGAGGATGTGCAATTGGCTGGGGAAAACTCTGTGCCCTGGGTGGGCAGCACCTCCTTAATTTCCTTTCCTACATCTTTCCTCACTCTTGTTGGATAGTAGTGAGAGAGAAGAAGGAAAGGAAAAAGGAAGGGTCAGTGCACCATTTCCTCCAGACTTTGAATCGCAGGACAGGTTTTGAGGGACAGGGCTGCCAGGGGGCAGATCGTCGAGCAAGTGCTGGCGCTGTGGGGAGGGCACAGAAAAACCCTGGAGCAGAGACACCATAGCAGGGGAGGAACAGCCATGCTCAAAAAGCTGGAAAACAGGCAGAACTATCACAGCCGTCAATGTTGAGGTCCTGTCCCCATGTCCAATGGCAGGATCTTCCCATGGGATTGAGTGAGGGATGACAAGGGTGCCAGACAATGGGGGAGCTGCTGCAGAGGAGGCTGTGGGCCCCATGGCTGTGGGTGGTCACAGCCCTAGGCTCAGCCACAGGCTTATCCCAATGTCCTGGTTGCTGCAGACCTTGCAAAAATAGTCATTAACCCAAATATCCTCATTAGAATCTCACGTGAGGAGTTGTAGTCCACCGAAGTATTCCTGCAGTGTGAAGATTGTCGCTCTTTTGAGTTACAAAGGTGCCTGGAGTAAAGGGAACTTTAATTCAGGAGATCCTGGATGATAGTGATCACTCTTGGTCTCACATTTAATGATGAGTTTATTCCTCAGAAGTGTCCATAAAGTGAATGGTGGCACAGCCTTGCTTGTGTCCCAGCTCAGAAACCCCCAGCGGGTTCACACTCAGCCTGGAAACCGATCAAACTTAAACAAAGTGGGTTGTTCATACTGTTTGGACAGAGCCTTGGATCAAACCCCATTTATTCTGCTATTATTATTCATTATTCCCTCCAGTGGTACCCTGGATGTTTGAGCTGGGATCTGCTTAATCCTGTAAAGCCCAGCTTCTCCTCGTGCCAGAATGGGGAACAAAGTCATAATTCTCCATTCACAGCCTCCCCAGGCTGTTGCCATGGGAATGATGCAATGTTCCCAATTCCTGGGGCTGCTCTCTTGCCGGTTCAGGTAGGAGAAGCCAGTTTCCCAAGGGAAGAGTGCCCTGGATTGAGTGCTGTGCTTTGACAATTAGCCAGGGAAATTACGGATCGCTCCATCAAAGTGACAGCTCCTCACTCACAGGGACCCGGTTTCTCAATTGGAAATGAAGCCCTGGGCAAGCCTGGCTCACTGGAAGTGCTGGATCTGTACCTTGGGGTCCTCAGGTACTGGGGAGTCCCTCAGTGTTTGTCCTATTTACAGCCTTCCCCAGTATTGCCCATCCACATCCAGGTCCCATCCCGCTGAACCCAGCTCCTCACCCACAGTGACACCCCAAAACCAGCTTCCTGCCCAGGAACCCGTGGCCAGGGCTCCTCGCAGCCTCGAGTCTGTGCCTGGGCTTAGGCAGGATCGAGTGGAGGCTTTTGAAGTACAAAAATCCATGGGAGGTGCTGAGGATGCATTTGGGTGTGAGGGGCTGGTGTGGTAAGAACCTCCCAAACTTCACCTGAGAGCAGCAACCCGACAAATCCTCCATATTCCATCACTGTAGTCAGAAATTGCCCCAACCCTGCCTTATCCCCAAAACCAGGAGAAATTGGGGCACTAGTCTGCTCAGAATGCTGGTATAGGTTCCAGCCAGGCCCTGCTCCATAAAAGCACCTTTCCAAGTTTATGGGAGGAAAAGTTGTTAAAAAGTGTCAATTAGTGTAAAGTTCAGTTTGCCCCGTGAGAATCCAGAGCTGTACAAAGTTTCAAAGCTAAAATGGGGAACAATGCAGGTCTTGATGGGAGCCTTGTCCAAATCTGTGGAGATAAAACTTGTTAAAAGTCACCCTCTTTTCTCCCACTTGTTTTCCTTCCATAAACCCCATAAAACTGAAGCCCCAAACCCTTGGAGATGGCTCCTCCCCTCCTCCTATCCCTGAGACTTCAAAGCATAACCTGAAAATTCCATCAGTGCATGTTTACTCCTGTGCCTTGCCCTAAATTTGGGTCTGAGTGGATCATCTCTGTACCAAAGGTCCTTGTGCTGTTCTCTGTCACATTAGAACCTGTGCAGCCCTGGACTGCCCACATTGGTGCCTACTCACCCAGCACTGAGGGTTGGTGGTGTCCAGGCAAGTCCTTCCTGCTGCACAGGGACTGGATTTGGAGGGCTGACTGGTTCCTCTCTTTAAAACAACACCCTGGATCCAGGGAGACTGAACACAGGGGCCAAACAGGAGGCTGGTGCAGAGGGAAGCCCCTCAGAGAACTGCCAAGGCTGGAGCTTGGCCGTGCCTTTGGAAGAGAATTTTCTGACAAGCCGTGCAGCACAGTGGGTCTGTGTCCAGCCCAAACAGCCTTGCTTCCTTCCCAAAATGTCACACGAGGTCTAAAACCTTCCTAAAGTCAGGATACGTCGCATTTCAGCTTCATCCACACATCCAGTTTCCTCAGTGAAGAGGGGAATTCAAGGGTTTGATGTGATCTCTGTGTGACAAACCCATGCTGGCTCTTTTATCACCTGGTTATCTGCCGGGTGCTTCAATAGATCTAAAACCTCCTGTACTCCAGAAGCTTCCCAGGCATCAAAGCACAGCTGAGCACTAAATAATCCCCTCGGTCTTCCTCTTAGCACTTGGGAAGAGGAGTAGGAGTTGATCTCCTCTGTGGGACAGGTTGTCTGATGGCTCAGAAATTGGTGGATCCTGAAGCTTCTCAGTATCGTCAGTGCCAGGTCCAGAGGCACAGAGGTCTCTCAATTCCCTCTAACCTCCCCAGCCAGCCCCCTGCCCTCCCTCCTGCTCCTCTATCCCTCTGACCCAGCTCTGCACGACGATGGAAACTGGGTTAATAGATGAAAGAGGAATTGCTAAAGCAAATATTTTCTTTTCAAAGCTCTCTTCATTAGCTATAAACACAGGGAACCGCTGCGGATAACCAACGTGTTTTAGAGGGTTGTGGCTCTGTGGTGAAAACAAGGATTGGGGACACATGGATTTCTGATTTTTTCTTAAAACCAGCATTGCTCCAGCACCTCATCCCTACTTTGTGGCCCGTCCCTAGGGCTGGACTGGGAACTGTGTCATTGCTCCAGCATGATTTCTTCTTCCCACAAGCACAGCCAGGGTGGGGGATATCATCAAATCCTGATAATCTTAATTTGGTGGGAAAATATGCCTTTGGGCACCTTTCAGGGGACACATCACCCTTCAAAAACAACTCCCTGGCCAGAAATAATTTGTGGCAGCAGCAATGGGGCAACAAAATCCAAGGAGCAATGAGCACAGGATGCTCCCCTCACTTTAACATTCACCTAAGAGCAGTGGTGATGTAAAAATCCCCCCAGCCTTTGGGAAAAGGGAATAAAAATGTGATTCAAACACCTTAGGGGCATTAAATCCCCAGGAGTTCTCCTGGCGTCTCTTGTCCTGAGCTGGAGCAGTCTCACCAACCTGGCTTTGCCGTGATTATAATCCCTAATTTCTGATTGTGCCACCTGCACTACGTTTCATGAAATTTTAAAGCTAATGCTCTGCCAAACTCAAATGGCAGTGGAGCAGATGTTTAAGTGCAGCCAAGGATGAATAAATTATGGGGCTCGTGGCTGTATGGTGGAGGAGGGAGAGGGTGGATGGCTCCAAATAGGGAGATAATTGATTTAAATGACATTGTCCGTTGGAGTCACCTGGGATCAGCTCCTTGGGTTCAGGCAGAAGAGATGCAGCAATTAAAGACACTGGTCTGAGCAGCAGTGACTTGCCTCTGTGCAGACTGTACTCAGCCTTTCCTTTTTTGGCTGTTCTGTGGCTTTTCTACCTCTTTATTCCACCTCAATATCAGGCAGGGAGAGGAAAATAAGCTGATTTTGGTCTTGGTCCACCTGTAGTTGAAATGAGCCAGTTTGGGTTATCCTGGGGCTCTGGGAGGGAAGGGGATATGTTGAGCCTTTAAACACATTTTAATTCCACAGAGAAAGATCTAATAATCACTGATGGTTGGACACCAAATCCAGACCCAGAATCACCAAATTCCATTTTTTAATTACGAGGGGTCAAAAATGATGGTGACTCAGGAGCCCACAGGATTTTTGCTCTTCTCTGCTACAGAAAACCCTGGCAACCTTGGGCAAGTTACTTAACCCCTTAGCATGGCCCAGTCCTTCCAGTGGGGAAGGTGCTCACCTGGAAGGGGTAAATAAATTCCCCTGGCAAACCCATAGCTGCCATGGAGGTAAGGATTCCCTGGAATCCCAGGATCTTGCTAATCCATGAGCCCTCTCTTCCCAAGGGATGCTGTGGCTCGTTCTGCTCTCTGCCCTTCCAAGGACCTGAGTTTTGGGGGCTCAGTGCCACTCCTGCCCTCACAAACCACAGTCCTCACAAACCACAGCCCAGGGGTGGGACCTGCCTGAACTTGCGGCAGTTTTTGCATTTCACCAAAACCAGATTTTTTCCAATTCAAACCAGCCCTGCTGGAACGTGTTGGCTTTTCAGTCATCTGCCTGTCTGTGGCTCCTGGCGGCATCTGGGCATGAGCTCCATGCCAGAGCACAGCCTCTCTCCAGGTGCACCCTGGCTTGGGAGCCAAGGCAAATCAAGCAAAAAGCAAGAGGCAAAGGATTCCTGCCTCTGAGGATGTTCACCTCCAGCTGGACTCAGGACTGATGGCAGAGGAAGGGGGACCCAGTATGCTGCCAGCAGCAGTTTTGGGGCGCTCAGGGGTGCTGAGGTTCTGACCTGTGTGGAAAGGACACCAGGCAAAAAGGGCTCGATCCTGCCTATGGCTCCTGGGAGATGCTGCCATGGAGAAAATAGAGATGAAGGAAGTTTTCTAAGAACAAAAACAACCTGTGGAGGCCGCAGGAAGAATTCCAGTTTTCCAAGACATGCTGAGTAAGTATATAGGAGGGTGGGTGCTCCTGTGTGCTGCGACACAGAAACCAGTACCCAGTCCCAGGCAGATCCCGTGGACACAGCGATCCCTGCAAAGGGAGCAATGTCCCATCTCCGCAGGGCTGAGCAGGGCCAGGGCTGCCCCCAGAGCAGGAGATGGTCCCCACAAAGATCCAGGAAAGACCTTAGCAGCCTGGAGTTCCACACACCATCGTGGTCCCCCTGGGAGCTCTGCAGAGCCGCGTGGGAAACGCTGGCTCTTGGGAACGCCAGCCCCAGCTGAGCGTGTTCAGCACTGATGCAACACCAACTCCCTGGGGAAGTGGGGCCTAGGGGAGCTGCATGGAGGCTCCCAGTGCTGCAAGCTTCAGCTAGACCCAAGCAAAAAGAAATCATCCCTAGGGATTTCCTGAGCGTGTCTGGTAGGCAAGGATGGGGCCAGGCCATCCTCTCTCTGCAGCTCCCTCTCCTCATGCCAGCAGGAGTACCCAGGCACTAAATCACAGTGGGGACCACACTGAGCTGCAAAAATAACCATTTCCTTTTCTCCTCTGCCTTGCACTGACCAGGCAGCTACCACTCTTTCCTTTCCTTCAGACCAACGTTGGGCTTGTTGTCCCTCTGGAGAAGCTCCAAGCTCTGCAACAATGCACAGAGAAGACACAGGCTGTTTCCTAATGCCCCTGGCACAGGTTGGCTCACAGGAGGAACATCAATCCAATACAGCCCCCTTCACCCTGCAGACACCTAGGGCACGTAGATTATTTTCATCTTGCCAACAGCTGCAGGAAAATGCGCTCACTCCTGCCCTCTCTTCTGGGAGGCAGCTGCAGCAGAGGGGGCATTGCTTGTGCAGAGTCCCTCAGCCCGCTGAGACATCCTTCAGAAGCTCCCTGTTCTCTCTCTGACCTGCCCCATGTGGACATGGTTCCATGTGATGTTCCAAGTGATGTTCCATGGATGGGCTGAGCAGGGTGACTCAGTGCTCATTGTAGAGCCCAGAGAGATCAAGGTGCCTCAGCACCTCTGGGTGACAGTGCTGAGTGATCCAAGTGCCACTCTGATCCTCGTGCTGCAGGGCACATCTATCATGACTGTCATTGTCCCTACCAGAGTGGGGGCTGTCAGCAGAAACAGCAGGATCAGAGAATCCCGGAATTGTTTAGGTTAGAAAAGATGTCCAAGATCATCCAGTTCAACTGGTGACCAATCCCCACCTTGTCAACCAGACCAGGGCACTGAGTGCCCGGTCCAGTTGCTCCTTGAACACCTACAGGGATGGTGACTCCATCACTTCCATGGGCAGCCCATTACATTGCTGGACAATCCTTTCCATGAAGAAATTCTTCCTGAAAAGTACCTTTCCTCCTGCCTGGGGAACAGCAGAAGCCAAGGGCAGGGTACCCTGCAGCGGTGCTACTTCAGTTTCGGGTTTGGTGGGGACATTGTCTCCTGCCCATTGTGGCAGCACAGCACTGGAGCCAGCAGGGTGGTTTGGGGGAGCTCGTGCTCCTCGGCCTTCTTCCCAGGTTCAGGATCAATCCCTTTCTCCCGGATGCCTTTGGAATGACAGATGCTCGGGCAGACCCATACCTCCGGGTCTGCCCGGAGCTCCACGTGCCAAGGGGGAGCCGGCTGCCGTCCCCCCACTGCCGGCTCCCTCCTCCCGCTGTCACTGGGCCGCCTGCCATTTCCCTTTGGCGTGCACGCTGCTCCAGCCTTTTTTCCCCCCTTTCAGGCTGACAACTGGGCCTCAGCATCAGCTGCTTGTTGCTCAGCATCAGCCTTTCAGCAAACAGCAGGTGCAAGCGGGGCGACCCTGGGCTGCGCTACAGTAATCCCGCAGCCCCCCCGGGCCTCCCTCGCACAATATTGTGCCCTCGGCTCAAGAATGTTTTTGTCTCCCCTTCACAGTTGTGAATTCTTGTATAGATTGAAAAGAAATCTCTTTCTAATCTTCCTGCGGGGCCGTGGCGGGGAGGAGCGGGTGCCTGGCTGCGAAGGGAGCGTGGCAGGCACAGCTGTGCGGGAGGAGCGGGCAGCTGCCGGGCAGGACGCGGGGACAGAGCGGCCGGGACGCAGGGATAGCGTCCTCTCTGCCCGCCTCCGTGGCAGCGGATCCATGAGGCTCCGAGGGCTCTCGCTCCAGCCTGGGAAAGAAACCGACTCATCACGCACATGAGCAACACGGAGATGACACAGCAGCAGGTCCCTGCTCCGGCAGCGGCGTTGAACGGCAGCGAGGGCTGCCCGGAGCCCCGGGGAGGCTGCGGCGAGCGGGAAGCTAAACACACAGGGATTTTGAGTAACACATCGCGCTGGGTTGCAGGAGGGAGGCCGGAGCAGGAGGGAGGCTTGTGAATAGGGATGGAACATCACCGTAGCGCTTGGCTTCAGCACATATCTGTACAGTGAAATCAGAACGCAATGACACTTTCATTATGTGTCACCCAGTACTGAAATTGCTCAAAGCCCAGCACGAGAGGGAAACATCATCCTTCACACAGGTTACCAAAGCCTCCCTTCCTCTCATGGACCAGCTCCACAGGCAAGAAACCACATCCTCTGTCCCACATATACACAAGCACCTCACTGCCCAGAAAGCAAGAGGGACAGAGCAGGGGACAGGGGGGCTCTCCAGGGAGCTGTTGATAGGGGGCCAGTGGTCCCACAGCAATGCAGTAGGCTGGGAATCCCATCTGGCAGCCCCAGCGGGACTCAGGACATCTTTTTGGGATGTAAACCACCGCACCCAGGTCCCCGTGGAGGGTCGGGGAGAGCCACAGCCTTGCCTGAGGCACCGTGCAAACACAAGTTCCTCTCCCACATCCTGCACCTCTTGGTGTGGTTTGACCTCGCTTGACAAGGCAGGGTTTGCTTTAACCACAGCCCAGTCTCATGACAGGGCCGTAGCTCCCTGGGCAATGGGCTGTAAGCCCAGCTGGCCCCACAGACCCTCTGCAGCAGTTTTACCTCACAAACAGATGGTAACACCATGTCCCTGGTGTGTTCATAAAGCGAACAGCTCCCTCACACTGTGGGCAGCCCCACAGTCTCTGTTTAAACTCAAGCTCTGTCCAAAACTGGAAGGAGACGTGATCCCCTCTGCCCTGAGAAGCATGAGGCAGAACACCGGAGATGTCCAAGCCTATCTTCCCCCCGTGTATCTTCCACTTTTCCCTTGAATTTCTGTATCAAACACTGGCAGTGCCCCGGCTCAGTGTGAGTCCAGCTTTTTTACCACAAGCTGTCCATCAAGTCCAGCCTGTACCCAATCCCCAATTTGTCACCCACCCAGAGCACTGAGTGCTACCATCCAGTCATTTCTTGGACACCTCCAGGGATGGGAACTCCACCACCTTCCTGGACAGCCCCTTTCAGTGCTTGACCGCTCTTTCTGTAAGAAATTCTTTATATCCCACCTGAACTTCCCTGGTGCAGCTTGGGGCTATGCCCTCTCTTCCTGTCACTAACTGAACCTCATTCCAAATCCCTCACTGCTGAAAAACTCTCTGTTACTTTGTACTGGGTTTGCATGGCCAGGTTTTGGTAGTCAGAGGGCTACAGGAGTGGCCTCTGTGAGAAGCTGCCAGGAGGTTTCCCCACGTCCAGCAGAGCCCATTCCAGGCAGCTCCAAGGTGGATGTGCTGCTGGCCAAGGCTGAGCCAATCAGGAATGGTGGTGACATCTCTAGGATAACACATTTAAGAAAAAAGAAAAAAAAAACCAACCTTGTTAGGCAGATAGAACTGGGTCCAGAGAAGAGCAGGGTGAGAATATGTGAGGAACAGCACAGCAAGGCGTGGTGTGGTCAATGCAGGAGGAGGGACAGGAGCTGCTCCAGGTGCAAGCTGAGATTCCCCTCCAGCCCGTGGTACAGAGCACGGTGCAGCAGGTTGTTCCCCTGCAGCCCTTGGAGGGCCATGGGTGTGTAAAGACCCACCTGCAGCCTGTGGAGGACCCCACACTGAGGCAGGGGGATGCCTGAGAGGAGAGTTTGAACCTGTAGGAAGCCCATGCCTGTCCAGGGACCTGCAGACCCATGGAGAGAGGAGCCCCCACTGGAGCAGGTTTCCTGGTAGGACTTGTGAACCCGTGGGAACTTCTCCACTTTGGAGCAGGCTGTGTCTGAAGGACTGATCTCGTGGAAGGATGACTAACAAAGCAGCAGTTTGTGGAGAACTGCTGCCTGTGGGACAGACTCACATTGGAGAAGTTCATGGAGAGCTGTCTCCTGTGGGAGGGACCCCATGCTGGAGCGCAGGAAGGGCTCCTCTCCCTGAGCAGTAGCAGAAACAACTTGTGATGAACCGACTGTAACCATAACCACAATTTCTTTCTCCCTGCGCTGCTGTGATGAGGAGCTAGAGCAGAGAAGGAGGGAAGAGTAGGGGAAAAGATGTTTTTAAGGGTTTTTTTACCTCTCATTATCCTGCTGTGATTTTGTTAGTAATAAATTCAATTAACATCTCCAATTCGAGTCAGTTTTGCCTGACAGTTTTGGGTGAGGGAACTCTCCCAATCCTTATTTCAACTCGTGAACATTTGTTATATTTTCTCTCCCTGTCCAGCTGTGGAGGGCAGTGATGGAGAGGCTTCCGTGGGTGCCTGGCACCCAGCCAGGGTCAACCCACTGCATACCTTCATGAATAATTCCCCCCACTGCTCTCCATGCCTTCTCTGCTCAGTGGCCAGCCAGCTGCAAACAGGGCAAGGAACTTGAAAACCAGAGAGGATGCAGCACACCCAGCTCTGCCACCAGCCAAAGGCTGTCAGGGCAGGACAATTTCCATCACATATCCACAGCAGAAACCGTTCTGATGATACCCAGCAGCACAGCCCCCTGTGTTTCCCCTGTTAGCTCTGCTGCTCTCCAGAGGAGCTGAAGCACAGCCTGTACAACCTCTGTAAATGTATTTCTTTTAAATGAGAATTATGGGGAAAAGCTGTGGTTGGGAAGACAGAGGGATAGGCAGGGAAAGCAACACCGTAGCTGTTGCTGCTAGCTTGGATGTGCTTTGGTGGGTACCAGAGCCTGCACCTCCCCTCTGCTGGGGCCCCCCAAGAGCACAGGCCACAGCAGAAGCTTATTTTATTGGTATAGTATAAAGATAAACCCTCTTTCCCCCCCAAAAAAAAAGATCTCCTTTCCCAAGGCACCTACTTGTGGAAGCGAGTGAGATTTGAATAACACAACCCTGCTGAGGATTTATGAATCTGTCCCTGCCCCTGTCCTAAGATTTGTTAGATATTGATTCATTTTACCTTCAACTCCAAGGTGCTGATCAGCCTGGAAAGTGAAGGCCTTATTTATTATGTGTATTAAAACCAGACCTCTCCAGTGCTGAAGGACAGGTTTAAAAATCTCTGGGTTCCTTCCACCTTAGAAAACCTATTTTTAACAATTTGAATCTCACACCATCCTGCCATGGCTCTGACACTCCCTAGAAAAGTTCCTCTGGCAGGAATAGATCTTAATAGTGATCCAGGAATCATTTTGTGATAAAATATAAATGTCTGGTCACAGACCTTTAAATTCTTATAAATTCTTGTATCTGTGGACAGCAATGCACTGAGTATTTACCTTATGAAGTGCACCTCAAGGTTCACTTCCACAGCATTTTCAGATGCAGCTCAACAAAATATTCCTGACAAAGCACCTCTGTCCACCCTCTATCCAGATATTTAGGCTGAAAATTAAACCCTGGGACACTTCCTGAGTGACAGCCACCCACTGAGGCTGAATAAATATGAAGCTTTGGAGGGAGGTGCTACCACCAGCACTTCAGAAGCTCTTTCTGGCTCTTTTTGACTTTTACAAACTCGTGGTGACATACCTGGCAATTCAGGAAAATGAACTGTCTTCAATCTGTGGCATTTTAAAATTCTGAGTTAGTCCACTGTCACCTGGTATAGACAGGAGTCAACTACAACAAAAAAATACACACAGTTGAAGGTGAGTTTTGTTAAAACTGCTAGGAGCTGCCTACATGGCAACTGTTTAATTAACTGCTCAATCACATTTCCAGCAGCCCATTTCCATTTGTGATTCACACTTAAAGGCTGTCAGGATGCTGTGCGATTTCCTTTAAGAAGCTGGTTAAGCCCCGATTTGCTGGACACAAGATGCACCGAGATCACTCACAAACACATTGCCCAGCTGCCCAGAATTGGAGTGTGAGCACGGGCTTGGCCAAAACAACAACTTTCAGAGGGAACCAAACCCCAAAGAAGTCAGCTCTTCCTGCCTGCTTCATTCACAGATGTCAGGACACAGCTCTGATGTGTTAACCGTCCCCAGAGTGATGGATGGTGACAACTCTGAGGGAATGACCTGGTGAGAGCAGTCAGTCAGTACAGCAAGGACTCGGGCCTGCACCCAAATAACTCCAGAATCAGCCAGAATAGGAAAGGAATTCTGCAAATAGGAAAGGATTTCTGCAAAGAAACACACATGGCATTTAAGGAGGTTTTAGGAATCAGCACCTGAAACGCTGCTTGTGCACAGATGATTTTTAAGCGTTCACGGTAGCAACCCCACAATGTAGTGGGTGTCAAGTTCCCAAAATGGAAGGTATTAATCCCATTGGAAGGTCAGAGCAGGAAGTTTCACCTTCCAATGGCAATATGCTAAATTCTAACTGTTTAATGGCACTCATGGCTTTTTGGAAAGAACAAAGCTGTTCCCTCAGTGTCCATTTTGGTGGGTTTGGGTTGACTTTCTGTGTGCAGGAGCAGCTGCGCACCCCTTGCCAACCTGCCTGGTGGGGGGGATGAACCTCAGCCTTGCAAAGCTGAAAATCAACAGCTCATGAACACCATGAATCAGGATGATCACAAAAGAGAAAAAACACTTCTCCTTCCATGTACCCTCTGATTCATTTTGTCCAAGCCCAGTGCAGCAGCATCTCTTCCCACAGGAGGCAGAGGGGACTCCACAAGTGACGCTGCTGGAAGGGCGGGCAGGAAGAAGCCGAGTTGTGCGCTCCAGCCTGGTGGTCAAGGCCTCGTGGTGGTCACGGCGCTGCTCCTGCACTGGTGGCGTTACTTGAAGGTGGCGTTGAAGGCCCTGCCGATGACGAGCCTGCGCACCTCGCTGGTGCCTGCCCCGATCTCGTAGAGCTTGGCATCGCGCAGGAAGCGCCCCATGGGGTAGTCATTGATGTAACCGTTCCCACCTGCCACGCGAAAAAAAAAAGCCACAAGTTACCCCTTGGCCCCGATTTCAGGCTGTGGGAAAGCAGAGGGAAATGCTCTTGCACTGTGCTTGGCTCTGTCCAGCCATCAGCGACTCACCCAGGCACTGGATCCCGTCCAGGGCCACTTGCGTTGCACACTCTGCTGAGTACAGGATCACTCCGGCGCAGTCCTGGGGGACAGTCACAACAGGACAGTCAGGAATGGTGTCACCTGCCCTTCTCCAGTCCCTGTGCTACCCTCAGACTGCCATCAATCTACAGACACCTGCTAAGAACCCTGCTACTTGATCACAAAGCATAGGGACAGGGAGCTCCAGCAGTGTCCCTGTTACTACAGAACACTCACGGCAGGTCTGTAAAGGCCACATGAAGACAGAAGAAGGAAAAAAATAAAAAGAGCACCAGAGAAGCTGGCTCTCACAAAGGTCCATCAATCTCTCAGGAGACCAATGTGATTTGATTTGGGATGCAGAGCTCTGTGCTCCTACTGTTAAATACTCAACATCCTCCTCTAACAGAGGTTTGGTGACAGGTGGAGGTGACAACACTTCTAACAACTGCTACAGCCCTTAAAACAGCCAGGGCATCTGTCTGGGCCTCCAATAAACACCTACTGATGCTGCTAAATCTCTTGCCGTGTAGAAGGAGGCTTGCTTTTAATTTGTGAGTGAAAAAAGCACTTTGGGTGTGAAAAAAACACCCTTTGGGCTGTGGGGACTCATTGTACAGAGGCTCCCCCCAGCTGAGGCTCTGGGACTGGAGGAATCTCACCAGGACACACAGCCCAGGCAGGAGTTGAGCTCACCTTGGCGTTGAAGTGGCCCTGGTCACAGGCTTTGGCCACGTTGTAGACGTACTGCCGGCAGGCCATGAGCCGTGTGTACATATCTGCCATCTTGCCCTGCATCAGCTGCACGTCCCAAAGACAAGGGAAGTTAATTAACATGAGTGAGGGGGACCCCCCCCCCCTTCCCCAAAATACCTCAGAGAAACCAGACACAGGAGAAGACATGGACCCAGCAGACATGAGGGAGCTGGAGGTTCAAAGACCCCTGGATATCAGCCACAGTCCCTCACCCACCCAACAGCAATCTCAGGGGAGCAGGCTCAGAGGTCTTTCCACCTTCTCACCACATCATAGAATCCCAGGATTTGCTGAGTTAGAAGGGACCTTAATATTCGTCCAGTTCCATCTCCTTGCCATGAGCAGGAACCTTCCACTAGCTCAGGCTGCTCATTTTCACATAATGCAGTCCCAAAACAAACAGCTGGCAACCTTCTGCATGCAAAGCCCCCACCACAACAAAGCTCTCAGTCTTCTCAGTTTTAAAGAGAAAAGAGGACAAAAATTCCCAATTCCTTTTCTGCCTCACCTGGAATTGACCAATTTTCTGTCCAAATGCTTCTCTGACATGCAGGTATGGAATTGCATGGTCAAGAACTGCTTGCATGATCCTAAGAAGAGCAAAGGGAAAATGGAAACAGCAGAACTATTAATTAATAATGCTTTAACTTTGGAAGTGTAACCCAAAGCAAAAAGGTTCTCATAGCTAAAGTAATATCCCTGCTGTTTTCCTACAGCTCCACTCAAACAAAGCCAAGAATAAAATCCAAAGGTGCCATATTTCTCCCAAGTGCTCATTGGAGACATCCTGTGGGAAGGTCTGACCTTTTAATTCATGGGACTGACACTTGAAGAACTTTCTCATAACCACAGCCAGGACAGTTCATGCTGCCTCTTATCTCCAGAACCCTTCAATTCAAGGAGTAACTGCCACTACCATAAAAAAAAGCACAGGTAAGAACAAGGAGGGGATAAAATCCTCCTCCTGCATTGTGGAAGTTGATTTTCCCACAAGAGGATTAGCCCAGAGAGACCACTCAGGAGGACAAAGGGACTGTAGGATGCCAATAATTACTGAAGAGCTTAAGGATTGAACAAATGAAGAACAAACGAGTCAGTAAGTCTCTGGATAGTGTGTTAGATTCTAAGGAGGTGATAACAGAAATGAACTGGTTATTCCCTGAGTAGTAACGTAGGGATACACAAGCTAGCAACAGGGAACTGAAGCAGATTTATATCTCTGGAATATTTTTATCAAGACTGATCATTTCCAAAGCCTGCTCTGGAGGGTCAGTAGATGCTGGCAGGCAGACTTCCACACATTCTTTCTGGCATTGCTTCTCCTATCCCTTGCCCCTCACAGGGGGCTCCACAGAGATGCTTTCAGATTGGAAAACCACTGCACGAGGAGCTGCGAGCTCAAGGATGAGGCAGAGCATATTTGAGTGAGTGGTGGCTGCAGAGAGGGCCCTGAGCACCTCCAGGAGAGTCCAGCTGAGAGCTGTGCTGGTGCTGGAGTTCTGTGCTGGTTTTGAGAGGGACACCTTGCAAAGGTGCAAGGACATCTCCTTGCACCTGGCTTCCTTCCCACATCTGACCAAGCCTCTCCTCTCCTGCTGCCCCAGTGACCCAGTTCTCCATCCAGGATCCATCCTACCAAGAGCTGCAGGCCCCAAGGGCTCCCCACCAGACTTGGTGATCACTAAGGACCCTTCTGGCCTTACAACCTATAAAAGATGGCAAACCCTTACCCCAGGGGGCCCCCAGACAGCACGAGCCTCTCCAGGTCCAAGCCACTCATCAGAACATAGACTCCTTTGCTCAGTGTCCCCAAGACATTTTCAGCTGCAAAGAGCAAAGGAAAAGTGATTTATTTATGTGCAAAACTCAGACAAGCTGCTCACTGAGGGCCTGCATTCACTGTGGGGAGGAGCAACCTGGGCCAGTGGAAAGTGTCCCTGCCCATGGCAGGGGGTGGGACTGCATGAACTTAAGGTTCCTTCCAGCCCAAACCATCCTGGGATTCTATGAAAAATGACTGAATAGCCTGAACAATTTCCTGGAAAAAAAGTGTTTCAGCTTCCAAAGCCAAATATCAGAAGGAGCATTAATGGCCAGAGTGCCAAGTGCATCAGCTTCCAACACTGCAGTGATGTGCTTCTCCATGTCATCATCCTCTTTCCACGAGAACATGCTGTTCCCTGTGGATGACTCCTGGGACACGATCAGAGCACTGGGGCACTGGCCTTTATGATTTCAGGCAGGAGGGATCCAATACAGTTAGAAATGTTAGATTTCAGCTGAAATCGTTTCCACTTTAGCTTTTGAAGGTTTACATGGGGAGCAGGAGAGCTCCTTGCTCTGCAAATGTGCAATCAGGATTTTTATGATTCTAGATAAGACATCTGCTCCATTTGCTCTAGAAAGGCTGGAGTTTTTCTATCAACAAAAATTGCCACTGGAATAACAAATACTGCTATTACAGAGGTCTCTGCTGTACTATCAGGGGAAAGGATGTCCATTTTCAGGCCCTGGCCCCAAAAGAACTCAGAAATGTCACAACAGCCTGTTGGAGAATCTCCAGTGAAAAAAACATCAAGGCAAAGTAGCTCACCTCCATACAAGACAGGAGCGCTAATGGAAACAAGTTTCTTGGGAAGCCTCAGCAAGGCTTTGGAGAAGCAGTGGTTAAGAACTAGGTCCATGAGGGTGAAAGAGCAGTGACCTAACAAAGGATCTGTTCCTTCCCTGCAACCCATCAAATTGCGTTTTTCCAGTTCCACCATCTCCCTCAGAGGCTGCCAGAGAGCAGATAAGCATCTACAAAGCCCTCCAGGTGACAGGCTGAACATGTGTGCAATTAGTGATCCAATTTATCTGATCAGGAATACAGGAAATCACCATGATTTGAACCCAACTCACCGGGGACCTTGCAGTCTTCAAAGATCAATTCACAGGTATTAGACCCTCTCATTCCCAGCTTATCCAGCTTCTGGGCTGTCCTGAAACCCGGCATTCCCTGCAAAGTCAAGGCAGTAAAAATACATTTCACGTCTCAGTTCCGACAGACTAAAGAAAATCATGAGAGATTTGTGAAATCCCCCTGACCACAGGAACATGTGTAAGGTGCCAGATGGGAGATAAAGTGATCTAAGAACAAGATCAGATCTAAGTGCAAGTGAAGAAAAAGCAAATGGACAGAGAAACACACACATATGAACCTTGTGCACCCATTTTCTAATGCACATAAACAGCAAATAAATAAATTATTTGGAGAGCCGCCAACACAGGCTCTCCTACAGCAAGGGTTGCATGCTCTGCCAGTAACTGAACTATTCTAATAATGAAGTTATGTCCATCAGAAGGTTTACTGATCTCAGATTTTATTTTGTTAAAGGTTCCTTTCCTGCCTGAAAGGCAGAAAGTAGTTTGTCTTTAAGGAAGAGGCTGGCAGTTATGGAAGGAAAACCAGCTGACCTCCAAATGAGGCAGTTAGGATGAAGGATTCTGCTTTAAAACCCCGTGGGAATGGCTAGACCTACCCTCTCCACGATGAAGGCAGTTATGCCTCGGGAGGCCGGGACAGCGTTCATGTCAGTTTTAGCATAGACAATGAGAACATCTGCATCTGGCCCGTTGGTGATCCAGAATTTGTTCCCATTCAAAACAAAGTAGTCTCCTGGAAGCCAAGAGATGAAATCTGTTAGCTCACGACAGCAACACTGGTATTCCCACTCCATTTATTCCCTCAACAGGCTTCCAGAATCACTTAGGTTGGAAAAGACCTCCAAAATCGTTGAGTCACACCTCCGGCCCATCACCACCTTGTGAACCAGACCAGGGCACTGAGTGCCATGGCCAAATGTTCTTTGAACACCTCCAGGGATAGGGCCTCCAGCAGCTCCCTGGGCCGCACAGGACAGGCTTTACCTTTCTTGTCTGCTTTCAGCTTCATGGACACCACATCAGAGCCGGAATTTGGCTCGCTCATGGCTAAGGCTCCAATGTGTTCCCCGCTGATTAGCTGGAAGAAAAGACAGATATTAGCAAAAGATGAAGAACGGCAGCATTGTTTGTGTTCCCTTTTCAGCACCCCCCACCTGTTTTCCTGCACTGAACCTCCCCAGTTGCTGTTCTCTGCAAGAACTCAAGCGAGAGCTGCTGTTCCCGGCACAGCCTGAGCAAGGAGCTCCCTCGTGCTGCGCTGAGGGAACAGAACCAAATCCCAGTGGGATAAGAAGGGTGACTCAGCTCTGTCTGAGCTAGACAAGCACAGCCCTGCTTGCACAACACATGAGGAAGGTGCCAAGGAACCATGCAGGCAGCCATATGCTTGTCCCCAGCTCCTGCCTGGGCTTTCTGCTGCCCTTTTACACAAACAGGAGCTGGTGAATACAAAAGACCAACCAAGGGGTGAAAAAGGATGAGAAAGTTCTCTGCAATGTTCTCATAGCCTAGACCCCCACTCTCACCCCTCAAGAGCAGATGGCCCCTCCTCCTGTGCCTGCTCACACCAGGCTCTGGCAGAGCTGTTGCTTCCACTTCACTGTTATTTCATCCTGCCCTTTTCTCCTTGCCTTATTTTCTCCTCCCTGTGTACTTTCATCCATCTTCTCCTCCTTTTGATCTCTACATTTTTTTTAAAAAAGTAGACTCAATGCTTAAGATATGTTCAAACAATTCAAGCCATCAGTGCCTTGCTACAGTAGTCCCCAAGAAGTGCTCAAATCTAGTTAAGCACCTTTAAGTGCTCTGTCAGGAGCCAAAACAAGTCAGAGCTGAAGTGACTTCACATCTCATTGAAAGGCAGAGAATGAAGCATGAAAATACACCTGAGGAAGGAGGACAATTCAGGGTAACACATTTGCAGGCTGCACAGTGCTTTGAGGAAGTAACACTGTACTTTGCACGTCATTTAATCAAGTTTCTTGTGCTGATAATTTCACTGATAATCTCAGTAGCTGGGATTCAGTGTGCTCATTGTTTTTACATGCATTTAAAAACTGCAATCTAATTAATGCACTTCTGAGTTACAACATCAATGCCCCAAGTGATGATGAAGTTTCACATGTAGTTAATTAACAGCCAAACCAAGCATTTGGGCAGTGAGAAATAGAGAACGTAAAATAGGAAAGCAGCGAGAGTCATTCAGAGATCTCAAAATGATTTGGGAATTTGAAAGAAAATTCTCCAGTGCCACCTCAAAGCCTCCCTTAGTAACACAGCTCCAGAGCGCTGAGCTGTGTTGCCTGCAACAAGAACCTGAGCTTGTGAGGGGTCAATATGGATTAACAGGACAAAAACTGACAAGCTAGAGACGGGCAAGTTTGGTAAATTCAGCATTTCCTAAGCTTTGATCACTGAAATCTGCTGATGCTTAAGATGTCATCCTTGCAGGCAGAAGCCAGTGTTTTCCAGCACTGCCTCTCCTGCAGGCACATACCTTGGGCAGGTACTTGTGCTTCTGGGCCTCGCTGCCGTTGCGCACGAGCTGGTTGATGCACAGGTTGGAGTGGGCCCCGTAACTGAGCCCCACGGACGCTGAGGCACGGGAGATCTCCTCCATCACCAGCACGTGGTCCAGGTATCCCAGGGCAGATCCCCCGTATTCCGCTGGGAAGAGAGGAAAAAGCTCATGTCACCCACCACGTGCTCAGTACCCAGTGAGATCCAAGACACTTAGAATGCTGTTGGGTTTGACTGTGGCCAGCCCCGAGCTGGGCACTTCTGGCTTTCCCCATCCTCTCTGAATTTCAGTTTTCTCATCTTAAAGTCACAGGGATATTTTGTCTTCAGCATAATCCACAATTGGCTTGTATAACATAGTTTGTACGTAGAACAGGCACAAGGACACTTCTTGAACGTGCTGCTGACATTGCACATTAATGGCGCCTGCTTATCAACCTTAGTATTATCACAAAGATTAAATCACCAAGTTGCAACCTCCTTAAGGTGGGAACTTAGGAGGAGAACTTAAAGAGGAGAGCCTTTCCTCCTATGTCCCTCATTTTGACTCCTGCCTTTTGTCTGCAGGGCCCTTTATCCTCTAAAATCTTCTCTTTCTACCACAAAGCCAAATTTAGGGGTTTGCTATCAGTATCCTAAAAGATAGGTTAAAAACAGTTTCTCATGTATGCCAAAACAAGAGGGTTTTAAATTAATTCCTTTATAATGGCTGGGTTTGTTGCTTTTGCCTCAAGAAAGGCGAGGTAACCGTGAGCAGCACAAATCCAGGATTGCTTTGCCCTGCAATGGGAGCAGGAACACAGCAAGGTTTGTAAAATCCATGTATGTTTGCCCCTAAACAAGTGAGGAATTCTCAAACTGCTCAAAAATGTGGCAATAAGGACTTTTTTAAGCCCACAAATATGCAGGACACCAGAATTTTGATGAGTGGCTGACTGAGAAGGAGAATGATCTGTAAATGTAATTCATCAGTGACAAGCACGTAGATTTCAAGAGAGGATGAAGCAAGACAGAGCAGCACTGGGAGCCCAGCTAGGCACATGGAGTTGAGCCTAGAACTAATTGTAAAGATTAAAGTCACACAGTAGAACAGGGAGAGAGAAGGCTGAAAAATGCGTAACGGCCTTGAGGAGCCAACAGCCTACAAAAATATATACACGTGTACCTCTAAACACATTTATATACAGACAAATACAGCCACCTCCCAGCCTAAAAGCTTGGTTCTCCAGGCAGGAAGCAAGTGGTTGTACTGCTAAGAGAAGCACTACAACAGGACGTGAATGCTGAGAAGCAGCTGGGGAGATAAGCTGGGAGCACTTACTCATCATCAACGTGAAGGCTGCAAGCAAGAGCAACAAAGGTAAGAGCAAATCCCTGTGTGTGCTCACAGTGACCAAAGCACACAGCTCCAGGGGGCTGCTGTCCCAAATTCCTCAAATTAACACCACAGCCACCAGCATCACACACAGCCTTTCCTCCTATGTCCCTCATTTTGACTCCTGCCTTTTGTCTGCAGGGCCCTTTATCCTCTAAAATCTTCTCTTTCTACCACAAAGCCAAATTTAGGGGTTTGCTATCAGTATCCTAAAAGATGGGCTTAAAAACAACTTCTTACATATGCCAAAACCAGAGGGTTTTTAATTAATTCCTTTATAATGGCTGGGTTTGTTGCTTTTGCCTCAAGAAAGGCGAGGTAACCGTGAGCAGCACAAATCCAGGATTGCTTTGCCCTGCGATGGGAACAGGAAAATGATGCTGCCAGACGCCTCCTCATATAACACAAACCATGGTGTGATTTTGAATGATGCTGCCCTTTCAAAGCTACTCTTTGTACATAGCATGCCTGTATTATCGTTCCATAGAAACTACATGTTTACATTTCTTCACTTTGCACTTTATAAAACAAATGGAAAATTACAAACACCACAGACATCTTAGTTTCAGGAAGGAAACGAGCAGCACTGTTATTCAAAATGTTCCCTTAATAGACTTGATGCACCGGTGCCCAAACATGCCATTTAATTGTGTACACACTCCTAAGATTCCACACATCCTAAATCCCAGTCCCCTCCAACAAAACCAGTGCCAATAAGGAAACACACAACTCCACAATCCAAAATAAAATGAAAAATCCTGGGTGTAGGAGGGTTTTAGAGGTAAACCTTTGAGGAAATCAAGAAGGACAGGACTCATGAAGGGATGGCTTATTTATAGTGTGGGAAACTGCTGTAAGCCTCAGGCACAACATCAAAGAAGAAAGAAGGTAAGAGTGAGGAAAAACAGGAGCAGCACTAAGTGGGGAAGAGGAGAGAGAGAGAAAGCAGAAACGCAGAATCTTTCAGCACTGAAAGCGAGGCAGAGGCATTATTCCGACGCATTGCTATTCAGCTGGATTCTGCAGAGCCTTTGCACGGCCACATCTAGAAAGCAGACTTTTCCATGGGGAAAGAAAGGCCCCATCAGCCGCTTTTCTCCACTAAGGGCTTCTCGTCATTATCCTGCCTGGGTGCATTCAGCACGATCACACTCATCTGTACCACTCATCACAACACTTTTCACTGACCTGCGCAAGGCTGAATAAGATTTCCCCTGATTTTTTTCCGACTGGTTGGCTGTGGTCAGCTCCCCATCAGTTATCACTGCTTTTCAGGGCATTATTTTAGACCCTTTAACTTCTCCCATTACAGATGGATGTTTGTTCTGGGATACTTTTATCTCTAGCTCTCCTTCTCCAACTTGCTTCCATATTAGAAAGGCACAAATACGTTTCAGCTACATATGTTACATCTGGAGAAACCATTTCTGAGCAGTGCTTTTAAACTGAGAAAGGTATTTTTTTCTAACAAGGAAAAAGGATTCAGAGTCAGAGAAGTAAAACAGTTGGGACAGAGTTTTTTAAAACACAAAGATAGGACAAAATGGATGCCACATGACAGACAAGGCTGTTGTGAACTGGAGAGTGAGAGTTTAAGTAGTCTCTCTTTCACTTGAGGAATCATCCATCAGAAGGTAAAAGATGGGAAGAGACTTACCAGGGGCTGTGATCCCCAGAACTCCCAGTTCTCCAAGTTTCTTCCAAAAGTCCTACGAATACAGAACAGGCAATCAGCCCAAACTGGCAATCTGGCCATCAGCATAACAAGTTTCCCCTGGTAATTCACCGGACACATCCACTTATCTGTGAGATATCACGAGAATTAGGCAAATACAGGCTAATACCCGTTCCTCCGGCAGTGCAGCTCCATCCTTGGAAGTGAGAAACCACACAGATTTAAGGACATTAGTTATGCTACACATGGGAGGAGTGTGTGGAATTCAGTGAAAACTCACATGCCTAAATTTAATTCTGGAAGGACACCTCCTAAGATTTCATTCTGCCCACTCTAGGGAAAATGTTTGTGTAGTAGTATAAACTATCCAATACCAAAATCCTGGAAATACGAGGTGTTCGTATGAGCTGGCACTCTTCCAGTAAAACAGGAGCTGGCAACTAAAGCCAAGGAAGCCTCCTTGGGGGAGATTAAAAAACCAGGAATGTTGCAGCCATGACAAAACGCAGTGGCAAAGGATGTTGTCACCGGGGAGGCCCACACATGTCCGGGTGGGGCCATCTCCCTGCTGCTCCTTTCCTCTGCTTTGTGGTGAAGACATAGGTGAGTGCTCCTCACGTGGCCTTGGTGTCCAGCAATTATTATCAGGGAATATGTCCAGAGACTTCAAAAAGTATCATACAATAGCTCTGGATGACATCTGGAATGCCAGGCCAAATTTATACACTTCACTTCAAAGCTGCACATACATCCCTGGAAATGTCAACATCAGAGCTCTGGGAAATCCTGGCAGATGTTTCAAGCTTTTTGAGTCTTGTGGAGCTTATAAAAACCAATAGTCAGATCTCTCATTTCCATCAATCAAAGCACCCCATGGCACAGAATTTGTTGGGTTTATTAGAAAGGCAAGTTTCAGCTCACCAGTCAAACTCCACATTTCAGCATTTGCACACAATATTTTCACAGCAAATCTGAGAGGAAATTCATGTCCAAGAAAGGGACAGAGCCAGGAGTATACAAAGCAAATGTTGGGGAAAGAGCCAGAACAGACAGGAAGAAATCCCACTGTAAGAATCCAAACGAGACCATTATCAATCTTTATTATGACTATTATTGCTGGGTTCTGCCCCAGCTTGCTGAAAGTTGGTAATAAATGATAAAACAGGAAATCAAAAAAAGGTTTTCTCTGTGACTTTTAAGTTTGAAAAGTTAATGCACATGTTCCTGTGGTGTGGCTTGGGATGGTCTGGACTAATGCAGAGATCAAAGCCCAGAGAAGCTTTCAGAACCACACATGAAATACTTGCCCGCATGCCTTTGAATTCGTTTTCCTGGTCAATCTGTTGGGCCTTTGGAGCCAAATGCTCTTGGCAGAACTTTGTCATGGTCTGTCTAAGCTGGGAAAAGAGGGAAGGAAAAACACATTTGTTACAGCTCAGCAATATATTGTTGTCTTCTTCCCCTGGATCCTGACAGCATTTCCTCACCAGGCCACTCCAGCATCCCAAATCCAGAAGCACGAGACCATAAGGAAAGCCATGGATCAGGTTACCGGCTGAAATACCATATAAAAGGGTCATTTCTTTAGTCTTTTTAAAAGGAGCTGATGTACTTTAGTCCCTCTCAGTATTTAACTTTAATTGTACCCTGACATGAGAGAATGTTCCTGAACTCCTGCCTGCCCTGGGGTTTCAGGCATATTTTTGGGCAGGGAACTTTGGAAGCTGATGAACTGAGTTTACAATGTGCTAATCCCATCCAGTAGCTGCTTACAGCATCATTTAATTATGTGCAGATGCCTGTAATAAGCAGGGATACTAATTAAAACATGTCTGTCAAACTGGAACTACATTATCTACCTTACTACCTTCTACAGTGGGGGAATTTGATAGAGCCAGGCATGTTCATTTATCAAAGTGTTAAAAACCCAAAATATTTTTCTAATTTTTAAACTCTGAACAGTTACATACATGTATGCTACAGAAGTCTGTATGCATAGTAACAAAATATATACAGTATCTTAAATGTTTTTATCAGGAAGATTTAAAAACTTGGTCTGGATCTTACGTTTAATAATCTTTTTTTTTTTTTTCTTTTTGGTTATTTATTCCTACACATTAATTCTGGTGAAGCAACAGTTTTAGAGACTGAAACCCTGAGCTGCTAAACCAGAACCTGTATAAGGGGCAGGAGCAACAAACTAGAATATGCCCACACTCCTCTGCCTTTCTCTGAGCCCCAAAACCTAAGCATCCTCTTTTTTGCAGTTGTTAAAGATGTTAAATTTCAGTTGTTTAAAGATGTTAAATTAAAAATGTCAAAGATGTTACAGTTGTTTAAAGATGTTCAATTTCCACAGCCACACAGACCCTGGATTCCAGTACTACCAAATAAGCTTTCTCCCCATTGCTAGATTTAGAAACTTAAAAAGAAGCCCAAAAGCTATTTGGTATCTTTCCGCTGTCACAAAGCTGACTGCATTACACTCCAGCAAAGAGATTAAAATAAATTAAAACAAGTTTAAAACCACAATAAAAAATCCCTTAATCAACTAAAGATTGAGGATGGACTCAGGCAGCCCTGATACCCTAAGTCAGTTTATAACAGTTATGTTGCTTTTAATTCACAGTTTCACTAATATTACTGAAGATTATTTCTGATTTTTTTTTAGCTTTTCCACCAGACATAAACAAGAGGAATATTTTACACCTTATTTTACATCTGCTGAATATAGAAGTATAAAGAAATGTCAGCTGGAGCTGATAAGGCCATAGACACAAACACAAACATGGCAAGGAATAGATCTGTAGCAAGAAAGAAGAACAAATAAGTTTATTTTGCACATCCATATGCTTGCACCATCAGAATTATCTGGAAAGTGAGGCTGTAGCTCCAGTGTTTCACTGGCAGGAGCCTGCGTGGAGCAGCCCTGGGAAGACACTACCCTTCACTGCTGGGGCAGAAGGGAATACATCTGGAATGCTCAGCACTTGGCTGCTGTTGCACACAGAAGAACACAACAAAGCTAAGGATCACAGAATCACAGAACATTCCAAGCTGGAAGGGACCCACAAGGATCATCAGTCTGTTAGAAATGAGCTAACTTTCCTATTTTTTCATTAGCTGTTTTAATTAACTGTAAGCATGCCCACTTGTAGTCAGCGCTAGTTTTCTTCTTCACAGACATTTATTGATACTTTGATCATTAAATCACTGAAACCTTAAGTTTGCAAAAACTAATCCTGAGAAGCTCCAATAACCAAAGCCTGAGGGAGTTGAAGATTGGACACCGGGGATCTCAAATTTATGGCCCTTCAAAGATGTGTTGGAGTAAGCAGATGACACAGAAGAGGTTGAACCTCGAAAGCTGGAAACTCCCATTTGAAAAAAAATGATAAAAGAACTAAAGAAAGTGGGCCAGATTAGCATGAGGAGTGAGAAATCAGTAGCCAATAGAAGACAGAATTAATAAAGAGAACAATGCAATTTAGAACCAATAAACATTCATTTCTTTGCTAAAAATGTGTAAGTGAAAAAGTTTGGTGTGTTGGGTTGGTGTGGAGGTCAGAACTTCGTCAGTCACACAAACATCTCTTGCTCTAGAATAAAGTAATGCCTTACTCACTAACATTAAAGACAGAGTTAGTCTTATTTTTCTCAGCATTTTCAGAGGATTTCAGTAACAAGTCCAACTCCCTGCCCCACACAGGAAACTCCAACAATCTCGCCCTGTGCCTGAGACCGTTGTCCAAATGCTCCGTGAGCTCTGGCAGCCTTGGGGCTGTGACCATTCCCTGGGGAGCTGTTCCAGTGCCCCACCACCCTCTGGAGGAAGAGCCTTTTCCCCATATCCAGCCTAAACCTCCCCTGACCCAGCCCTTGCCCTTCCCGGCGTTCCTATCTCCGGTCACCAGAACAGAGAGGTGTTGCCCCTTGCAGGAAACCCGCAACGCGTTCTAAAAATTATCCTAAATCTTTAAAGCGCTCCGTGGGGCAGGAGAACAAGCTGGGAGAGCTGCAACGCTTCTGACGGGAGGACGCGACGTGACAGCACCAAAGCGTTCCC